>JADLZN010010214.1:0-25264 GCA_018155175.1 Sinocyclocheilus anophthalmus | reverse complement strand
CTCAATCTTATTACAGTTTTTTTTCAACTGCTTACACTCAAAATTTTTACTTGTCACACAATTTCTGAAACATGACACTCAAACACCACAACCACACACCAATTCTGCAAAACCATATGCACATTTTGGCCTTTAAATCGGTTTTCAATTTCATAAAAAACTTTTTGCAACAAACAACCACACATCAAGTATCGGATGTAACCACACACGAAATATCTACACGGGAAAGTATCTTGATTGCCTTTTTCAAACACAAACAAATCAAAATGCCACACTAATCATCAGGCCCTCACACTAAACCTCACATGTTGCAAATGATATTGTAAAAAGATTTTTGTGATATTGTACAGAAATGTCCATAGGAGCTCTGAAAAGAAGAGCTGAGGATTGAATTAATGTGTGTATATGTCATATCCAAAAATATATTATAGAGCTAAAGGGTTTGGCAACGTAAGACAGAGTTAGCTTCGAGATGTGTTTGTGATCGTTTGCAGCCAGTGCTTATTGCAAGAGATGTGAGCATTTAGCATTTGTGTGTGAAATTCTTGGAATTTGTGTGTTAAAGTTTTGAAAAAGAAAGGTTAAAGGTTTAGAAAATGTGTGAGCAGTTGCAAAGAAAAACTGTAAACGATGACTTGCGACACCTAATGGTGGTTTAATATCACAATTTAAGGTACCGTTTATTTTTTTGAATTAATTTCAGACATCAGTTTTCAAGTGTTTAGTTTAAAAGTATCAAAACATATTTATGCATTTGTAACTGCAGCTTAAAGCATTCCATGTCCCCAGAGCATAGTTTGAGTCTGACAAAAGAGAACATGTTTTGACTAAACTATTTGATTTTGACCTAGAAGTTTGAAGTTTGCACAAGTTGGTGTGTAGTTTTGAGTTTGTGTTTATAGTTGTGAGAAAATGGTGAATTGCTTCATGAATTGTGTGCTAGCAATCGAGAAAAAAACTGTAAGATGTGTTGGTTCTATGTTCATATGTTGAACCTGAACTAACATACAGTATATGATCACAGATCCAGCAGAAACTGAAGTCTGTATGACTGATGGATCATTATTCAGAGGTACGAGAGTTCATTAATGCTGAAACAGTCCATCTGCAGTGCTTTGTCAAGAACTGATCATCATTTTATACCTTTGATTTCATTTAGAAAGTCTTGATTCTGTTCATCTGTCCATCTTTCCTGCAGATATTTTGATCATTCTTAAGACTGCAGTGTTTGCTGCTCCTACTGTGATTCTTCTTCAAATCATCTGTGCAAGAAGAGCTGGTGAGTTTTTCAGATGATTCACATTAATCTGGAACAATCTGCACTCATGAGAGCTCAGTAAACGCTTTTGTATTTAATTATTTTGCAGGGAGGAAGGACTCGCAGCACCCAGAGGAAATAGAGATTAATACAATATCAAGATAAAATACTCTACAAATAACAGGCCAGATTACAGCAAGATTCCGCCTACAGCACATGCTGCAGCAAACACGGCCTTGCCGGCCGGTCATTCTGCATTGTTTCATATAAAGCCATTTTATTCTTAACTAGATAATATTGGGTTTCTTTTCAGATTTATGGATGAAAATATTTAATATTAAAAATATGACTTGTGTCCGTGTAATTTTTCCCATATTAAAAAATGCACAACTTTTGTCTTTTTTATTGCAGAACAACTACACTTGCATGCAAATATACACAGAGAATTTACACCGTACTCACTATTACAATCATCACAGCGACAACAGAAATAAACCAAATAAATGATCCAGGGAACAGTGACGTGCAGAGAGTTGCTCAGGGGCAGCGGCTCAAATGTAAAATAGGCCAATGTAAAGAAAATTATAGGACAAAAGTTTGTATTTTTGCAAGAAGTCACTTATGCTCATCAAGCCTGCATTTATTTAATCAAACTTTAATATCCTTTAAATACCTTTTAATGCAATGCTGATTTATTATCAATGTTGGAAACCTGTGATACTTTTTCAGGATTCTTTGATTAAAAAGTTGTAAAAAGAACAGCATTTATTTAAAATATAACTTTTGTAACAATATGCACTGATATTGTTAGAAAACATCTTATTTTGAATAAATGCTGCACTTTTTAACTTTTAATTTATCAATGAACCCCAAAAAGTATCACAGGTTACAAAAAAAAATAAAAATAAAAAAGCAGCACAACTCTTTCCAACATTGATAATAAATCAGCGTATTAGAATGATTTCTGAAGATCATGTGACACTGAAGACTTGAGTAATGATGCTGAAAAATCAGCTTCGCATCACAGAAATAAATGATATTTTAAAGTATATTAAAATAGAAAAACATACTTTTAAATTGAGTGCAATTTAATTATTCTTTTAAATACAGTTTTTTTCTGTATTTTTGTTCAAATAAATGAAGGCTTGATGTGCATAAGACACTTTCATAATGCTGCATAATTATCAAAAATGGTAATACAATAAAGTCCTTTCACGTCACCATTTCGCACGCCTACACTTCACATAATCAGCCTGTAAGTGGCACTTAGCTTCATTAACTATGATAGTTTCATGAAATAGTAAACGGTGGACCATACATAAATATAAGTGAATTGAATACTGATTACAATTATTGCGACTTTTGGCGCTGCACGGTTTTGTGCAGTGCTTTTGTAGTTATTTAGCATCTATTTCCTCAGCGATGTAATTTGATTTATAAAATGAGACAAACCGCAGATCCAGATCGCTCTACAAATGTAAGCTCGTCTGTCCACGTAATTTTCAACTGATTAATGAATAAGAACGGAAAATGGCCGCTCCACTTCTCATTATTGTCCAATGAAATTTGAACTTCTTGTGCCAGATCATGATTGGTTGGTGTATTTTACATGACAAATGGGCAATGATGAATTATGTAATATTCTAAAATAATTAAATCGACACACTAGCCTTGATTATTGATGAAAAAAAGTGTAAAATATTGTTTAGTTTATTTTTTCCTTCCGGCGACCCACTCACTGAAAGAAGGTTTAGCTTAAAGCAAAAATTTGATAATTTCCTTAAATGTACCACATGAAGCATTGATCTGAACTGAAGGAATAGAGCAGGACTGTGAATAAACTCATATCAGTGTTTACAGTCACAGCTCACTGAACACGAGACACACACGATATAAAGCACAAAACATCAGACACAAGCAGAGAAACATTACCAGGCTATTAATGCTCACTAATAATAATCCAATAATGGATATCTGGCGCCACCTACCGGACACTCAGCAAATATTAAAGACATTACAGAGTCAGAAACAGATCAGATGCTGGTGTTATTATTATCAGACAGGTGCCGCAGTAAAACCAGTGTTATTACACTTACTGGCACATTGTTGCTCTGTCTATGATTTATATTGTGTATTGATGCTTTGAAAATAAAAAAGTCATACCAATAAAGTACTTAATAGCCTAATTAAACTCTTTATAACTTCACTGATCACAGATTGTACTTATTATTTACCTGACAGGAATCACTAGCTCTGTTCCCTCCCTACACAGACAGCTCGTTTCTGCAGTGCTGACTATACAAGCAGATCACTGGGTTTTAGAGCAGAAGATCTGAGATCCTGCTGGAGACATGTTAAACATCCTTCTTAACCTTTCAACCTTACATCATTTCATCAGATTTCAGAATAATAATGGTTTAAAATCACAGCATTTAGCACATTTTACTTTCAGCAGCTGCATTATATTTACACAGAATACAGAACCATTATCAACTAACGAGTCTCGTCTGCAAGAATTAAAAGCTGAATTCATTCACAGTGAAATCATTAATAAATACTTTAAAACTGTGTGAATGAGCTGAAACAGTGAGAGTTAAAGAGGCTAGAGATGTTTCACTGATCTGTACACAAGATCAACTGGATTCTTCTGATTCGTTGAGACCAACTTGAAGACTGAAATCTGAATCTGAGCAGATAAACGGTTCCATGTCCAGATGATGATCAGGATCATCTCATCACTTCTCATATTTACTCAAACTCAGTGCTGAACGTCATGATGAAGGGAGTTTCAGTTCACTCTGAGCTTCTCAACACAGATTGATTCAGTGAATCAGATTCATCAGATCTGAGCTTCATTTGGACACCAGATTCAGGATCCCTGACAGATTCAGATTCACAGAGTCTCAAATGAAATCATAATGTTGATGTGATTCAGTTTAAGTCTCTATTTCTCTCAGTTTGATTCACTCACCTGCTTTCTGAATCATGGAGCCGAAAGATGTTCGGAAACATCGGACAACAGATAAACTGATTATAAAATATTACTACTGTAGTTCACTAATAAAATGTGAAATGTGAAGGACGAGAGCAAATAAAACATGAGGTGGGTGAAGCAGAGTCTCAAAACATCTCAAATGATAATTTATGAAGCCAGACTTGTAATTCTGTGAGAGACATTTTAGTCAAAATCACAAATATTAACACATTCCTAACAGGATCAAACAAGATCCTACTGGATAAACTGAACGTTTGACGAAATAAACTGAAAAATAGTTTGTCTAGTATTGGAATAAACTAATTAACCTGAGGATGCTGAAACGATCCTGTCTATGATGTGGATCGAAGTTGATGCAGATCAAGTTATTCATGGATATTTAACAAAACTATATACTTTTATAATTTATAACCAATGCTAGCATTTAATTTTTGTCATTACAAAGTTGTTTATGATCAGAAAGTGTAACTTTGGTTCTCTGAGATTCAGTAAAAGGTAATCATTTACTGCTTGAATTGAAGGCAAAGCCCCATCAAGAAGAAAAGCACAAAGCAGAGCGAAGATCTTTGTCGCGACACTCGAGCACACGATTGAAACCAGTTGAAGTAGGATATGTGTGAATATTGCAGATTTTTATATTGTGCAAAAACTGTCAACAACAGAAAACCAGTTACGGAAAATAGCAGATGATGTCCCAGATAGCAAGAACTTTTGGGCCAGATGTGGCTGATAGCGGTCTCATTTGGCCTAGATATGGCATGTTTGAGCACATATGGGCCAAACTTTCACTATATATGTTTAGCTTTAGAATTGGAGATCATTTTCATTTGGCTGACTGTTTGTATTGAGGTATATGGCCCAGATGACAGCACACAACTGAGAGCCATATTCAAATTCAAATTCAAAGTGTTCATTGTCATATGCACAGTGAGGAAAACAAGTTTCCCTGTGAAATGAAATTCTTTCTTTGCTGCCCACAGTGAATGCCAAGACAAGTGCAAAAACTATGTAAAAAAAACACACAACAGAATACATACACCAAACATAATAAAATAACGCTATGTTGCAGAAGTAGGAATATAGACTATGTAAATATAGAAATATAGACTATGTACAGTACATCTACGTATATATGTGAATGTGCAATATTGACTTATGTGCAAAACAATAGTACGTACGTGTGCAATTGCGTAGCATCTAACATCATGATGGATCTCAGCAAGTAAAACATCGCAAGAAGTAAAATTAACAAATGTGCAAAACTGAGGGATTATTACGAGTGTATTATTGTAGCAGCAGGTAATCTTATGAAAGGATTTAAATTATTTAGGTAGTCACGTATGCAATTATGTATTAGTAATATTATTATGGTTATCAAATGTAAGAACTTACATTATATGAGGTGTTTTATACTTCCAATATAGTTCCCAATTACTTGTTTCACATGAATGATGTTTGTGTGTACTTGGCGTACCACATTCCTATCATTGTGTAAGAATAATATTAATTTCTTTTACAGAACATATTATATATTATGTTGCAACAATCATTATCATCAGTTATGTTTATATCTTTACTATTAAGAACAGTTTCTTAAGTGAAAAAAAAAAAAAAGTTGTGGCACAGTTTTGTTTTTTTAATGACAAAACATAGGCATTAATTTATATTTCAAGCATGTTGTTTGTGCACTTAATGTAATAACCATCATACAATAGCTTAATCATAAAATAGGTTATAATTAGTCAACCACAATTATTACATACAACTTAAATTACTTTATTTTTTATATAACAACTTCTTCAACAAGTAGAGACAGAAAAACTCCACGAGATGAGATACTGAAGGAAAACCCTTGTGAGAAACCTGGCTACACTGGGGGAGCAGTCTCTGGATATTCAGTCTGAACATGTTTAATTGTGCTATGTTCAGTCACTAACATTGATTTCTCTGCAGCCCAGATGATACAGACAGTGCTAAGAAGAGTGAAGAGTGCTGAGGTGCCATCAGACAAGACAGACATGTAATTCTCTATCAAGTCACTAGAAGACTGGGGCATCATCTTGTCATGTAACTGAGAGGATCTGCGAGACAGGACAGACCTTTGCTGGTAAATAGAAATGTTTTTTTTTTTAACTGGTACTGTAGAATTTAGCATTAATCTCACTTTCTTTATACAATCTATTTTAATTCAAACTTTACAATGGAAAACATTTTTATTTTCTTGCCTTTATTAGCTGGACAGTTTACTGTATCAAAGTGATGTTTAGAACAGCATTTTATAATTAAATTCAACTTTACTCTTGACAAATCATGTATCATTTGACAGATCTAAGACTCAAGTTTCCATATTTGATAACTATTTGCTAACTAGCTGAATTGACAGCAACCTTAAAGGTGCAATATTTGAAAAACACTTTTGATCACAGTGTCTGACAGAGTCCCAAAACAAACCTGCAGCCAATCAGCAGTAAGGGGCGTGTCTAGTGATGATAGGGAGAAGACAGCACTCAGTGAGTGCACAGGACGGATATTAGCTGATCGACTATAGATAGAGAGAGATGGCAGATAAAAAAGAGGAAGATTTCATAGGAATAAAACATTAAAATGAAGGGTTACGATCAGGCAAGAGGTAGGATCGCGTAAATATCGGAGCAGTTTTCAGCGGTGGAGAAACTCAAGTAGCGTAAGGCAATCGAGTTGCTTTGTTTCTTCTTGATAGGTGAGTTATGTTGATTTTGCTTTTTCACACAACTAATCTGTGTTGGCTTTTGCTTGAATATGCTGCGGCCAGCAGGCATAGCAGATTCCACCATCGTCGCTGCCAGGGTTGTGTACCTACATGTGGGGCGGAGCTATCAAAATAGGGGCAAGACCCTTTTGGGTTGGGGCGTGTTTGTTTTGGTGCTTTCAAATATCAACATCGTTCAGCAAAATTCGCTTAGTGCACCTTTATTGGTTGTACAAATGCAAATAGGAGGTTATATGGAGGATGGGTCCTGGGGCTTTCGGGGATAACGCCTAATCAGAAATGTCAAGGGTATGTAATTCTTCGTTTCATTACATAAACCTCCCATTTGCGAATTTTTTAACGTTTGTTTGCTATCATATATGGTGGATGATCTATCTATCACAAAATAATAAATAATTTCATAGTAAAGTTTATTGTATGACATTTCCATTATTTTATTTATTTTGCATTTATATAACAACCAATTCTTGATTGATAATACTTCTATTTCACACTGGAACAAAAAATAATGCCTATATTCCAAAGAATTCACAAATTACAACCACATAAAGTCGACTATTTTATATGTTCAAAAGGGACGCAATGGCTAGCAGGTTTAAATATTCTCATTATTTGTGTTGTTTTAGTTCCCTATCTCTCTAGCACACCAGTATTTAAACATAAAATGCAGAACTTTTAAAAAAGCCAGTCATATCCTTCCGTCCTCCATCATTTGCAGCAGCGTTTGTTAACCCACTACTTAACCACTTCTGTATTTTTCGAAAACCACCTGAAACCGCCCATCGAGTCGAAGATCTCCCATGGAGCGACTGGCGGAGTGCTCCGTCGCGTTGGACGCCCGGTACCCCGGGTACTTCGATGGTGGCCGTCTCCGTTTTGGAGCTCCTTGTGGCTTTGGGCGTCCATCTAATAGACGAGATAGCTATAGGAATATGTGTATGTCCTGACTCACCTTCCCCGTTATCTGCGACCTGTTAACCTGGTTCTTGCATCCGTTGATTATGTATCATTGTCATAGTATTGGGTGTTAGTGGGATTGCTGCCTGTAGCATGCAGCTCGGGTACGTCTGAACTAGTTGTTCCCAGACTGCATGCGTTGGTGTATCGCTCCGCGTAAGCCCTTACAATGGTTCAGCTTCATGTCACCTGTTCGCGGTAGCGATGTTAGATGTTGTGCTTCCGTCGACGACCCCTCGTGGCTATTTTATGATTCTGACGACCACGCACTCTTTGTTTGCCTGTGACTTTAGTGTGCTTCCAGACCCCTCACCTTAAAATGAGTGTATTGATCATAATAAAAACAAATAAATACAATAAAAGACAATGATTATTGACAGGGAAAGGTATAGGTGCTGCCTTGTCGCCGACACCCGCTGTTGATTGTATCATCAAAGACACTATCATGCCTTTACTTTATGCTCGGCACACGTGGTGATCGACAGCTCTTGACTTCGTGTGTCGCTGAATTGCAGCATCCCCTCCCGCCTACTCTCTACTTGTTCGAATTGGGAGTGTTAGACGTGTTAGACGTGGGTATTACAAACTCCTTTAATGAACACGTCCAACCAATTTGCCAAATCCGCCGTCAGTGTGCTGCCACACACGGTCGCGTGTCGGTTTTTACACCAGCACGCACCAAGACTTGACGTGATCACTCAATCTGTCCTGTGTCCGCGCAGGGTTGATAGGGCAGCTCGATCCCACACTATTGGCGTGGTGGAGCCTGACCCATGATTCCCAGAACGCCGCACACGTGACCTGCCAATGCTAATTGACAAGGGGTGAAACCCTACTCACTAAGGCATTGGTATTTTACCCACCAGAATGCAACCTATGTGACCATGCCGCGTTGCACCAAAGCGGCGTTTAAGGTACACTCCTCGAGGCGACGTTCTGCTTTACCATACATTATACACAAGACACACGGGAGTGTGGTGTACATTATTACCCCAGTTCTTGTATACTTTTTTCGTGAGACAAACTCCCTCGGTAGCATTTTGGGACAGGCATCGCGACAGCCTCTTTGGCGGGCCTCGTTATAGGCTGGAGCAAACTTGTATCTGTGAAGTCCGAAATTAGCGATGAATGGCAGTGGTTTGTACAAATAGAAACATAGTGCGAATACAGATGATTTATTTTGCATTTAGTGTATAGAAATTAGCCACATGCCGCAAGGATAGATGTGCATTTATGGATACCAGTGGCACGCCGCATTCTGACATCTCTTCTGAGTCGATTTATTTGATTCATTTGAATTTGACACACAAAACAGCTCCGACTCCACACACAGCCTGAGCCACAGAAAACCAGCGCCCAATAGATAGAACTAGAGACATGTGCGCCAGTCCACTGGTGTGATTTATGATGTTTGCGTCGGTTTTTCTTTTTTTTCTTTTTTTGGTTTGTTTATTCTCAAATAATAGGTCTGTTAAAATAATTAAATCAAAAGAAAAATAAATATTTGGATTTCTGATATATTTATTTCTGTGCAAGTGAAGGAAAATTACAATAAGCCGCACTGTATACAGAAAAACACAGAACATATTTTATGATTCTGGTTTATGATTTCTAACAACATAAAGGAAATAAAGGAGTCCCACATGCCTTCTTAAGATTTTAAACAAATCAGATGTTAAGCATGTTTAATCAGTGCTACTAGCTGCATCCTGCTTAAATGCAAATCGACTTTGCTTCACTCGTTATTATATTCATCCATGATATATTACTGCTCAATGTTTGAATTTGTTGCGCCCTCTGGTGTTGTCTTGTTGTGGTTGTCCTCATTTGTAAGTGCTTTGGATAAAAGTGTCTGCTAAATTAATATAGGTAATTGCTACCCATCTTGTGGGTGTCAGAGCACTTTTATGAAAGCACACACATACAGTATGAGGATGTGTTGCATACTCTCCTATTAGATTTGGTTGGGAGGGACTTCATAGTATTTCAGCTGAACATTATTCAGCCAGACGCTCTCAGTTTTGTACAAGTATTGGTGGCTATGAATTATTTTAAAATGCAGAGTTGTATGCTATTTTAATTAACCGTATTATATCTTTATTTTTGATACTGTGTTGGAAAAACACTCATGTCTTGGTAAGAGAATGTTCCAGGGATGCTAAGCCCCCCCTCATTTTTCTCCTTCTCTCGCAGCACTCTTCTCTAATACAACGCATTTCTCTCTTACTCCCCCTTCTGTTCCATCTCTCTCTCTGATATATGTTTTAATATGTCTTACTGAATTTTAAATTTTTTTTTTTGCGAGGTATGAATGCTTAAATGTATACATTAGCTTCTCTTAATTTAAAGGCCCCAATTAATGACATGAATGTTAGGACTACAAGGCTAAAGGAGTTCGTGATGAAACCATGAAGACAGATCAGCATTCTTCGCAAAAGTCTATTCATAATATGTCCATGTTTTTCTGTACATGTGGATTTTATATAAACACATGTTCTTGGCCAAAGATCCTAGTGTATGTTATTCATATCCTCATTGGTTAAAAGGATGAAACTCCCCTCGACATATGCCTACATAATATATTTGTATCTATGAATAAATTGAAGTATTGAGAATAAATTTGAATGTGTGTTTTCTTACTTCCCGGCCGTATTTATATACACTTGGAGAGACTGAGAAGATTTCACGGTGGCAAAGAGAATATCGAGGGACCAAATTGTTATTCTTTATTAACACTGTGTTGAAAATTTTGGTTATGTGGGAATACATGCATGGTTTCACTTATATTTAGATGCAAGCACTTATTTTCCAAGAAAATGTCTTGTTTGAACAAGTATGGTGTCTTTATGTCTCCATGCATTCAGTCAAGAATGTGTGGTAATTTCCTGCATTGGCGCGATCATGCAGTGACCCATCTCGGGGGCAGTCAAATGTATATTTAACTTCATAATATGATTTTTATGGAAGCTTGTTTCCGCCACTGAATAAAAAAATCAAAAAGGTAATTGCGGCTTTTTATTTCACAATTATGATTTGTTATATTTTTAATTTGATGTCAGAATTGAAGATATAAACTCACAATTGAGCATTCTAAAGTCAGAATTGTGAGATATAAACTTTCAATTCTGAGAAAAGGTAAGATTTGCGTGATATGAACTCACAATTGCAAGTGAAAAAAGACAGAATTGTGAGATAAAGTCGCAGACACTTTTTTTTTCTTTTAGTTACTCAGTGGAGGAAACTTCCATAGATTTCAGATACTTCAGATACAGATGTTTTTGCTATTAAAAGGGCAGATGATAGTATTTAGAATAAATTCAGCAGCTAATGGCAATAGTGACGTCCTGTAACAAGTTAGTTCTATTTTTGAACCTTTTTTCACTTGCCACATGAACAACATTAATGTTTTTGTTTTAGATATGCCAAATTTTAAAGGATATTTCACCCCATTTTGGTAACCAGAGCTTGTTTTCTCTCTTGACAGAAGTTCTATGCCAACCATGATCCACCAAGAGACCTGCTGAAGAATAAGCAACTGCCTAACAGGACACTTTCTCTCCAGAGAAAGTGAAAGTAAAAACACATGATCACACGGATAGAATACAACTCATCAGGTGGCTTTGAACTTGACATATTGTCTTAGTCTCAATTTCAAAAACTGAATGACAGATGCTGTTTTTTTACTGGGAAGATCTTCACCTCTCTGTGAAATCATGAGGATTGTGGAAATTAATCATTAATGAAGAGGAGAAACACTAGCAAAGGTGTTTCGCAGAGTGAGCTGGAACGTGAGTATTCTTGATTCCATTGTTAACTTGTGGATGTTTGCTGAGGGAGAATCATTCAGAATAAAACTCCTGCTCCGTTTATTATTTACATGCAGAGACCCAGCTGGGCAGACAAAAGCAGTGTTTCCATTATGTGACTGATTTACCTTTTTAATTAGCTTGAAACAAAGAATGAATTTTGTTAATAACTGAATTAAAAAAGAAAAAATCTAAATGTGCTGACTCTTAAAAGAACAGGTTTTTAATACCCTTTGACAGAGAGGTGTTTTTGACAACTGCATTCATGCAATTATTATTTTATTTAACAGATCTTTGATACTAATTTACTTTTAAGAGGCATGCTGTTATACAACACATGATTTGTTTGAAAACCACAAACCATACTGTTTTCGACCTTCCCAAATATCTGTCAAAGTGAAACTTGACTACTGCATTTAATGACATGTTCTGTTCAGTGAAAAAATACAGTTCTTCTCATCGGTCGAAGTCTTAAACGAAGAAGGGAACATTATTGAGGATAATAACAACCATTTCTAAAGACAGGAACACACAGGTTTTTGCTCCCAGTTTACATTTTTCAGGTAAGAAATTACTTAAAATAATTGAACTGCATTTTTAATTAAAAAAACATCTGATTACAGATAGATTGTTAAGTAGACTGTATACAATTATTGATGATTTAGCTTAAAAAAAGTAAGTAACCTGGTTACCTTAACATTTTAAAAACACAACAAAAGCGTTTAGTTTAATTAACAGAGACTCTAAATATTATGTTATCTGAACAACATTAATTATCTTAGTTGATTTGTCAAAAGAAAAACAGTTACAATAACAAAACATGAAAATAATTTTATGCATCTGCTGTTCACTACGAACGTTTAACAATTTAAACAACTTTCACCAATGCTTCTTTAATAAAACCTTACTTGTAACACACTTGACGTGTTCATTGTTTGCTCATGACCGGAGTCACTAATTATGCAGATTTATGTTACAAGCTTGGTAGAATTGTACAGTAAGAAAGTTATTTCCATTAACCAGGAAATTAACTTCTTAGAATTGACAAGACAGTTGACCATGAGAGGTCAGCTAAATATCTACAGCGGAGCTAAAATATTCATAATTAATTATAATAGGTAATGGTTAGTTATTCATATTTCCTGTCATGAGCTGAGTCGTTACACTTATTTACAAAAAACCCACTCATTGCACAGATTCAACAAATTAGAATCTGGGGACTAGTTCCAATCACAGCTAATCAACTCAAAACACCTGCAAAGGTTTCCTGGGCCTTCAGAATGGTCTCTCAGTTTGGTTTACTAGGATACACAATCATGGGGAAGACTGCTGACTTGAAAGATGTCCAGAAGACAGTCATTGACAATCCACAAGGAGGGTAAGCCACAAAATTTAATTGCTAAAGAAGCTGGTTGTTCACTGAGTGCTGTATCCAAGCATATTCATAAGAAGTTGAGTGGAAGGAAAAAGTGTGGAAGAAAGATGCACAACCAACCGAGAGAACAACAGCCTTATGAGGATTGTCAAGCAAAACCGATTCAAGAATTTGAGTAAACTTCACAAGGAATGGACTGAGGCTGGTTTCAAGGCAATCAAGAGCAACAAGACATGACGGGTAAGGAATTTGGCTTACAGTTGTCGTGTATTCCTCTTGTTAAGCCACTCCTGAACCACAGACAATGTCTGAGGTGTCTTACCTGGGCTAAGGAGAAAAAGAGCTGGACTGTTGCTGTTGTTGGTCCAAAGTCCTCTTTTCAGATGAGCAAGTTTTGTATTTTATTTGGAAACCAGGGTCCTAGAGTCTGGAGGAAGGGGGGAGAAGCATAGCCCAAGTTGCTTGAAGTCAGTGTTAAGTCTCCACAGTCTGTGATGATTTGGGGTGAATGTCATCTGCTGGTGTTGGTCATTGTGTTTTTTGAAAACCAACGTAACTGCACCCGTTTACCAATACATTTTTAGAGCACTTCATGCTTCCTTCTACTGACAAGCTTTATGGAGATGCTGATATCATTTTCCAGCAGGACTTGCACCTGCCCACACTGCCAAAGGTACAAAAAGCTGGTTCAATGACCATGGTGTCGGTGTGCTTGACTGACCAGCAAACTCACCATACCTGAACCCCATAGAGAATCTATGGTATTGTCAAGAGGAAAATGAGAAAAAAAGAGACCAAAAAATGAGCTGAAGGCCACTGTCAAAGAAACCTGGGCTTCAATACCACCTCAGCAGTGCCACAAACTGATCACAATCCATGCCACGCCGAATTGATTGGTGCCGTAATTAAAGCACAAGGAGCCTCCTACCAAAGTATTGAGTACACAGTGGCGGCTCGTCAGGGGAGGCACAGCTTCCCCATAATGTTGAGGTGAAAATTGGAGGATGACGATTTAATGTTAATAAATTCACAATTAATTTCAGTTCATGCCTCAGAATGTGTAATTTTGTTTGTAATTTCACAGTTGTAATACCATAACGTGAAAGCGCCGCTTTTCTATCGCGAATGTGCCGAATCTGCTGATGTAATTACAACCGCTAGGTTATAGAGAAGAGGAGGGAGGGTGAGGCCGGGGGAGAGCTGAGCTCTTGTGCCTCCGTTGGTAAAAAAAAAATTTGCCAATCACCATCGAGTGTTCACGCTCAGCGCTGAGGAGTGTTGAGAAAAGAAAACTAGCAAGGGAGGCTAGCCTCCCTTCTGATATAAACCAATCATCATAAAGATGTAAATTACGTGATATTAGTTTGAACGTCTGCTGCTGCGCTGATAATGTACCAAGTACTTATGAGTAGTGATATTGAATATTTGATTGCCAACAGATTTACCAAGCTGTCATTCAAACAGTATATATACAAATTTAGGGAAAACAGCCTAAGCTGGATATAGGCTAACGTTACAGCAGTCGGCTTAATTAAATGGCGCAACAAGCAGCTCTCTTTTAAAACAGACTTTTAAGAAGGGATGGATGTTTTCTTCAAATGATAGGCCATGTAGCGACTCCGCTCATGGGAAATATGAATAATTAACAATAACTAGTTATAATTAACTATTCATATATTTTAGATCCGATCCGCTTGTAGATATTTAGCTGACCTCTCAGGGTCAGCTGTCTTGTCAATTCTAAGAATGTTAGTTTCCTGGTTAAGGGAAATAACTTCCGTACTGTACAATTCTACAAAAGCTTGTAAAGTAAATCTGCATGATTATTGACTCCGATTATGAGTAAACAATGAACACGTCAAGTGTGATACAAGTAATGTTTTATTAACTACATAAACACTTTAACTAGTCCAACATACTACATAAACACATAAACTAGTCTAACATACTACATAAACACATAAACTGGTCTAACATACACATACACACACACACACACACACATACAGTTG
The DNA here is from genome assembly GCA_018155175.1 of Sinocyclocheilus anophthalmus. Lineage (NCBI taxonomy): Eukaryota > Metazoa > Chordata > Actinopteri > Cypriniformes > Cyprinidae > Sinocyclocheilus > Sinocyclocheilus anophthalmus. The sequence goes on along the minus strand of JADLZN010010214.1, from coordinate 10,112 downwards.
GTATAGGAAGGGTTGTAAAGCTTAACCGAAAGAAAAGAGGGATAGAAAAACAAAGAGGGGGAATGAAATTTATGGAACCATTTGCGTATTCAGCAGATCTACACCTGAGGGATGCTTCAGATTCTTAGTTCAAACACACCTTGTAAAATGGTGTAACTGATACTTAATGTATCAAATTAATTAGACTAAGTTTGATACTTGCGAGTCTTGTATGTCTGAAAGAGATTCCTGATGAAATCTTAAGGTTTCCAGTTGATCTTTGTTGAATTTGGGTCGATGAAAAGAACCAATTTTGAGTCAGAGAATCTTGATTAATGGAAAGGTCAAGGCCGAAGAATTGGTGCAGCTTAGGGTACCGAGGAAGGAGCGGTGTTTACCTTCACCACTCAGAAAGTACAACAAAAAATTCTGGTTTTCTCACATTTTCTCAGAATTCAAACAAACCACCGACTCTGGGTGGGTCACTGATGTGAGGCCTTTAAGGTCTTGAGAAGATTCACGCCTCTCAAGATGGCTTGTCCAATGAGAAAGCCTGACGTCCCAAGTGGGAGTTTTGAGATACTAGGGAGTTTGTATGGCCCTTTGTTTGAAAGCATGGTAATTTGCATATGAAGCTTGTGTAAAAATTATTAAAGACTCTTAGAACACTAATATGTTGCGTAGGTGTAAACATACAATATACACTCTCAATTAGATCATCCGAATACGAATTCATAGATACTAGACATGGTAGAGTTACTTATAGTGAAAGGATGACAGGAATGGGTTCCCTCACAAGCATGTCCTTAAAATAGTCTAAAATTATCAAAGACAAAATACACGATGACAATCATATACCCAATGACCTGAAGGATCATGGGTGTTCATTCAAAGAAAGGTTTCCCTATTAATTAATTAGAAAAGAAAAGTCCTTCCCTTGTGGATTTTCCTTATGGGCAAGGAAGCGATTTTCACCTAAATTCCAGGAGGTCGTAAATGTATCGGGTGTCAGCATTGCTATGGAACCAGGGGCCTGTTCAGCTTCCTGGGGTGTTACAGAGTATTTGTTAAATCTAGCTAACAAAATATATATTGTGTGTTTGAGTGGTCCAGACGCTACAAGCCAGTAAGTGCAGATTTATATGATTTGCTGTAGTATGTCGTTTTCTTTACGTTTTGACCCCTAATAAGCTAACCAAAAAGCCAGTAAAGTGATTTAAGCAAAAAAAACTAATAATAATAATAATAATCGGCAGGAATCCCAGACCAATACAATTTAGTGTGCCTCCTCTATTTTAAAACCTACGAGCCACCACTGTTGAGTACATGTACAGTAAATTACCATACTTTCCAGAAGGCCAACAATTCACTAAAGATTTTTTTTATTGGTCTTATGAAGTATACTAATTTGTTGAGATAGTGAATTGGTAGGTTTTTGTGAAATGTGAGCCAAAATCATCACAATTAAAGAACCAAAGACTTAAACTACTTCAGTCTGTGTGCATTGAATTGATGTAATACATGGAGTTTTGACAATTTGAGTTGAATTACTGAAATAAATGAACTTTTCCACGAAATTCTAATTTATTGAGATACACCTGTACTTGATCTCTTTCACAGGAGTTTACAAGGAGGCCATGTAGAAGGTGTGTTTACCTGTGAAAGTTGAAGAGAAAGACTACGATCAGTCCCAGCAGACACAGATGACACTCATCAGACATTTTCTCTTTCTCTCAGTCTTCCTCTTCATTATATGATCTCAACTCTTTCTTTAAATACTATCAGCTCTTCCTGTGTTTCTTCACTTCCTCTGATCTACAGACTGAGGGATATTCTGATATTTAGTGGCAATGCCAGTGTATAATGAAGACGTGCTGCTTCACATTTATCTTGTAAATATTGATTACATATTTTATTTATCCTATAGAATACATTTGTATAAGTTTTGTGTTTTGTATATTATTATTATTATTTTAATAACAATAACAAAAAAAACTACGACACACTGAATGATGCTGCAGTCTCTGGTGTGTAGTCTCTACAAGGAAAGTCATAATCTTAAGACTTTTTTTTTAAAATGTATTTATTTTCCATTTTTACTTATGCTCAAAACAATGTAAGTATTAAAAAAATTACTAAATTCTATGCCACTATATATATATAATATATTATAAATTATATATATATATGATATATAATATATATACTATATATACTATATATAATATAGAAGACGGTAACAGTATTAAGCACCACACACGAGAATATGCATACAAGCCAAGTCAGAAAGTCAACTTTATTTCTGAAGCGCTTTATACAATATAGATTGTTTCACAGCAGCTTCACAATAGATTAAATTTATGCTGTAAAGCAGCTCTAACAAGTCAACAGTGTCATTATAGAGCTCAAGTCAGTTCAGTGTTGATTCAATTCAGTTCAATAACTGTGTAAAGTTCATCAGTTGTTCCCATGCATACTTGTATATAGAGTGCTATATGTGAATAATGCATGTGTGTGTGAGTGCCTGTGGTTTGATAACTCCTCCACTGCACTCTGAACAAGCAGAACACACACAAGAGAGGAGAGTTTTTCATTATTCACATCTGTGTGTAGTTTGGTGTGTATGTTGCTAATTATTTTATGTTTGTGTGTAGAGTTAAATATGCAAAAATACCATGTTTAGAAGAGTTAAAACAGTTTTCAAAGAAATGTTTGCTTTTGAAAGATGTGTGTGACGTTCTGTATGTTGTGTGTGTGTTTTGTGGTTTTGCGTGTAGCGTTTTGAGAAATGGAGCCATAGTTTCAAAAACTGTGTGTAAGCATTTTTTAAAAACTGTAAAGATCAGCAGAATTTAGCAGATATACAGACAGTTGAGCTACTTTAAAAAAAATGCTGTAGTGTGTTTGCTCTTTGAGTATGAATACAAACTTCTTTACTTTACTTTTACTGTAGTATTCTGGTAGTCAGCTCCTGACACAATGTAACTGTACATGCAAAAACATATATAAATACTGGGTCTTAACGATAAACCATGAACCTGCGGAAACACAAGACTCGACAGACAGCCATTGTATAATAGATGTGAGATTAAAATAATGTGTGACCCAAAAGACTAGTAATCTGCAAGAGTATGCTAGAAGCCCCACGGATGGTCTACTATTTCAGGTCCATTTTTGAAGTGTGGATCCGTGCACACACTAATGGCTAATATTGCCCACAAAAATCCAATGCGCTCTGACGAATGATTTGGTTGAGAACTACAAACATGTATAAAAAGCCTAAAAACTACAAACATGGCGGATGTTCACGTTAAGGAGAGGTTTAGATAAAGGTGGTTTTGAAAGGGATAGTTCACCCAAAAATGAAAATTCTGTCATAATACTCACCCTCAAGTGGTTCCAAACCCGTAAGACCTCTGGTCATTTCGGAGCACAAAGTAATCTATTTTGATGGAATCATGAGAGCTGTTCTGTACAATCACATAGACCGCAAGTATCCACAGGATCCACGTCCGAAGCATAGCAAGGAGATCAGCAAAATAATCCATGTGACATCAGGGCTTCAACCATAATTTTACGAAGCTACAAGAATACTTTTTGTGTGCAAAAAAAAAGAAAAAAAAAGAAGACTTATCAACCATGTGTCTCCTCCGCGTCACCCCTAGCAGCCACTCGTTGGAGGACTATCACTAGAACGCAAACAGGCGTAGGATTTCTGTGTCAGCTGAGGGCAGATTTGGCCCATGATTAAATTATTAAAATATTAACAATCTTTCTATCTCATTAGGTCTCTTCCTGTCTTCTGGGATTTTTATATTAGATTCCTCTAATCTCAGCTTTTGGCCAATCATTCTGAATTTGTTTAGCTACTCTCCTTAGCTGCAATATTTCTCCTTTCTTACTGCACGTCACAGTCTTGTATCCCTCTGTATTTCTAATTACGTCTCTTTACCTGCACTTTCAGTATTCAATTTTGACGAAAATTAGTCATTGTCTTGCTCTTCTTCTGATCTATCTGTAAAACGTCTTATTTCTTATTTCTGGCTGATCCTGCTGTGCTCCTTCTTCTCTCTCTGAAGCAGAAACTGTTGTCCTGCAGGGTTCTATAGTTTCTTTGTTTACATTTATCTCTATCACTGTTATTCATTAACAAATATAATATATCCTCATTCCTCATTATTCCTGTCATTATTTTATTAATTACAGCTGTCACAGAATGTTCTTACTGTCCTGTCCCTATCCAGGTTAAATGTATTATTTAACCCCTTCACTGATTCTAATTGGAATTCAGTACGACATTATTGTCTCAGCTTCTAACTCAAAGCATTTAACGGACCCGGATATGGGTCCAAAATCGCGTTAAAAATGTTTATGCTTCATTTACATAGCCTTCCTTATATGGTATCAGCCCATATATGGGTTCATTTGAAAGCTTGGAGTGTCTTCCTTACAAAGAAAATCATTCCTTTTGGTTTTTATATTCATAAAGCAGTAAAATTAAGCTTAGAAATGTATTCGTCCCACACACGAATTTCCGCCTAACCATTGCGAATAATTTTTACGAAGAATGTGTATTTTATATATTTTTCACAAAAAAGTCAAGTCATATATCACAAGAAAGCTCTCATTCTCAGGAATTTGACGATGTAGATTATTTAATTGTGTGACAATCACAGATCGAATTATCTTCGATAGAATCGTGATGTAAAATTTGGTCACCTCTGAGCGAATTTACATTTATACTCGTAGCACTGCTTCAGTCAGCCGCAAACAGCCACACATATCTATAAACTCTATATTATCTTTTAAATTAGGATCTCCTCTTTCAAACAAGACCATTTTCACGTTTCTGCGTGCTTCCATCGGTGAGATATACAGCGTTTTGTCCAGGTTAAGAAATAGACGCGCGTCTGGAAACAGGCGCTCTTCATATCCAAAGCGCGCACAGCCAGCGCGTCTGATGTTCTAGAGCTCTGTGGTCGCTTGTGGACTGCAATTGGTAAGATTACATGTCTCTCAACTCAGCGGCCGTTTCAGAGCTGTGAAATTTGACACCTCTGCGTCACTAGAGGGGGGTCTTGCATCCGGGACTGTTCCTCTGGGGTTTTTTGGGCTCTGTAGTTTTTTTGAATGTGTTGAAAGCAAGTTTCCCTCACGGAAAGGACACTGCACACGCGTCTCGGATTATATCAATCTATGATAATCACATTACAATTTATATATGGTGAAGAACACGTGGAGAGGAATGAACGCGCGTCTGGTAAGGCTATATGAGCTGTGTTTGTGAGTAGCACGCTAGCACTCTGATACACTATTTATTTGACAGAAAGTCAGTACCTTATCATTTCATTGAATAACAGTGAATATACAGTAAATAAGAATGGAATTATTACAAGTGCGTGTGGATGACTGATATGTGTTGGTTGACGCTCTGCATGTTAGAGCTAGCTGCCGGATCGCAACTTAGCTCCTGCTCTGGACCAGATGAATGCAGTGTTGTCATGGAGAGATGCTCAGGATACAGGAGAGAGTCAACTGATGAGGTGAGAGATGCTGTGAAGCAGTATCCCAATACAGAATGCATATAAATGGAGTGATATAAAGCTGGAGGATATGGATTTTATTTTAGGTTGTTATAGACCAGCTATAAATTATGATGTAGACAGTCTTGTGCATCCTGAAAGAGTTAAACTGATTGTAGAATACACAATATGTGAAATGTGGTCCAATTCGCTTGTGCCATTTTGTATATTACTACTAAGAAAAACATAAAAATTAAACATAATTAAATTAATAATCAATTAAAGTGCTTATGGCACAGAGTAAAATAGGATTGTGGGTTGAATGTGTTTTTAATAAGCCTGTTCTTGTCAGGGTCTGGATGGAGGATGGAGCGAGGACTCAGTACTGCAGAGAATGGGCTTTATTGATAATAAAAATAAACAAAACAGCAACAAAAACTACCCCGTGGGGGAAAAACAGGCTGGCAAGGCAAGGCAAGGCAAGGCAGGGCAAGGCAGGATCTTGACACGACACGACACATCCAGGGAGAGACGACGACGAACCGACGCAGGACTGCAAACACAAGGAGAATAAATGGAGAGCAAATGAGGGTAACGAGGGAACACATGTGGGGCAATTTAACCAATAATCAGGTAACAAGATGGGTTGGGTCAAGACAATTGACATGAGCACATGGCACTCCGAATCAAAGACAAAAAGCCATGTGCTCACCCAAAACAAAAACACAAGCACATGGCCTGCAAAACAATCTCAAGCCATGTGCTTGAACAAAACTAGACATGAACACGCAGCTAATGAGAAAACTCACAAACCGCGTGCTACACAAAACACAACACACGTGGACAGAATAGCGCACGGCCGAGCGAACTCGAGACCGCACGCTCCACAACAGACAGAAACTGTGATACGCAGTGTCCAGGGGGGGGACCCGACACGAAACGCGAAACTCAAGACATGAGTGCCGGATCTTAACACTACGGCTCCAACATGAACACACAGTACCGCATACTAGAGCGCCCTGCTCCAGCAAACGTCAGCCCGCAGGGCGCTCACATGAAAATGACAGACGCGAGTGTCCAGGGCTCTGTCCAAACTATGAATTACACTAGACCGCCGTGACGAACCCTACAGTTTTTGCAAGGAAACTCACAATGACCCATTTAGATGCACAATAGGCAATTTCACTCGCTTTACAAATACTGTAATAACTCCCCTGAATTTTTTTTAAATTTACTCCATTGTATGTGTGTAGGGTAAACATTTGAAATTTGAGTATGTTAAATTTAGGCGAAAATACAAAAAAACGCCCTGTGGTTAATTAATCTACCGCAGTTTGCGCTTACATTATATGTAAACCAGTGTTGGGAGTAACGCATTACAAAAGTAATGATATTACAGTAGTATATTACTTTTTTGCTGTAACGCAGTAATATAACGCATTACTAATCAAATTTGGGTAATATAATTACTCGTTACAGTCTCAGTAACACAAGTTACAACAACATTTTAACTCATAATTAAGTGGTGAATTTACCAACACCGCAAAACAGCACCAGATAAAAAATTCTGCGGGTAAAATAGTTTGTCTATCTTCTGTTACTGGAATTAGATGGTTGAGATGACTGCAGAGACAGATTCTCTTTACAGGGAGACAGCTTAGGCCTTTTCGCCCTATACAAATCCCTTCTTGGGACTTATCAATTGTCCTGGTAGGTTTGGCGGCCATCGTTTGAGTCCATCAGTAATTTGCATAAGTCTTGGCTCTCAAGACGGACCTATTGGTGGCCTTATCCTCTCTAAGGAGGATCAGAGATCTGCAGGCTCTGTCAATCAGCCCTTATTGTATGCACTTTGCCCCCTGACCTGGTTAAGGTCTTACTATGACCTAGGCCTTGTCCCTCAGTTTCCTTCAACCACATTTCACTCTCATCTAGTGCTTTTGGAGTCTGAGAGTGATGTGCAGCCTCGTGGTCTCTTCCCAGTGAGGGCTTTGAAGTCTTATGTTGACAGAAGGCATGAAGGTATGCTGTTTTCATAGCATCAGCAACGCAGAGTAGAAGTGAACCTATGAACGGGAACATCTTTGTAATGTGTGTAACCCTGGTTCACTGAATAGGGAATGAGATGCTGCATTGCTGGCCATTCTCTTACTTTTCTTCAACTTTTAGTGCTTCTTTCATAATGGAAACTCTAAGGTGATATGGCGCGAGCACACTCTTATGAGGCATAAGTGACTTATTCCTCAGAGGCGGTGCCAAGTGAAACTAGCCGGTTAATATTTGTGATGGTATAAGAGTTTCAGTCAATCGTCCCACCCGGGGGTGATTCCTATAGTGCTAGTGACGCAGCCTCTAGTTCCCTAATCAGGGAACTTAGGTTACATATGAACTGAGACATTTTCTTATGTTTTGTTTCTATGTTCATTATGTTTGAACTGAACTAACATACAGTATATGATCACAGATCCAGCAGAAACTGAAGTCTGTAGGACTGATGGATCATTATTCAGAGGTACGAGAGTTCATTAATGCTGAAACAGTCAATCTGCAGTGCTTTGTCAAGAACTGATCATCATTTTATACCTTTGATTTCATTTAGAAAGTCTTGATTCTGTTCATCTGTCCATCTTTCCTGCAGATATTTTGATCATTCTTAAGACTGCAGTGTTTGCTGCTCCTACTGTGATTCTTCTTCAGATCCTCTGTGCAAGAAGAGCTGGTGAGTTTTTCAGATGATTCACATTGATCTGGAACAATCTGCACTCACGAGAGCTCAGTAAATGCTTTTGTGTTGAATTATTTTGCAGGGAGGAAGGACTCGCAGCACCCAGAGGAAATAGAGATTAATACAATAAAACTATTAGTATAATACACTCTTGTAAACTACAACTTGTATCTTTATCCATGCCTTTTTATGTAGATTTGCATACATTTTTTGAATGATAGTTTCCAGTGCTTCCCTCCTGTACTGCATAAATAAATATATATTAAATCCTTACTTATGAAATTAAGGAATGATTGGTCCTTCCACCTCATCTGCCGCAAAATAACTTGTTTTTATGTCAGCATGCGATAATATAGATTCACAATTTGGGTCTTCAATGTTGTTATTTTGAGTCTGTTTCACAGTCTAAAAGTGCCAAGTAGGGTATTTACATATGGAAAAAAACATCCTTGTCTGGATAACTTTAGCGATAATAAGCTTTCTCCTGCAGCTATAATGCTACTGCAAATTCAAAATCTATAACAACCGCAATGCAAGCAGGCCCGTATTAGAATTCAGAGCCCCTGGGCCCCATATAAAAATGCAGTAACCAGTCGTATTAACTTCTCCATTGTTGCTCGCTCGTTGTTGGCAAGTAGATGTTGGTCGGTGTCGCATTTGTCCCATTGAGTACTGGCTTGTGACAGTGACGAGCGCTGCTTTTTACAAAGTTGAAACAGTACTCAAAACTAGTCTTCGCTCCTAAAGACTAAAAAAAACAGAGCAAATGAATTTATAAAATATTATGATGGCAGTGCATCAAAACGCAGTGTCATCAGTTTGTCAAAAAGAACACAGAACGTTTTATGCACCATTAACACATGAGCAGGTGTACATCTCTTTCGTACCAACTAACATTTTGAAAATACGAACATTTTCATGAGTTCGAAAGTTTATGTCAGAACGGCTTTATGAACGATTTACACAAAAATTAGTTCTGCTCGTGTTTCATGAATGAGGCCCATAGAGTGGCGGACTCGAACCCGGGTCGATCGCGTCAAAAGGTAATTCTGTGAGTCTGACTCTCTACTGCCTACACCACCGAAGCCATTGAGCTCAATGCGTCCTTTTTAATATTGAGTGTCAACCAGACATTGGTGGGCGGAGCTACTGTAAATAGCGTTTGCAAACAAGCGCACTATTTACACTTAATGTAAAGACACTCCAAATTCTTTTTCTTCCCCTCGCTTGGGCCCCAAGTGCGCATGGGCCCCTGGGCCTGTGCCCATAATGCCCATTGGATAATCCGGCCCTGACTGCAAGTCCACGTTTTGCTGCCTGGATTCCAGTTTCTGTGAATTGCAGAGATCCATTTGCTACTATTTTTGTAGCTGTGGGTAATGTATAAATTAGACCGGTCCAGTTTCTTGTCTAGTTATATATAAATCACAAAACAGCTCTTTCCCATTTTAGATGTTTATAGTGTTTTCACAGCATTCAAGCTGAACTCTAACGCTGTCACTCATGCAGTGTCTCAATCAGCTCTCTAGCTCCTGAGTGCTTGAGTCTGCGCCGCGCTGATGCATCTCGGACCATGACAAACCACATGGCAAACAGTTCAGTACAAATTCAGGTCAGTGTAATTATAGATGGTCATCAAGTAAGAGAGTGATCTTTAAGCAGCTGAAAATGAGACCACGGCCTTAAAATCATATTTTAAGTGTTTAAGATCTGAGATATAATACTTGCTTGTGTAGAATGATCAATTTCACAGATATTTACACTATGAGACACTGATTCAGAAGCATCAGTTTCAAGTGCATATCCATACATAAATGAAAAGTTCTTCCAGTTTTATGTTTACCTGAAACAGCCTACATAAAGGGGTATGTAAAAAATTATAATAA
>JADLZN010010213.1:0-326239 GCA_018155175.1 Sinocyclocheilus anophthalmus | reverse complement strand
AGCCTGCAGAGATTCACGACTCTCAAGATGGGCTTGTCCAATGAGGATGTCCGGAATCTCAAGTGGGAGTTCTGTGTTTTTATGGCCCTTTGTCTCTAAGCCTGGTATTTTGCATATGTAATTAGCTGGAGTGTTGAGGCACGAATTAGTAAAGATTCTTAGAATCCAGGGTTCAGAGGTAATCCATTATAGCACTCTCATGGATCCTCCTAAGACGATCATAGATACTAGACATTGTCAGTTACTTATATGAATGAGTGGTTTATCGTAAGCATGAATAAAAGTAGTCTATAATACAACAGATTAAATACCACACAGCAATAATATACACAATGGCCTGAATGATATGTGTGTTCATTCAAATAAAGGTTTTCCTATGAATTAATTAGTTGAAAAGTCCATTTCTCCTGTGCATTTGTGTCACTTTGTTTCTGGAGAATGCAGCTAAGAGTCGTCTCGCATTCCACAAGGTTGTAAATGTATCGGGTTACCATGAAACCAGGGTCTTGTTCGGCGTCCTGGGGTGTTACAAAGTATTTGTGAAATCTAGCTAACAAAATATATATTGTGTGTTGGAGTGTTCCAGACGCTACACTATCATATACACATACACACACACACACACCTTTTTTATAAACCTTGTTCAGCATGATGTTTCCATTGTTGTATTTGTTTTATATTCGATTTAGATACAACTATAATTTTTTCAGTGACTTTGGCATTGGGGAGAAAGGAGTTATGCTTTGAATGTTTTTCCTATCTGGCACTGTATCTGTAGTTGGAAAATACCTTTATTCAGCTGTTTTGTCTTGTTTCTTTATTTCATTTACCACTTCTGTTTTATCCTCTTTTTTGCAATCTTTCAGTCTAAGAGCAGTTTGATGGAGAGTCAGTCTGCTGACGCCGAGCCTCCACCTCCACCTCCTCCCAAACCAGAGCTCAGATACCCTGGGCTGTCACGAGGACCTGCCGGACACTCTGAGGGTTAGAGCAAACCAACATGACAAACTACAGCAGCATTTTGATTGATTAATGTCTCTCAAATGTTCATAGATCATTATTGCCTTATTTGTGCAATTTTGTTTTAGCTAAATTTACTTTACATTTAAGATTTGACTTAGATTGAATAGTGTTGAGTTAAGCTTTCAAAATGTAACAGCAGTAATGTCATCATAATACTTGGATTCTTTTGTTGATTACTCATCTTTCTTGCTTATATTTAGCCATTTATGAATCTAATATTAATATTTAGAATGGAGTAGGATTTGAATTCGAGTTACTCGATTAAAAAAAATTGCATTTTGCCTGTGTCGAGTAACCGGCAAAATACTAGAAATAGCGCATTCGACGAACGAGAATCCATGAACCGCATTATCAGACTGTCTTCCAAGGCTGCATGATATATTAAACCCATTTTAAAATCATAATAAAGCATAATGCTATTGTGAATTCACAAACGCTTATATATACGTGTGTGTCGTTTACGTACGTGCATCTCCGAGTGGCTTCGTTCACAGTAAATGCTGCTCCACACAACTGTTATCATTTACATGTGTGGAGCATCTCAAACTCCATCTCTGCATATTGTGGTGAGTTTGGGTTTATTATAATGTTCATCTGGGAACGCACCGTGTGCCATTTCATCAGATTTGTAGAGTAAATAATTTATAAACCTATGCAAACACAGGAGAATACTTCAATATCCTTTCTCATATCTAACTTTTCATTCTCGCGTTTTCTAAATAAAAGTTTAAACCCTCACTCTGAGTTTACACACTTTTGATGTCCACATATTCAGGAAATTACAGTGGCTGTAGCATTTCTGTCATACAGAAATGGCCAAATGAAAGTTAAGTGATAGTTTGAATTAAATGTTTAGTCCGTATTAAACAAGGATTAGATCGAGCTGTAAAGTGTAAAAACAATCGTCAGGCTGTTGGTGCTTTCTGCAGGCTGTGGTTACTAAGGCGTATGGACATTAGCTCCATTGTTTAATTATTATGATTCTCCAATAGTTTATAATACTAGTAGCTTGCTTTTGATATTTTATTTGAACTAATTATTATTGCCTCATTGCAATTATATATATATATTTTAAGTAATTTAAAATGCTATTGTTCGCTTGGGTCTGTTTTTATTACCACAAAAAAAAGTATTATAATTATCCGATTAATTGTAAGAATAATCAACTGATTACTCGATTACCAAAATTATCATTAGAGACAGCCCTAGAATGAAGTATAAAGGCCTGATCAAATCAAGAATAACAATAAATAAACAACTAAATAACTATATTAGCATTCACACTAAAGTATGATAAGTTTATTATAAGCAGGCGCTGTAGTTATGTTGTGTGCCGCTTTAAATCCTCAAGCTCTTTAAGGTCTAGTGAATTCTGATAGTCTGTGTTTTTAATGTTCATCAGTTAGAGAAAAAATTGTTCGGAAAGTGATTTGAATGATATTGTTCCTCTGTGTCATTATCGTTATAGTTGTGATGGGAACTTCTCTCTGTTCTCATAGAATTAGAACAATTATTAAAACTTTATAGTTGTAGTTTTTGTCTTTGGTGTGAACAGGCCTTATGATTGTAATTATCTGTTGCAATGCTCTTTTGTCAGCTTAATTCACTTAACATGTTACTAAAATGTGTTTATAACTCTAAGTCTGGTCTTTCATTGTCCTTTGTTTGCAGAGAGTAGTCTGTTGAATAAAGCCCCGCCCACCCCCACCATGTTCAAATACAGGCCCACCTACAGCGGTCCGGGCAAGAACCACACTGCCCTTACACATGCCTATGCCAACCAGGTAACTTTTCTCTGTTGATGTACAGTATGTGTTGCTTATCCAAAGTAAAGAGGTCTGTGTGTTCATTCACATCTATGGTGATGACATTCACTACATTTAATTTGACGTCATTCCCATTCTTTTGCATGACTGTAATTATTATTTCCTTTATACCACATATTTTTAAGTCCTTTTTTCTCTAACATTTTGTTCAATCCATTAAATTGTTTTTCCCCCTCCAATTTGATTGACTCAGTGGCTTTCAGTTGAACAGTATCAGTAAGTTTACACTGTACTACTTTTTCTGTGTGTCTGTGTGCGTTATTGTTTAATTATGTGCCAATGGTCCTCTCCTTACTCTAATATCTGTCTTTTTTCAGTGTCCATATGCATTAATTTTTAAATGCAGCTTGTTAATGCAGCTGAGTTTCTATTTAATTGTCATTGTTTTATGAATCTCCCACTATTTAGTTTATCACCATAGTAGTTATTTTGTATCTTTACATTAATTAAGGGTTATATATTATATAAGAATGTTGTCTTTACAAAAAGACCGCGTTGCTTTCTCAAAAGGCCACCGCTTATACAAAAGAAGAATTGGCACAGACAAAATGGTTGTTCTGAAACAAAAGAATAAATATAATCTGTTCCATTTGTTTAATTATACTCTAGTAGTGTTAATAAAGCCTACAGTGTTTAAACCACAAAAAAACAATCTCTCCTCAAAGAGTGGCCGTGCAAAACAATTTGCTGGTTGCAGCTGTGGGGGTGTGTCCGTTTTGGCTCTACTATGCTGGATTTGGATATATTACATGAGAAATACACCATGTCATGTGATTTTGATTGATTCTGAAAGACCTGAGGCCTCATGAATAAAACTTTACTGAGTTTCCATTATAAAAGCTTGTGTACACGGAGTTTAGATTAAAAAAAATAAAAAATTGTATTAGCCCTGCTGGTCAAGGTTGTGCTTAAAGGGGTCATATGATGCTGCTAAAAAGAACATTATTTTGTGTATTTGGTGTAATAAAATGTGTTTATGCGGTTTAAGTTAAAAAAACCTCATTATTTTCCACGTACTGTACATTATTGTTTCTCCTCTATTCCCTGCCTTTTTGAAACGTGTCGATTTTTACAAAGCTCATCGGTCTGAAAAGCGAGGTGTGCTGTGATTGGCCAGCTATCCAGTGCGTTGTGATTGGCCGAAATACCTCAAGCGTATGCCCAAAACTCGCGTTTGAATCATCAGTGGCAAATCCTTTAAATAAAAACGTACTTACAGTCTGTGAGTCAGACTGCCGGCATTGTAGTCTAACGTTACTCTCCCAGGATTAAACAGTCCTCCATAAAATGCGCTGCACGCATATGAATATTTGGGTTGAACTGTTCTTGACCAGTGTTGTAAATACAACTTAACCACTGATTTCTAGTCGTGTCCTCTTGTAGTCGGAATAACCGAACAAAGTAGTTTCGCTTTCGCAACGAAACACACGGCGGGCTTGAGTGAGCTGAGGCGGTGGGCTTGAACGGCGCGGCCGGCGGATTCGACGAAGGAGCGGCAACCACATGTGACGACACCGGACAGGACTCCGCTTCGTCCACGGTGAAAGCCGATCCGGCGATCCACAGCATGAAGTTGATGTATCTCCTCAGCGACCAGCACAGATCAGCTAAAGGCATGACGAAGCGGATATCATCCTATTTTGGAAGACCAAACAAAGTAATTTAGCTTTCACAACGAAGCACACGCGTCTCACGACATTGCGCAGCAACAATCTACCGGGAGATAATTCCGCCTATTCTTTTGCGTGAACATTTGGGCGCGTTAGTCAAGATCTGCCCAAACTCTTATATGGTAGACCGAGTGGGCGTGTTTGAATGAGCTGTTTTAGGTAGGTGTGGTTGACTTTTTAACTTTTATAAAGAATATCTCTTTGGATTTGAACTTTAGTCTTGCAACTTTACAGATCTTCTTTGTGCACCAAGAGCTTGTAACACTCCAAAAGAAAAAGGAAAAATTTAAATCGCATCATATGACCCCTTTAAAGTCTGAATTGAAGAATTGTCCTCCTGGTCGCTAGCAATTACCGTATTGGTGGATACCGTGGAAAACTTAAAAAAATAAAACATTAATATAACACCACAGACAATAATATCGTAAATAATCCAGTGGCAGTAACTTGTTGACACTCAAACATGGCAGCGAGACACTCTACCTATATTCACAGTATAGTAGTTTTTTGTTATACTTACTTTTTGTTGCTTTTTGTTTAAAAACGCTCTCTCCATTTCCCTACACTTTAACAGTTAAGTTATTTATTTATTTATTTTTAAATGTTTCTGTATATTATTATGATTATATTGTTATTGTGAAATATTTTGGCCACAACAATTGTGTAGTGAAAAGGTGATGTATTTATTTATTTTTAAATGTTTCTGTATATTATTATGATTATATTATGTTATTGTGAAATCTTTTGGCCACAACAATTGTGTAGTGAAAATCTGATATTGTGACATTAAATTGAACTTGAAATTGTAAGGCCTACAAACCTTCAAGACTTTCTAAATTAGTTCACTCAAAAAGAGAATTATCCTTGTTTGGCTGGTCTCAGCCCCCAAAACAGGAAAATTTCATTTACAGTAAAATCATAATTTACAGTGTTCAGGTTTGGTTGAGACATTTAGTAGCAAAACAAACTAGATATTCATGAGCAGAACTATATTTTATTCTGTGAAATAAGAAGTACCTGTGAGTTAAATGGATAAATCATGCACAGTCACTTAGGTCGACTACAGTTGGCTACAATCAAATCTACCATTTTAGGCTAAGAAGCCAACAGGATAAATGTCAAGTTGCTTGTAGCTTACTTTTTATACATGAGGCCCCAGGGCTTTTTATCTCCTGCCAACAAAGACCACAAGGCAAGAAAAGTGAGATGTTGTGGTCTTTTGATTTTTAATGTTGCTCATGCGCTGTGGTATGCTATACTGAAACAAATGCAAAAATGACACACATTCAGACTCCTGTGAAAAACCAAAGTGCTCTGCCTTCAGTGCGTCTAAGTTTGTTTTGTTCCCTGCCTTTCCAAGCTTAGCCTCTCTGTCATAATGCTGGCTCTTTATTATAGCTATAGAAAACGCTTTCCTAAATCATGTGTCCCCAGTGACCCACACGATCCATACCAAGGGGTTTGTTCTTGACGTCCCTTTGAATTTAGCTTTCAGATTTCCTTTATAACTTTATAAACTCTTCTGTTTGCTGTCTCTCTCTTGCTGTCTCTCTGTAGAAGAGTCGTCGGGACAGTCTTAAAGAGTCCTCTCTCCTCCAGTCCAGTCAGCAGCCAGGCTATCGCTCTGAGCCCAGTCTGGATGGGCACGAGGGGGGTGGAGTTGAACAAAGCGGGCCAGAGCGAACAAGTGGGGGTCCTGGAGGACCTCCAGGCTCAGGGATCACAGGATACTCCCTAGGAGGGCGTTCATATCCCTCCTTCTCTGATCCCACAGTTCTTGCCGGAGGGGCCTCGCGGTCCTCTAGTGTTCGCTCTTCTCACAATGCCCCACCATCTGAGGCTACCACCTCCACCAGCTACAAGAGCTTAGCCAATCAGACGCCACCACCGGCTCCTCGGAACGGCAGTCTGTCATACGATAGTCTGCTCACACCTTCTGAAAGCCCCGATTTTGAGTCGGCAGTGCCAGAGATGTCACCAGGGCGACCGCGCTCCCCTGTAGTTGGATACAGTTCGCCTTACCTGTCGGCACAGATCGCCCAGCAACGGGAGGCAGAGCTCCACCAGCCGTGTGCCTCCAGCACTGCCCTCCTTGCCTCCCCGCAACACGCTGGCTATCTACGTGGGGGGTCCCCCCTCCCCCCAACAAAAATCCTCCCCCCCCCTCCCACCCCGCTCCACCTAACGAGAGGGAAACTTCGCTGCTGCATTGACATCTCAACCACCCCACCATCACCACCACCACCACCATCATCACCACCATCACCATCGGCCACCCCGCTTCTCTCGACCCCCTCTGCTCTCTGACTCGGGCCCATCTCAGCCCTCATATCCATACCGCACTCGCTCTACTGACACACCTCTGCCGCACACCACCCACCCTCCACGCTCGCCACACCCCCCGCCGCTGGGGAAGTCTCTGTCTTACTCTAGCGCTGCTGCTGCAGAGATGCAGTACCGCCTGGTCCGCAAAGCCTCGGCCTCGGTCGGGGGAGGGGGCATACAGGCGCCAAAGTGAGTAACTCCCCCTCAACCTTACGACGCTCTGCGCAGCCTGCTGCATCCTTCCTCCTACTCTTCCTCCTCCTCCTCCCAGACTCCTGTGAGTGTATCTCTTTCACTTCTTTCTTCCTTCTGCTTTTTCCCACCAGTCTTAACTCATTTTGTCTAGGCAACTCTCCAGTAATTTACACGCTTTCCGTAGTTGAGCATCTGTTGCTTTCTGCTACTTTGTGTCATTGTGGTTGAACTTTGCGAATCTTATTGTCAAATTAAATCGCAAAACTCAATTCATCTTGTTTAATTAATTGTTGATTACATGGTTAAAGGACATTGTAAATTAAATTCATTTTAATTAAATAAAAAAAATCTTGACAACGTTGCCTAAACATTAAAACAACATAAAAATTAACATACAAAATAGTAAATAATAATACTAATGAAATTTAATTGAATAAATTCATTAACTATTTAATTTAAAATGTCCAGTTATAATTATTTAGATTTTAAGTTCCATCATTATTATTATTATTGTTGTTATTGTTACTTTATCCCCACAACCAACTTTCCACACTGACGATGCTTAAGCCTCAGTTCCCAGACAAAAAGTAAGTCGGGGGGTGACTGTTCAACTGAGAAACTTGCACTGACTGATGTTAAAATATATCAGTGCTTTGTTTTGTCTCAAGATGCACACCAGTATGTTCAATCATGTTCAATCATCAATGTTTTTTCTAAGGCATGTTAAAAAAAAAAAAGACTTAAATGTCCTAATTGAACTATGACCTAATCCTGGTTTAGTCTAAGCCCTGTCTGTGAAACCAGGCCTTTAGTATTAGTTTAACATTTTGAGAGAAAAAAATTATAAATTGTTAATCACTAATTCAACTTAACATCATCTTTTCAACAACACAACCTTTTAACATGAAATATCTGGTCAACCATTACAGTTTTTAAATAAATCAAAAGCTTTGTTCACACAAGCACCATAATTTCATTTAATTATGTATTTTTTTGAATGGCAAAAAATAATGAACATTAAGCTTGTCTTTTCGTTTAATCTGAACAATCAGATCAGATTTCAGGTAGTTTTTCTCGCAATTCAGGACAGGGTCAGACTTTTTCGTGCCTCTGTTGTCTCATGTACCTTAGTTGTCTCAGTGCCATATCATGATGTCATAGTAAACATGAATAGAATCAAATAAAGCACTTGTCTATGTGGAGAGGCGAGATGGAAAAATAGATTTTTAAAGTCTTTTGACATCATGCTGCCGCTTAAGTTGTTACCATGGTGACCTACGTAGATAAACTGGATATGGTCTACTCTAGAATAAACATCCAATTTAATCACTGGCAGAATGACTAAATGGATAGATCTGAGACCGACAGAAAGCTTCATCACTGTGCTCATTTAGAGGTCTGGAAAGCCTGCATTGCCCTGAGTTATTAGTCAGCATTTTAAAAGCAACAAAATCAACCTGGTGTCTACTAAGAAGCAGAGAATAAATCTTCTTTACAGGAAACATTGTTGCTTAGAATGAGGGAGAGAACAAAATGAACCATATTCTGTCATAAGAGTTTTGTATTTTAAGTTGACATGTATGCATTGTTATTTGGAAACAACCCAAGGACCAAACAATGATCCCTCATTATTAACAATCATTTCAGTGGCATGCTGATAGCAGAGCTGATGGTTATAATAAACCTGTCATGCTTCAGTGCTTAAGAGAATGTTTTCTTTCCAAATTGTGTTGCGGAGAAATTGAAATCGACTGGCAGCCAAGGCTGAATTTGCCACTGTGGCTAAACTATTTTCATTGTCTTTATGCACTTTGTTTTCTGAACTGATATCTGCTCTGGGAGGCTTTTTAACTGACATCTATATCATGCATTTTTGTCATAGCCACAGGAATTTGAAATAATAGGTATCCTGTGATGCGTTTCGTTGTTGGTTATCATATCGTAATTCTTTCTTCTGTGTTGTGATTTACTTTTGGTTACATTGTGATGCTTTAATCTTTTTTTGACTGTGACAGTGAAACTTTCATATGACGTTACTCTAAAATAGCACATTTCATGAAGACCCTTGTGCTATAGTTAAATGCATGCTACAGGATCATACCTTTACTCTCAAACACTGCTTTTTAAAAGTTTGGGGTGGGTATTTTTTTTTTTTAAGTCTCTCTTGGATTTATTTAATTAATAATACAGTAATATTGTGAAATATTACCATTTTTAAAATAACTAGTTTTCTATTTTAATATATATGACCCTGTGAACCAGTCATAAGTATCAGTTTTTCGAAATTGAAATTTTTGCATCATCTGAAAGCTGAATAAATAAGCTTGAAGATTGATGTATGGTTTGTTAGGCTAGGACAATATTTGTGCTGAGATACAACTATTTGAAAATCTGGAATCTGAGGGTGCAAAAAAATCTAAATACTGAGAAAACCACCTTTAAAGGCGGACTTTAAAGTTCTTAGCAATGCATATTACTAATCAAAAATTAAGTTTTAATATATTTACGGTAGGAAATTTACAAATTATCTTCATGGAACATGATATTTACTTAATGTCCTAATGATTTTTGGCATAAAAGAAAAATCGATCATTTTGACCCATACAATGTATTTTTGGCTATTGCTACAAATATACCCCAGCGACTTAAGACTGGTTTTGTGCTCCAGGGTCACATATTTTAAAATGTTATTTATCCCTGTGATGGCAAAGCTCAATTTTCATTAGCCATTACTCCAGTTTTCCGTGTCACATGATCCTTAAGAAATCATTCTAATATGCAGATTTGGTGCTCAAGAAACATGTCTTATTATTAACAGTTGCCAATTAATATTTTTGTTGAAACCATGATGAATGTATTTTTGTCTAATGTCTTTTAGTGTAGTTAAAAAATGTTTATTTGAAATATAAATCATAGCATTGTTTTTACTGTCACTTTTGATCAATTAAATGCATCCTTGCTGAATAAAAGTATTATTTAAAAAAATCAACATATTTTGACCCTATGCTTTTGAACAGTAGTGCAAGTACTATACAAATGTTTATACTTAATGTAAATCTTTCTCTAATGTCTCTGTTTCTCTCGGTTTTTCTGGTTTAGGGACGAGATTCAGATGAAGTCGTATAGTAGGACAAACGGGCAGCCAAAACCTTCTTCCACCCCCTCGTCCCCTTCTAATCCTGTCAGCGTGTCCACTCGCCCAGGTCAGGTGTATTCCAGCGCTGGCTCTTCTCAGAGCCCCGCCCACAAGCCTGGAGGTGGGGTGAAGAAGGTGACGGGCGTTGGAGGGACCACTTACGAGATATCGGTGTGAGATCTCGAGTCACTGTTCTGACCCGTGTTGTCAAGAATGGAGCCATGGAATTATTTTCTTCATTCTGTTTGGCGGACATTTATTGGTGCCCACAGGAAAGATCTGAAAACTTCTCTTCAAAATTGAAGCAGACCTCTGCTGTTATTTTTTAAAACGGATGTAATTGGTGACCAGAAGGTTTTGGTTGGATATAACATGGAGGAGGAGGAGGAGCAGCTCAAGCCGTGACATAGTGAACTTCAGGACTCCTCACCAGTAAGGAGCTGGAACACTTAAACGGTGTGACGGCAAAGGACCGGATTGCCTTGAAAACATTTCAGTACATTACAACATAAAGGTGTAAATTGTTCTGTATAGAGAAAAAAAATGGTCATTGTTTTCTTTTTTTTCACCGGGTGGAATTTAATTTTTACAAAAGGGGACCTGTGGTATTCAGTAGCCGTTTCAGACCACTGTGATTGGCATGCGACAATGTTGCATCTGTATCCAATCAGCACCAGGGAAGCAAAATGGTAGAAAAGATAAGGAAATGGACTAATGCGTTATTTAAATGACAGCAGCCTTTCAAGTGCAGGTAGTGTTTTCTGAGCCTTGGAAATTCAAGGATGTTTTTATTTAATTTTTAAAGTGTTATTTTATATGACTTTATAAATGGCTATTGATAAGATCAAAAACGTTTTTTTTTTTCCTACAAAGGCTGATATTTGTTCTCTATGGACTTTTATCTAATCAGACAGAGGGATTAAGAGCTGATGGCCGCTCTAGCCAGAGAGATCAGCCGGTAATCAAAGGGTTAATCGTAGCATTTCAATATGTGGGACATATTTAAATTTTTATACAGTAAACATTGATTGGCTGCCTCTTAGATATGATTTTTTTAATTTAATTTTTTTCCTGATTTTTTTTTATTAATATGGCAGAGCCAAATCTCACCGGTGGCCTTGACCAGCCAGCCATGTAGGATTTAAAGCTTCCTGCTCACAATGCCACAGAATGGTGGGTAAACATATCAGTGGAAGTTAGCTGTCTTTATGAATCAGTGAAAGCCTTTTATTTTGAATGATTTAATTCTTACCTATTGCATTCGAGAAGATTGTGACTCATTTCAGTCATCGTCTGTCTTGTCAGGGGTATTGATCAATATTCAGATCAGAGCTGGCCAATCGGGACAGAATGTATTTGCTGACCGATACAAAAGCCAATGAGTACACTTCTAGGAATTTTTTGGATCAAAAGATGGACTGAGGAGGGAAAGAAAGAAAAGAACGTGTACTGTATAGTTCAGTGTGAGTGAACATGGTTGTGAATGTGTATGCGTGCGCGTGTGTTTGAGCATTGGTAATAAACTCTTTATAAATCAGTTGTGCATTTGACTTCAAATTTCCCTTTATGCATTGCTCCTGTTTTAATAGACAAAATCTTTAGAAAACTACACACCAAAAAAAAATGTGTCCATCTGCAAATCTGTGAAAGCCTATTGTCAATGTAGACATCAGAAAAAAGGTCTAAAAATATTTTGGCACCTCATTAACTTGTTGCAGCATTGGAAAATAGCCGGGTGTACCTAAAAATACTGAAAATGTTAGATGTGCTCCCTTGTTTGTTTCATGAATCTCAGCTCAGATAAATTTTTTTTAATGCTGA
The DNA here is from genome assembly GCA_018155175.1 of Sinocyclocheilus anophthalmus. Lineage (NCBI taxonomy): Eukaryota > Metazoa > Chordata > Actinopteri > Cypriniformes > Cyprinidae > Sinocyclocheilus > Sinocyclocheilus anophthalmus. The sequence goes on along the minus strand of JADLZN010010213.1, from coordinate 314,243 downwards.
GACAATATATAAACTTTTTTTAACATTTTAGTAATTTTGTTGTATGCTTTTGTCATTTTTATGCCTTTTTAATGTCTAAATTATGTCTTTTAAGTTTAAGCTTTTAATTTTTATATTTATAAATGTATATAAATTTAATGTTAAGGTTTATGAAATAATGAATTTGGTATTCGGATACTTTATGGTTTTGAAACCGCCTATTCGTGTGATGAACCTGTGGTTATTCTGGAATTAGTGAAGTTAGTTCTGAAAGGTCTATCAAGAAAATGTTTTATGTAACCTATATATTATTGGTAGCCACATCACATAGTATGTCATTGTGGAGAATGCGTTGACCGTTTGAATGCAAATTTCAAATGCTAATTGAGTGCTTTAATGAGTGATTTAGATGTGCTTGTTTCAGCTTAAGAACAATTTGTCAAACATCTGCTTGGTTACTCGGTTTAAATTTGGAGCAAATAGATCAAATGCACAACCTGAACAAAGTGTTTTATTGGAATGGCAAAAAAAAAAAAAAACTTCACAACCACTCAAAGCACTTTAGTCATCTTTCAGACATCAATTCATTAAATATTAGTGAAAAATCAAGAATTGTTTATTCAATAGGGAACTAAAACAATTGACAATAAAAGCTTCCAACAGTCAATGTAATAACTGGAAAAGGTTAAAACGTGAAGACTGCCTGCAGCTTTATTCCATGCCTCTCAGTTTAACATAAAAAATAAATGTTAAAAGCTTATCATTCAGCATAAAGAAATTTAAAATAATAAACTTAGTATACAAAACATTTAAGACTTTTACCGCAGTATATTCTCTCAAATGAAATGTGTAACTGGGTCTCAGTGTCAAAGGTAACAACTGAATCTGGCAGAATATTATCTTGATCTCACTCTTACAGATTTAGTAAATGTTCATAACATGAACTGTTGGCATAAAAGACCCTCTCTTTTTGGACCACTGAATTCAGTCTAGTAGTCAGTACCATTACAAAACCAAGCTACGCTTCACAAAAATAGCAAACAAATACTAGGAGTTACAATGGAATAGGAGGATTAACAGTAGTATAGAAAAATAACTGATAAAAAGTTTGTTCCCCAATAGTGATGCATATGCAACACAAAATAACCCCTTACTAATGATCACTTCACAATTATCAACCATATTAGAGGTAGATGTCCAATGTTTAACTTGATTAAATTAAAACAGAGATTGAATGTCGATGTCCCAAATAACAGTTTTGTCTGTGTATACTGTGTCCAGTATATCAATGATTATGAAATCTAAATATGTATTAATATTAGGATTTACTATATTATTGGACTGATTTTGCACTTAACTAATACATTATACAAAAAGAAACAATAACACAATCATTCCGTTTATGACTTCATACAAACTCTTTCTCTCTGCATACTGAACATTAGCACACTCCGGTCCAGTCCCATAGTGATTCACAGTGCTCTTCAGCAGCATGCACTTTCTATTTGTCCTTCTTGCTCTCTGTGTCCATCGCAGTGATGGTCTCGGCCTCCGGTTCCTCCTCTTCAGGCACAGGGGCGAACACAGATTCAGTGGGCCTCTCAAACTTCTCTCCTTTAGGCTTATCAAGCTTCTTCGACTTCTGATACAACTCGTTGAGGTTAAACTCGCGGATGATGTTTTCCTGGAAACAAAAAAAAGGAAACTAGTCACACCACATTTATCTGTATAGTACAGAAACGTATACAAAATTAGAGACTGCTGAAGTGTTTGAAGGATGTTTCTGACAAAGTTTTTCACACTGAAGGTATTTTTCAAATTATTAAAGGGATAGTTCACCCAAAAATTCTGTCATTAATTACGCACAAAATGTATTCTCATAGCTTCATAAAATTAAGATTGAACTACTGATGTCACATGGACTATTTTAATGAAGTCCTTACTAACTTTCTGGTCCATAAAAATCTGTCTATGCAGGGTCAGAAAGCTCTCCGCTTTCCTCAAACATTCTTGATTTGTGTCTGAAGATGAACGAGGCCTGACGGTTTTGGAACGACATGAGGGTGATAATGATGACAATTGTCATTTTTGGGTTAAAGGTGGGGTAAGCGATTTTTCAAAAACGCTTTAGAAAACTGATTCGGGCCGAGTAGCAAAACAAAATTGTAGCCAATCAGCAGTAAGGGGCGTGTCAACTCATGATGTGGAGGAGAGAGCGTTCAGTGCACACCACAGGACGGACATTAGCCGAGCCGAGCGACAGAAAGATAGAGATGGCGGATAAAAGACAAAAGAGGAAAACGTCTATGGAACAAAAGAAGGTTTAAGGCAAGAAGTAGGACCCGTGTAGATATCGGATCAGCTTTCCAGTGCTGGAGAGAACTCAAGGTGTGGAAGGCCTGTGATGGGACGCCGAGGTTGTTTTGGTTCTTCTCGATAGGTGAGTAACACCGTGTCTGCGTCGCAACAGCTAAAGTCTGTCTACACTAGACGCGACAAAGCGACCATTGAAAATCATTAGAAATTTGTGTCTATACGTCATGATTAGAATGCAGCAGCAGTTTTCTGTCGGGGATTTGTCGTGCCGCATCCAGTGTAGACCATAGATATGTATATATATCTATGGTGTAGACAGCATCACTGATTATAATGAGTTCTATAGTATTTTGTCGCGCTGCGCCGCTCGCGTCCGGTGTAGACATGGTGTAACATTGGTTTTGCTTTGTTTCACAGAACTAATCGTTGCCTGGGTTGTGTACGTATGTGTGGGGCGGAGCTATCAAAATATCAAAAATTTTGGGGTAGGGGTTTGTTTGTTTTGGTGATGTTTGTTTCAAATGTCAACATTGGCTACCAGAAATCACTTACCCCACCTTTAACTAACCCTTTAAGCCTCACCTCTGTGAAGGTCCAAGACACTGCACGTCCTTTTTTGTCCACCTGAGGGCGCCTCATAACTTCCTTTCCTCCCTGGAAGAGCACCAGAGAGGGCAGCTGCTTTGAGAGAGGAGAGGTGCTGACCCTGTACCTGAAGGAAAAAAAACAACATTGCATATTGTCACAGTCAGTTGGAATTAGCTCAGAGAAACAGTGAGACACAGCAGAGCAACATACTTTTTGGATACTTCGCTGTAACGACCAATGTCCACTTTGCCAAATTTCAGCCCTGCACAGTTGTACCTGCGTGAGAGAGAATTGAATTGTTTCTATTCAGAATATTTAAATTCACAGAAACTGCTGAGCAGACGGATGTACACTATCAGTCAAAAGATTGAGGTCGGTAAGATTTTTTCATTTCAAATTTAAAATGAACTGTTTTCTATTTAAATAGAATTTAAAATGTAATGTATTCCTGTGATGGCAAAGCTGAGGTTTCTGCAGCCATCACTCTAATTTTCAGTCAAATCATTCTGATGTGCTGATCAAGAAACATTTTGTATTGCTATCAATGTTGAAAACAGTTGTGCTGCTTAATGGTTTTTTTTTTTTTCATTAGTTGAAAAATATTACATTAAAAAACGGTTTTTTTCACTGTTTGTTTTTTCAGGATTCTTGGAGGAATAGAAAGTTCAAAAGAACAGCATTTATTTGAAAAATTTTTTGTAATATTATAAATGTCTTTACTGTCACTTTTGATCAATTGAATGTGTCTTTGCTGAATACAAGTATTAATTTTTTTAACTTTTAAACCATAGTCAAGAGCAATGTTCTTACTTCAAGGACAGATCAGCATAAACAGAGGCGAAAGACTGACACTCTGGTGACCAGTTAGCAAAAAACTCCACGATCCAGGTCACTCTGTTATCCTTCTCCAACTCGTCCTAAAGACAAAAGAGAAGTGATCATCTACACTCACTAGCATAAACTGAACCGTTTCAAACATATACTTGAATACGATATTCCCCTCAGGCTGCTGAAGTTAAAGTTCAACTATGAATGTGGCTGAAATTTGAGCGTATATTACCATTGGGTTCAAACACCCAATGGCTTATTTGCAAAGAACATTGGGCTGCAATAGTAATGAGCTTATGGCCTTTGAATTTCTGTTACTAATAAGCCAAGCACACTCAAGCAAGTTCCCTTTGATGTTTTAAGTCAGCGCTGATTAGTATGCAATGAGACACCCCATCACTGGTGCTCTTCTAGTATACATCTCCCCAATCATTCTCATTCATATTGTTCAGCTCTTCTCCTTCTTTTTCCATTCCGTGCAAATTTGTTTTGAAATCCAGCAGCTCATGAAGTGTGACTAAAGTACTTGTTTCTAAAGCAAATTGGCTAATATGAACTCATACTCACATCAATGGTTTTATCACTGAAGTACTTGATGTATTCAGGGCCCATGTAGAGAGGAGGTTTGCAGATCATCAGGAAAACTGCATCAATGATAAGAGAATATTAACAGCCACCATAACACATCAGTGTTATTTTAGGATCAATGATATACTATTATAGTTTTTGTTCATAGTTTAATTAGATTTTATTTGTATATTTTCTGTTTTCATTTTAAATTTAGTTCAGGTTTTCGTATTTTTAATAGTCATTTTTATTCCTTTTTTTTTTATATATATAATGTCAAGTAGTATTTATGATTTTATTATGTATTTATTTTAGTATTTAACTAAACAAAAATGAGAAGTGCTGCCTTGGCAACTAGCCGAATTAAAATAAGTTTAAAGTTTTTTTATATTTTATTTTAGATAATGTTTATTTTTTTACATTCAGTTAACAATAATAAACCTGTACTACATTTCCCTAATATTTGGTTTTAGTCTACAGTTCTTTCAAAGGAAGAGGATTCCAGTGACTTTTTGCAGTAAAAATACTGACCAATACACAACGTCAAGTAGAGAAGCCCCAAACGTATGTCCAGTCTGAAGAACAGAATCACATTGGCTACTTTACTAAAAGAGGATTATGTTCCACACTTCTTGCTCAATGGTAACTGGGGAGCAAAGATATTAAAAAACAAACATATTTTCATATCGCATTGCTTTTGTGATACAAAAATGCACACGCAAAGAAGTCGAGTTGAACAGCAAAGCTGGAGGAGGGGGAGAGAGGGTAACAGAAACATTGAATGACAAAGGAAACTGATTAACAACAAACACAATGACAACTGTCACTGAGAGCACAAAGACTCACAGGTGCCCAAATGTTTAGTGTATAAACAAAACCTTCAAATTCAACCTTAGCAAACTGACATCAGATTCAGTATGGATGGGGACTATTTGCTGACGTTTCAATATCAATAAAGAATGCTGTAAAGAAAATAATGCACAAAGATGGAAAAGAGTGTTTTAAGAGGGAGAAACTCTTACTTGCTCTTCTGTTCTTCATCATGACTATAGCGCTTAAGAACATCAGTATCTCCACCTCTCTCTGAAAAAAAGTGAATGAACAAAGGCTATCATTAATTTAAATGTTAGTGCATAGTAAAGACACTTATAATATAAACTAAATTAAATAGGATGTTTTTATATATATATATTCTAATATATTATTTATAAATTTATATATAGTTTTATATATAAAATTTAAGTCTATTATAATACATCATAAATTATACTGCATATATATAATATAATATATCATATCTATATATATATCGATATATATATATATATATATTATTACAGTTACTGCTTGTTTTTTGTTTCAAAATTCTCCAAATCCTACAAATTTCTGGGGTGTATTTAACGTGCCCATTTTTGCTGTATTGTTCAGGCTTTTGGACTCCACTGTGTGCTATATTTTTATAAAAAATAAATATATATAAAGACAACAGTGAATGATACTGATGCACCATACGGGACCATTGCCATGTTTCTTATTTCCACATGCATCATTTATATGCATGGTATTCCAAATTCTTGCCAGCTAACTAGCGACCCCCAAATTCTGCTGGCCAGCCACTGCCCAGTCCTTTTGTTAACGGTATCCGTTATCATTCAGCATGTGTTAAAAACCCCAAAGGCCTACTTTATACATACCCAGTCAAAATCGCATGAATTGCCATCCTCGCGCTGCGTCGAAAGATGTTCGCAGATCCCAGGTGTTTTGCGGACAAGCAGGAACGCGACAGACATAAATAACGAGGCTATGTAGTATGGTTTTAGTAGCCATTTATAAACCTGCGGCAAATGATACAGAAACGCAAAGAGAGGTGTTAATAAGGCCATTCTTATTTATTTATTTTTTTAGAGAGTGAGTGCTGCGGTGATACGAGACAGCAGAGTCTGCGTCAACGCGAGACAATATTCATCGGCAAATGAATTAAACGATTTAAAGGGACAGAGGTCCCTGCGGACGAAGGAAACGTTCGCCCCGCCTCTTTGAAACACGCCCGTTGATTGGTCACTTTCCTGAAACGACGTCGCTTATTGGTCATGGTGTCACATAAAGGGAAGGACAAGAGGAAGTATGTCGCCTTTTTCCTTTACCGTAATAAATAAACTTCCGTCGACGATTTTAACATGCGTCAGTGACACAAACACATTATTTGTCTCATCTTATATAATTATTTATGCAAATAAAGTACAGTATTATACTATATAATGCATTTTTACGACGCATTATGTGAGTCTGTTTAAATTTAGGAACTGTGGACAATACGATCAAGTACTTGATAAATTACGGTAAGTTTCTCCAAACAACCGGAAGCAATTGTCAACAGCTCGTTGTGCAGTAGGAAAGCCAAGACAAACCTCCACACAATAATAACATGGTAGTGATGTTTTGCTTTTGCCAAAACTAGTACTAAACCAAAACTAAACTTACTTCAAAGAATACCACGGTACTATGTCCAAATAACCATGGTACGTTCCCATGGTAACCACAAAACCATACCATGGCATGTCAAGTCATGTAAGACATTTACTAAGATTACCCTGGCAACAATAGACAACAGCATCACTGTTATTCTAAATTAATTAATTAATTCAATTTAAAATAATAATAATAATTTTGATGGGGTTTTGTTTTTATTAACAACAATCGTTGTATTTTGTGCTATGGTTCTTAACCTGGGAGCCAGGGCCTCAGAGGGCCTCACAAAAAAAAAATACAAGTGTTTTAAAAGTGTGATATCTGGGAGTGGAAAATTTACTCAATTATTTGGCCATTTTTATATTGAATATGCATTACGCACCGTTCCTCTAGCTATATATTGGTTTAAAAAAGTGGAATCCATGAAGACAATTTTACATTTGGAACTTCAGGAATTCTAAAATGTAATTATTTAATTTTAATTGTTGTTTGGTACGTGTAATCTATGATAATCTGTTGTAATCAACGTTTGAAAACAAAACATTGCCATTACAGCAGAAGTACCAGAGGAAACTGATTAGCCTTGGAGTCAAAAAGATTGAGAAACTTTAGTTACCATGGTAAATTTTGGTAGTGGGTAATTTTAGAGTTAATAGAGCTGTTTTGGTCACCTTCATGAACCTGTTAACCCTCTCATGTCTTCTTCACAGTGGAGAATGAGCTGACAGGACACACAAATCTCATCACACTCTACAACCTGGAGCATGCTTATAACAAGTTCTGCGGGAAGAAGGTGAAGGAGAAACTCAGCAACTTCCTCCCTGAGCTTCCTGGTGTGTAGGTGTACTTTTACCTTTCACTCCCGATTCTACAGCAGTTCTACAATCTTAAAGGCGTAGTACACCTAAAAGTGAAAATTCTGTCATTATTTACTCACCCTCCACTTGTTTCTTTGTTCTTTTGAACACAAAAGAAGATATTTTGAAGAATGTTGGTAACCAAACAGTTGACGTTTATCCATTGCCTTCCATAGTATGGAAATTATATTTATGGGAAGTCAAGGCTACTGTCAACAGTTTGCTTTCCAACATTCTTTATTTTCATTTTTGGGTGAACTATACCTTTAAGCCTTATGCACACAAAAATTGCACAGTAGGCACTTTACCTACAAGGGTTACTCCAATACCTGTATTGAAACTACACCGTGTTTTGATCCCTCTGTTCTCCAGGTATGAGGGACAGCCCAGGCATTCAGGACAACAGCTCTATGCGATCTCTCAACTCGTTCAGGTCCTCTCACTTGGGCATGCTCACCGCTCAGGCTACAAACACTGGCCCGGTAAGTGTGTGGGGTGTGTATGGAAGAGACAAAAGAAGTCCCCTTTTCATTTAGAGGAGCACGAGTAACGTGCTGCTTCCTCTGCTTTGACTGTACGCTGAGTATTGTCGATGTCTTTCTTAGACAGCGTTGATAGTGAATGGTTATGTGGGTGAGACGTTTGTTGTTGTTTTGCATGCATGATCTCTGCCCTGACAAAGTTTCAGCACCGTATAGACTGGGCCGATTCACCACCGAAGAAGAAGAATAAGCAAAGCATACACATCAGCGTCCTCAGATCCCTTACTGGCCGATTGCCGGACAACACAACGAATGAATTTGTGCTTTCTTAGAGCTTAACAGTCAATCTCACATCTTAACATAGAAAACTCCTTGTCCCGATTCAACCATAAGACATAGAAGAAGAACAAGACGGACCTACCGGACAAAAGAAAAAGAAGATACGAGAAGATGGTTAATTGGCGTTATTATGGTCTTTTAATAGACCGTACAGATTAACATGGCCTTAAGTTTATAGAATTCTTCTAAACACGTGTTTAAAAAAGTTTTGGTCAGTAGCGATTTTTATAGTTTCCTGGTTTTCTTAGGCTCACCAAAGGCTGCATTTATTGAACAAAATAGATACAAGACATAATATGTGAAATATATTATCAATTGAAGTAAATGCTTTCTATTTAAAAATGTGGTTTATACCTGTGATGGCAAAGCTGAATTTTCAGCATCATTACTTCAGTCTTCAGTGTCACGTGATTCTTCAGAAATCAATCTAATAAGTAACATTTCATATTAGTATCAATGTTGAAAACAGTTGTGCTGCTTGACAGTTTATTTAAAACCGGGTTTTGGTTCAAGGTTTTCCTGTATGAATAGAGTTCAAAAGAGCCACGTTTTTCATGTATTTACTGTCACTTTTGATGCGTTTAATGCATCCTTGCTGAATGAAAGTATTCATTTCTTTTAAAATCGTACTGTCTGTAAAGCTTTTCACAGTAGAGTATTTTTTTTATTTGTTTTATACATTATCATACATTAATGCAAAAAGTAATTAAAGCACAAGCTGGACAATTGGGCCTTTTCTGGGATGTCACAGATTTAATGTTACAGTGAGTCAGATGTGTGAGAGTATATTATGTAATGTACCAGAACACCTGGTAAACATCACATCTGTTGTATTTGTAAGTGTCTAAGTGCCTCTGTGTCTATTTATGAGTATGATGAATGGAGTATTTTTCATTCAACTTTTTTTAGAATCTTTTTTTACAAATAAATAATCAGCTAAGAAATGGGCTGATTTGTGAGAAAATTTTTGAATATTAAATTTTTTTCTTTCAGGCATATTTAAAGACATGAGCACAGTACAAGCACCATTATGTTGAAAAATCAGTAAAGTCATTGAAACTGATAACATGATTACAGTTCTGTAACATACAGAACAGCACTTTTGAAAAAGAATATAGTGCAAAACTGGCCTCTGCAATACCTTTTGTAATATAAAGCTGCATTTCCATCAACTTTTGTGAGAGAGGGATGACAACAAAAAAATCGACCAACGTTTTAAAATTAAAATGATCCATGTCAAGGTAAAGTGAGCTTTTCATGAAGCCCTGCCTCATTTACCCGAGTCTTGAAGGGAGATTGGGTTTACCCGTACAGAAAAACGTTACATTCTCTACATTCCATTAATGGTTTAAACTTTTGACTATGCATACTAATATGAATTTGAATGTGTCTGTGTCCTGCACATACACAATGAAGATCATAACATGGTAGAATAAGAGTTCACAGTTAATTCTGAGCTACTCTCCCAAAACTTCCGCCATAGAGGCTTTTTGATCGAGACATGGAGACTGAAGGTCAGGTTCCCCTTAGTATCTCAGCAAGTTAGATCAAGATTTGATAAAAGATTATGAACACAAAATGATTGTCTTTGGTATAATGTGCACTGATAAATTGTGCACAACAACACTTGATTTTCCTAAGAAAGTAAATAAAGCAAATTTTGATTTCATACTGTTTTTAACATAAGTGACGAGGCAGGAGGTGCTTCACGGGAGGAAGTTTAGATGTGTTTGATCATATTTAACTACCATTTTAATGGATATTTCAAATTGTCAATGCAATAACAATGAAGAAAACAGCAAACTATATATTGAAGGTCATGGCATAATGATTTTCTGATTGATAATAAAAGCCTTGAAAATACATCCTGCCCAGTCACGCAGTCAAAGCCTTGACTGATGCTTTAAATTGCAAATTTGCTTGCATTTTAACACTTTTATATTTGTCAAGTCTTTACAGTGACTGAACATGAAGCCCAGTTTCTGAAGTGCCATGATACCATAACTCAAAAATCAGGTTTATAATTCACATTCATCTCAATACTAAATGTTTTCCACGTTCCCGTTCGTTTGATATTTTGCAGAATCATTTGTTTGGTTTAGGCTGTTGCTTTCTTGTGCTGAATGGCTCACTGAAAGACTATCACGTGCTGTATTCTCCTTTGTAATTTGTCTCCGGTGGTAGAAGAGGTATCCTGGCAGCAGGTATCCAACCAATGAGAACACAAGCAGGCCCAAGTTGATCTGTTGATTCAAAAAGTGGCATTTTTGGTACTTTGACCAAAATGATTCTCTGAAACTGCACTATTTAAATACAAATACACATTTGCTTTGTGCATGAATAGTGTATTACACTCAACAATGTCTGTCTCACCCAGTAAGGAACACCCTTCAATGGTCCCAACATCCACATGAAGAGTGGTTGTTGTAGGAGGGCAAACACAGCACTGATCATAGACTGCAAGCCCGTCAGAGTGCCAAAGTGATTAGTTGGGTAGCTAAATATACAAATAAACAGTTTGAGGATAAAATAAAGAGCAAATATTACACACAGCCAACTTTCTGAGCCATTTGTAGCAGTTATTTAAACTTTACAAAAATATAAAAATAAATTGAATTCACAATATTAACCAAAAATATAACAGTATATCAATGATTCTAAAATAACACTAATTCAAATGAGAAGTAAAACTCACACAGCAGCGTAGAGCCCACCACAGCAGGAATGAATAAATCCTCGAACTGCAGTGTGAAGAACAAAAGACACCACCTGAAACAGAATGGAAAAAAAAAGAGAAATGCATATAATAATATACTTATAATAATTGGTGCAGTTATATATGAATGTATGCAATACATTTAATTAAGATTATGTATGAGTGCAAAGTTCCATATAATTATATAAATTATAATTATGTATGACTGCAAAGTTATATATAAATGACATTAAATTAGATTAATGTCTGAGTATGTTATATATAAATATAGACTACACATTTTAATTTATACATGAAAAAAATTAAATGCAAACTTTAAATGACTAAAATAATTTGTAATGAAATGACATTCTGCAGTATTTCTGAACAAATAACCACATTTGTGACCTTGTCTAACCTGTATGGGTAGATTGTCTATAAGGGAGATGATGCCGAAGATGACTAGCAGAGTGTTAGTAAGGATGAAAGCTCTGATGGCGTTGGTGAGTTTCTGGATCTTCGCATCTCTCTTTGGAGGCCCAGGAGGACTGAAGAAAACAACAAAAGGGAAAAGGTAACCATGTAACTGACATATCAAAGTAATTCAACATTTCACTCCTCCTCTTTCACCACCTTCACCTTTTTTCTCCCTCTGCTGAAGTCACCACGGCCTCACACTCCTTCATTCTCCAGTCCATGATGTAGCCAATCAGAGGACAGGAGACCAGGCAGAGCAGCTGAAGAGTGCCAAAGATGGACGAGTAGATACTCACTATAACACACACACACTTTGTATTCCGTTCACTATACCAGCCCTTTCCAGAATAATGTAGCCATTTAATCCTGATATCATACTGGCTGATACATTGTACATCAGACATTAGACATCAACATATTAAACAAAATAATCCTCGGTTTGACATTTTGTTATCTAATGCAATGTCACTGATACTGTACATTGAAAGGTTAGTTCACCCAAAAATAAAAATGGTCAATTCACTCGCCCTCCAATTGTTCTGCTGAACACAAAAGAAGATATTTTGAAGAATGTTGGTTAACCAAAAAGTTGATGGCAGCCATTAACTTCCATATATTTTTTTCCCATACTATGTAAGTCAATGGCTACCGTCAACTGTTTGGTGACCAACATTCTCCAAAATGGAGAAAAATGGTTTGTGTTCAAGTTCAAACAGAAGAAAGAAACTCGTTCAGAATTGGAACAACTTGAGGGTGAGCAAAAACTGACAGAATCTTTGGGTGATCTATCCCTTTAAGTGTGTTATAAGTGTCCAAATACTTTAAGGCCACTGGTTGTTACAAAGCCAAAATAAGTGTATATTGGTTTGATGAAAATAATAGGACTCTCTTACCTTTCTCATCTGCCTCCTTCACTAACTCCTCTGAGGCTAAAACAGATGCAAACAGGTGGTGAAAATAATGCAATATAAAGCCAATTTAAAGTACTATCTTTACTACCCACTTACAAACACCCGCCACAAACACATGCTTCTGCAAAACTACAGCAAACGCCTGTAAGCTTGTGCGGATTACATTTACCCATCTGTTCTTGAGCAGAGTTACGAAAACACATTTAAAAGAGCAAATCTTTTCCTTTCACATTTTTCAATTTCATTACAAACAAAATAATGTTTGAAAAGTTTAGTTGATGCTCACGTTGAGAGTCACCATGGGTAACCAGAAACTCCAACATCTTATTCATGGCACCCATGAAAAAAATGACACGGAGCTGGGTCATCGCCATGGTGATGATGCTCCACAGGAAAATAGGTGAGCACACAGAACGGTAAAAGGGAGGGGATCCTGCTGTCCCAAAAACATTGATAACAAAGATTATTTTATTATCAGATTCACAATCCTTGTAGACTGTGTGTTTGTGAGACTTGCCCTGGCTCTGTGCAACTGTTCTGTCACTGGTTGCTTCATCAGTGGAAGGTTGTTTTTTGGTCCCCTCTTGCTCTTTATGAGTGTCCTGAGTGAATGAACTTTCTTCAGTCATCTTGTGGTCCACTGCTTCACCTCTCAACTTCACCATTGTACTATGAAATAAAGAGAAACAGAAATTAATGTACAGTTTTACAATAATAGACAATTATTTGTGTAATACTGTATATTTGTATTGTTATGTTCTTCTAATACTGCTGTTCAAAAGTTTGGGCTTAGTCAGATTTTTAGTTATTTAAAAAAGTCTACACTCACCAAGACTGCATTTATTTGATCACAAAAATGCAGTAAAACAGTAATATTGTGGAAATATTATGAGAATTTAACTAAGTGTTTTCTTTACGCCAGTCTTCAGTGTCACATGATCCTACAGAAATCATTATAATATGCTGATTTGCAGCTCAAGAAACATTTCATATTGTTATCAATGTGGAAAACAGTTGTGCTGCATAATCTTTTTGTGATACTTTTTTCAGGATATTTTTATGGATTGAAAGTTCAAAATAGAAATCTTTTGTAATATTATAAAAGTCTTTACCGTCAAATATTATACACACACACACACATATATTTATCGTTTTGAAATTAAATGTAAAAAATAATAAGCACATTAGATGTTTAGGTGTCGTAATATTTTTGGCCATATAGTGCATTTAGCGTGTACTCACTTGTATCTGATGTCCTCAGGACCAGGAAAAGATTCTCCTGGCCAATTAATAATGCAGTTGAGGAAGACGAGGCAGGCAAACCCTGCCCAAACCCAGAATATAACAGAAAATGAGACACCCACATCGTAGATCAGCTAGAGGACAAGACCGACAGAGGACATTTATGTTCATATGCTGCACTGCAAGACAAACGCATTTGTCCAAATACTTTGCATCTTTGCATCTGTGTTGCTTACAGTGTTTGTTGTTGTATGCATTTAAAAAAATCTCTACCTTGACTCCCGGAAAAGTGACAGCCGAGGAGGCGTATGAGCCAATCATAAGTGAAAGAATCGTAGACCGCACATTTCCAAACATATTTGGCAACTGAGAAAATCAATAATGAAGAAAAGAATCATAAATGAACATACTAATGTATGTATTCAAATGGTAAAATTAGTCTATTGCCACTAGAGAGCATTATGAGCTTGAAGTTGGAAATAACCTTCACACACAACTGTGAAAGACACGCCCCTCTGCAGCGATTATAGCCAGTAAGTTTCACTATATATGTTTGCAACTGCTTATACTTAAAGCTTGATGATATGTACAACAATAAATAATGCATAATTGATTAATATAATTCATACATAATCACTTTTACCTATATATGTATCATTAAATACATTAGATACAAAAAACCAATAAATTAAAATATATATATATTTTATTTATTGGTGTTAATATATTCATGCTGACATAATACCTAAATATATGATTTATTTTTAGTCAGTCATTTCTATTAAATCTAGTTTCTTTAATATGTTATTATATTATGATATAATCTATAATATCTTCAATACATCCCTTCTACATACAGACATACACACACAGCTGAGATGCTAGATTGAATTAAGCTAAAATCAGGCATATGTTCTGCAAGGACTCTTGCCCTCTTTTGGTTTATTATCACCCATTCTGGCCTTCATGTCTTTCTCTCTAAAACCAAAAAGGTGCTACACCATTTAGAAAAAGAAGTACAAAAGCTGTCACTGTGTCGTACGTATAGTGAAGAAAGCACGGACATGGTAGTGCATTTTAATGATGTGCTGTGTTTTGAGACGTGGCTTGGTGGAGTAGAGCGTGTTTCCCAACCTTTTTTTAGTCGCGGCACCCTTTGGAAATTTTAACAAATTTGTGGCACCGTACAAAATTAATTTTGTCACAATATTTGAAATTCCAACTTCGATAAGATAATTTGAAAAGCATAGATATTCGGTACAACAGGGAATAACTGCAGAATATAATGTCATACAGATATTTTTAATATGATAAAAATTTTCCATCAACAGTGTCAATCATATGCTAATTTCTAATGCTAAGCAATTTATATGACAATTTTATGTAGCTTTTATACATATGTAACATTATTAATTACCATTATAACTAGCTATTCTCACAAATTTTTGCTCACTCAGTGGTTTTTTTATTTTACAGTGGGGTAATTTTGGTGCAGTTGTCACGGAATGCCAGGAGAAAACGAGGTAAGTTCCAAGTGCAGTTTAGTGAAAATAATAACAGAACAAAACAGAACAAAAACATTGCAGAAGGTAATCCAAAACCTGACCACAGAAAACACAAACTGAGGAGACAATACAATCAAGACGCAAATGATAGACAGAGAAGGCATGATATATATAGCTGTGTTAATGATGAACAGGTGTTACCGATCAGACAGGATTAGTGAGCAGGGGTCTATGGGAAATGGAGTTTAACACAAAACAACGAAAAACAGAAGAGCGCACTCAAGTGACCAGTCCAGGTCACCACAACAAACAGTGTGACATTACCCCCCCTCTACGGAGTGGATACCAGATGCTCCACCAGAAAACAAAAGTTCAGGAGGGAGGTGGAATTGAGGCGGACCAGGGGGAGGGATGGCTGGCCAGGACCATGCCAAGGAAGGGGGTCAGGAAACAGAGGTAGACCAGGGTCTAAGAGCAGAACCGGCAGGGAGGAAAGCCAAGGCAGGGCCGGCAGGATGGACCACAAGAACCCCAACCACGCAGTACTCCATAAGATGGCCCAGGACCTGAGCCGTAGGAAATGAGCCGTGAGGTCCTGCCAACCCCAAAGCCCAGGCGTCCACCAGACATAGCCAGAATCCTACAGCACCCTTGGTGGGACGCGAAATCCTCTCGCAAACTCAGGAGGACTCGAAACACACAGCGAGATATTTTAGTCTCGTTGCGGGACTCGCGGCTCCCGAACGGATCCGGCTCTGGATGGGCTCTGCGAGCTGCCCGGACTGGAGCGTGCTCGGAATGACTCTTCTGGCGGCTTCCGGACTGGACTGGCTCTGCGAGCTCCGGACTGGACGCTCTGCATCGACTCCGTGAACTGACTGGCTCTTGCGCTCCGGGCGGTGACTGACTCTGCAGCTCCGTGACGACTGGACGCTGGTGAGCTCCGGGGCTGGAGTGGGCTCTGGATTGGGCTCTGTGAACTCCGGGACTGGACTGGGCTCGGTGAGCTCGGGGACTGGACTGGGCTCGGTGAGCTCCGGGCCTGGAGCGGGCTCTGGATTTGGGCTCGGTGGGCTCCGGGACTGGAGTGGGCTCTGGATTGGGTTCTGTGAGCTCCGGGACTGGACTGGGCTCTGTGAGCTTCCGGACTGGAGCGGGCTCTGTGAGCTTCCGGACTGGAGCGGGCTCTGTGAGCTCCGGGACTGGAGCGGGCTCTGTGTGAGCTCCGGGACTGGAGCGGGCTCTGTGATCTCCGGGACTGGAGCGGGCTCTGTGATCTCCGGGACTGGAGCGGGCTCTGTGATCTCCGGGACTGGAGCGGGCTCTGTGATCTCCGGGACTGGAGCGGGCTCTGTGACATCCGGGACTGGAGCGGGCTCCGTGAAACCCGGAACTGGAGCGGGCTCCGTGAAACCCGGAACTGGAGCGGGCTCCGTGAAATCCGGGACTGGAGCGGTCTCCGTGAAATCCGGGACTGGAGCGGACTCCGTGAAATCCGGGACTGGAGCGGACTCGGTGACTCCAGGGGGACGGGAGCGGTCTCCGGTGAACTCCGGGACTGGAGCTGGCTCGGTGAACTCCGGGACTGGAGCGGGCTCGGGGAGCTCCGGGACTGGACCGGGCTCGGCGAGCTCCGGGACAGGACCGGGCTCGGCGAGCTCCGGGACAGGACCGGGCTCTTGGTTGTGTTTCTGTTTACCTCCGACTGGACGGGCTCGGTGGCTGTCCGGGACTTGGAGCGGGCTCGTGGCTTCCGGACTGGAGCGGGGCTCGGTGCGCTCCGGACTGGAGCGGTCTCTGTAGCTCCGGAACTGGAGCGTGCTTCTGTGAGCTCCGTGACTTGAGCGTGCTCTGTGAGCTCCGTACTTGGAGCGGGCTCGGTTTAGCTCCGGGACTGAGCGGCTCGTGAGCTCCGGGACGGAGCGGTCTCGGTGAGCTCCGGGACTGGAGCGGGCTCGGTGAACTCCGGGACTGGAGCGGGCTCGGTGAGATCCGGGACTGGAGCGGGCTCTGTGTGAGCTCCGGGTCTGGAGCGGGCTCTGTGAGCTCCGGGTGCTCCGGGACCGGAGCGGGCTCTGTGAACTCCGGGACTGGACTGGGCTCCGTGAGCTCCGGGACTGGAACGGGCTCTGGATTGGGCTCGGTGAGCTCCGGGACTGGCCTGGGCTCGGTGAGCTCCGGGACTGGACTGGGCTTGGTGAGCTCCGGGACTGGACTGGGCTGTGTGAGCTCCGGGACTGGACTGGACTGGGCTCGGTGAGCTCCGGGACGGGACTGGGCTCCGCGAGCTCCGGGACAGGACTGGACTCCGCGAGCTCCGGGACAGGACTGGACTCCGCGAGCTCCGGGACAGGACCTTCCGTGAGTCCTGGGACTGGGCTCCGGGACTGGTCCGGTCCGGAATGCCGGGAAAACGAGGTAATTTCCAAGTGCATTTATATTGCCAATAATAACAGACCAAACAAACCAAAACGTTGCAAAAGGGTAATCCACCTGACCACAGAAAACACACCGAAGACAATAACACTCGCGACGCAAATGACAGACAGAGATCATGATATATTAGCTGGATTACTTAGTGGAGTGAAAAAAAAAAAAAGAAAGAAAAAGAAAAACAAGTGTTCCGAGTAGACCAGATTAGTGAGCTTGGACTATGGAAATGATTTTAAAACACAAACAAACGTAAAACAGAAAAGCTCCCTCAGTGACCAGTCCAGTCCCACAACAAAACCCTGACCAGCAGTACACAAGATAGCGTATTTCGAAACTTTGATTGAAACTGAGCAGTCAGTACTAAGAACAAATAAAGAATTTAATAATGATAGCACAAATAAAAAAATAACAATTGGCCTAAAAATGAAATAAATAGCTTTTTTTAGTTTTTCAGGTAGGTCTAACAGTTGGGTTAAGATATTTAACTTTTTTTTTTTTTTACCATTTATCCAAATAATGTTTAGTCCTAGAAAGCTATTTTTATCAGAGGACACATGAGCATAACGGTTATCAAATCAATGATTGAGAGGGCAGTGTTACCAGAGTTGCCCGTTTACCACACCATGTTACAACACAGTAGGCTATTGCAGACAGAAACAATACTGTACTACATCGATGTTTCCTGTCAGCTTGATTTGGACTTTGCTGTTCCGATGAGCATGACGGTATATGAGTGGAGCGCCTTGAGCGGAGTGTACACGCATAGAGCAGGATAATACGTAGAGCGTCTCACCACGTGGAAGTGAAACCTGAGCGGTGAACTAATTTCAGCCGAAATTTCGGTGCATCTCTAACTATTGGCAACATCAGAAATGGATATTATACAATAGATGCTTTTCTGAACATTTTAGCAAATTAAAAATATTAAAAAAATATTTTTTACACGACACCCCCGGTTGGGAAACACTGAGTAGAAGGGCGTGAAGCCTTATCTGTGCTGTGATTGGCTGAGATCATCATGCCAAACTGTAGAGTGAGGTTATGGAAAACATGCGCAGCAGCACGGAACAAGAGCGAAAGCCATTAACTCATGCAGTACAGAAATTGACATCGTATGCAAACAAGAATTAAACCATCACGTTTTTGATATTCGTATGAAACGTATTCAAATAAGCAAAGGCCGTCATACATTTCACCTACACGTCCACACTATACAGCATAAAGATCACACAAACAACCACTTTCACAAGATTCACAAACATACCCTTACTAATCAGGCCTCCTGACCGTTTAGTCCATTTAACTAATGCTGCCTTTATTTGTCAAACCATAGAGAGGCAATATGTAAATATAGTATAATTGAATAACTTTGCTATTTTATATCTTTTAAAATGAATTTCTTCCGTCGGGCAAAGCTTAATTTTCAGTTTTCAGTTTTGACAGTTTATGCGGCTTATGTTTTGCGAACCTATACACTTTTTTGCCAGGCTTCTGTGATAAAGAAATTCACAGAACAGTATTTATTTGAAATGCATCTTATGTGTTAGTGTTAGTTGATTGCAGTTTCCACTAAATATTAAGCAGCAAAAGCTGTTTTCAACATTAATAATAATATTTTTTTCTTGAGCACCAAATCAGCATATTTTGAATGATTTCTGAAGGATCATGTAAAAATTCAGCTTTGATCAGCACATGAATAAAATGTATTTTAAAATGTATTCAAATAGAAAGCAGTTATTTCAAATTGTAGTAATATATCTTTTAAAAACTTTTTTTTTTAAATAATAATTATATTTTGAATAGTAGTGTATACACACACACACACACACACACACACACACTTAAACACCAATAGAGAGTCAAATGTCAACATGAACATCACCTACTGACAAAATAATTCAAATGTGCCCAAATACATTAAAACTTCAATAGGACCTCAGAATATAGAACAGGTCAAATGGCAACTTTGCATAGTTATCATTATGACAGTTATCTTGGGTATATATAAGAAGAACTGACATAAGCACCATATATCTGAGAGAAAGTGCTGATGCAAGTCAGTCTACTTTTAATGTGTTTTTTATATATATTTGTGTGTACGTGTGGCTTACTGTTAGTGAAGTGAAGGTTAGACAGATTCCTCCGAACCCATTCATGGACACAGCAATAAATATGAGAGCTGATAACACTGTGAAAGAAAAGAAGAAACAATGCCTGTATTACTTATAAAACATTAAATATAAAGGATTAACTAATTACAGACCTATTGAATTATTTAGCAGTATATAATAATACTGACCTTTTGGATCATAAGATGCTACTGCAATCAAAACCATGGAGAATGCAAAGCATGAACTACAAAAGTCATAAAACAGAGAGTTGGTGGAAGTGACCAAGATGTGGGTTGCAGGGCATGAGTAGTGTTAAAAATTACAGTAGGCTTTAAAACGGTCCTTCAAATTTGAAGTCTTTATTGAAAACTTTCAGGCAAGACTTTGTCAAGCCAACATTCAACATTAGTATTCAACTTTGCTTTTCTAGTTTTATACCGATAGCTGTATGTCTCTCACCTGCCAAACAATCTGATTGGACGTGGACCAAACTTGTCCATCAGGACACCTAGTGGCAGAGTGGCTGCGCTGATGATGAACGAGCCAATCGTAAAGCCCAGATTCAGAATCTCCTCCTGCTCAACACAACTCAGCCAAACCGTCTGTTCCGTTACATTCACATTAGTGTCAGCCTCTGTGACATTCTCTAATAGTATCACAGGAAGAATTAGATAATCAAATACTTTAACGCTTTGCATCATGTTGCGGTTTTATAAAACTGCTCAGAATAAGACTGTCAGTGTGTATGCCTTCCTACCATGTACCTGTACACATGTGCGAGTAGAAGCCCTCATTCTTCAGCATGATAAGAAGGGAGCCCCAACCCAACAATACAGCAGAGAAGAGCAGGTTTTCTATGATTGATGTGACAGCCATCCACCAGCGCCTCCTGTAGGCCTGCGAGAGCGACGGAGCCATTGCACTGGAGAATGAAAGAAACCACAAGAAAGGATACATACACTATCTCGTACAATCGGAATAGGGCTTCTTAATTCATAAACACAAAGGGATATCAGAAGAGGCAGGGACATCGTTCTTTGTTCAGTTTGGTAAATTACAATGAGCTAATGCAACACAAAACATTTGAACACTTAATTCCATTTTTTCCAATGGAAAACATAAAATGGAAGTGAACATTTTACACTTTTCTAAAAGACTTTGATGGTCTACACTTTCAGACCCTATACTTGTCCAAAGTTTTATACACAAAAAAAAACAATTAAATGCATCCGAGACTCATTCATGCTTGAATGTGTACTAAAGACCACAACTGTGAATGTAAGCAGGTATGAATAGACACCTTCTTTTCACACCATGAACCTGCACTCATTTAGGACACCAAGGTTCATTCATCTATTGCTTGTGTGTGAACAGCCAAAATGAGAAGAATTCAGGGGGGAAAAGCAGGAAAGAGGACTGTTACAAATTTGTCAAGACTTGTCCTCTTTGTTCAGCACATTCTTGAACAGCATGTCTATGATGCAAAAAGAAATAGGAGACTGTGAATTAGGACAGAGTGCACGTGTCATCTCCCAAATGATTGCTCAAGTATGTTGCTTCAAAAAAATCTTTGAGTTTACATGTGATTTATATCCGTTCATGTTTTGAACGCAGCTTTTTATACTTGTCCTCATCACATGGACAAAAGAGGCTGAAGTATTTTTATTATGCATAGAGCACATGTCCACACACCCCCTGGCCTGCTGACACCAGAAATAGTCACAGACCCTCATGGCAACACCATGAGCGTCACCGGCGCGACTGATTTCACCAACATATATATATTTAATATTGCTGTAATATGGACTTGGATCCTGCTGTAAAGTATTTCCATTCTGGATCATTACCACAAGAATTAATGGTAATGTCAGACAAATGCTGCAATTCATCTTATAAAACAATGTAATAACTTCCCAATCTAACTACACACTCCTAACTGAATATTATCGACAGACATATTGAAGAATAGTAGACAGGCAGTCAATTTATTAACCGTTTCTGCACAAAAGTTTATTCAGCATACTGAGAGGTTTTTTTTTCTAATCAAACAGAAAAATAGAGTTCCATTCAAAGAGTTTCCTGTAAGTTTACACCTTTTTAAGCAAGCATGAACTTTTTACTGATATACAGAACATCAGCAATAAGCAGCAATTTCAACTGCTTTAGTAAAAAGCACATTAAGTTCATGTGTGATGTAACTTATATTTATATATTTCTGACATGAACAAATACGACACTACAGATATGTTGCAGATCCAAGCAGTGATTCCTGCACCGCTCTTCACAGTGTGACCTGTGCAGTCTGATTCATGAACAACTAGTAAGAGTCTGTGGTTTTAACGAATGGTTCAAGAAGACTTACAAATTCAGCAGTTATAACTGTTTGAATCAGTCTGATGAATCTATCAGAGATTCTTTTCTTACACCGACTATCCATCACTTACTGAACTGCAACCATGGACCATCAGACACACATGAAAGCTACTTAAAAGCTGTTATGTAAATTATTCTTCATAACTTACACACAAGTGTTGAGGAGAAGCACAACTTCTGTATTTTGTAGTCTAAACATTGAATACATTTTATTTCCCTGGCTCAACTTAACCCCAAGACTTCATTTTTCCACACTGTAGTAAGTGTTTATCAGATGTCCCATGCTTCCTCTGAGATTTCTAAAAATACAAAATTGTTCTTTTAACACAACGTTTTTGTACAGGACTGCAAGATAAGAGAAACTTGGCATTTGACCGCAAAAAAAAAACTTTTTCAACGTAACTCATATTTTCTTTCATCACTTTGTCCCTTTATGGGCTCTGCACAAATGTGTTACCCAAAATAAGAACTTCAAAAAATGTTTAACTAACTGTGCAACGACTTATAGGCTACTGCTGAAATGGTGCTTCCACTCAAGACTAGATGAACTAAAAAGGTTAAAAGCCTCCACACACACACACACGTTTACTTAGCTAAGATATTGTTTTTATATACAGATAGTTATAGATTTTATAAACTAATCCTAACCCACACCCAAAGGGTGGTTTTTGGAGATTGTCAGGTTTAGCTAACTTTTGAGTACAAATTTGGCCCCCAAATTTGGTTAAATAGGTACACACACACACACACACACACACACACACACACACACAGCCGTTTCCTCACATGACTGCCAGATGCTACAGCCCGTTATCAAGAGTAACGGGCCGCGTGCGCACTTCAGTTTCCTAAAGGAAAAACACTCCGCCCGCACATGAGGCCATTGATAATTGCCTATCAGTTGTAAAGTAATTTAATGAATACTACAGTAATGTTCATTATTGCATTGACTGTGTAATCTGACATGTTATTGTAATGTCATAATGAATGTCATTCATTATGAATGTCATAAAATGAGACTGCTCTATAACGCACGCCCCAAGCACAGTCGGATTATACAATTAAAATGTCAAATGTACAATTCAAGATCAAAAAGCTAACGTAGGCTAGTCCCAGCTTTTACTTCGTCATTTACAAAATAAGTTTCCTTATGCCACAAAAGTGCAGTCGTTTTAGAAAATTAAGCGATAAAAGAAAAAAAACTGGATTGTTGTCAGGTATGCATTTACAAATCTTAATAAATAGTTGGAAAAACCCACAGAACATTAATTTAGTAACTTGGCTCTTTAAACAAGTTTCCAAATTCTTGGAAGCATGGAGAGCGTAAACTTACCACTGTCTTATGTACTGTTATTTATAGCAATGGCATGCGTCTGGTTTTCTTCAGTGTCCAACGCGTCAAATGGTGCTATAATTCAGCCTTTTTCTGCGCACTCCAGGTTGTACTTGCACGTTTGAAGAAACTAAAAAGGATATGTCAAGTTTTGTATGCTATTTCTCTCTCCCAGCTCGTTTTGTCTATAAATGGCTTTCGGCATTGACCCTCCTCCCCACCTTTCCAAACCAAACTCAATTTATGGATGTTTCCCAAAGTGCGCACGCGACTGGATTGTTAGTGTAGAAGCCTGTAAAATCATTCAGTGTCAGCGGCGCCCTCGTGTGGCATATAACCGCCGAAACGTAGATTAGGCCTACCTGGCTGGCTGGAGTGAGATTTTTATTTTTTTCTCTCCCAGATGAGGTCTGAACATTTTGATACTGCAAAATACGTATATAATTAATGTTGCATTACAAATGGCGAGACTGTAGAAATCTCCAAGTGGATGGTCCTTGGTGAATAGGCTGGACATTCGGTGTCACTTTTTAAAGCCACTTTGAAAATGTTGTCAGACTGCACCAAAACTTGTCAAAAACAATAGCGTTAAAGGGTTAGTTCACCCAAAAATGAAAATGCTGTCATTAATTACTCACCCTCATGTTGTTCCAAACCCGTTAGACCGTTCATCTTCGGAACACAAATGAAGAGATTTTTGATGCATACGGATAGCTCTCCGACCCTCCAGACAGCAAGGGTACCCACGATCAACGTCCAGAAACGTGCAAGGAGATCGTAAATAATCCGGGACCTCAGTAATAATACGAAGCTAAGAGATACTTTGTGCGCAAAGAAAAACAAACAAACAACGAAACAGCGTAGGTTGTTCGTGTAGCCACACCACTGACAGTTGCTCGTATTGTTCAAATCAAAGCACAAACAACGAAGAAAACGTATCCGTGTTGTGGTGCAGCTGACACAGAACAACATACGCTGTTTGCATTCAGTGGATACTCTCCAAAATGGTGCTAGGGTGACGCGGAGGAGACAAATTTTTGAATAAAGTCTTTTTTTTTTCTTTTCTTTTGCACACAAAAAGTATTCTCGTAGCTTCGTCAAATATACGGTCGAACCCCTGATGTCACGTGTATTATTTTACCGATCTCCTTGCTACGATTCTGGACGTTGATCGTGGTAGTGCTCTTGCTGTTCGGAGGGCCATAGATCTGTCGAAGCATTTAAAAAATATCTTCATTTGTGTTAGATAGACAAAATAGACAAATTCTTATAGGTTTGGAATGACATGAGGGTGAGTAATTAATGACAGAATTTTAATTTTTGGTTAAACTATCCCTTTAATGTTTGAAAAAGTAGCTGCAACTCTACAAAAATGCTGGGTTAATACCAGGGCGGCGGCATTTTACACCTAGGCCTTCAGTGGTGTCCTTCATGAATTAATCCATCTCTTCATAACATCATAATGATGCCACGGCTATAGAAATCATAGATATTACACAGTAATGCAGTATAAAAGGGCACTACATAACAG
Organism: Sinocyclocheilus anophthalmus; assembly: GCA_018155175.1. Taxonomy (NCBI): domain Eukaryota; kingdom Metazoa; phylum Chordata; class Actinopteri; order Cypriniformes; family Cyprinidae; genus Sinocyclocheilus; species Sinocyclocheilus anophthalmus. The sequence continues at coordinate 289,207 of JADLZN010010213.1, read as the reverse complement.
ATAGGTATCTTATGTAGTGAGAATGAATGCCATTACTAAAGAAAGAATCCCAATTAACAATTGCGCAACACATCATCTGTAGCTGAAGCATTAACCTAACAAAATGACACCAATACAGTCCATCCGATGTTCTTACAGACATTTATTCATATTCACCCAAGCGCATTTATACCTTACAGATAGCATTGATATAAAACAAATAAGTTGATTACATGTGTTTTAAAGTTGACCAAACAATTCAATGTTCTCTTACTGCTTTATTTCGTCTTCACGAGTCTCCCCGCCGGTCTGCCAGCGCACTGCGGGAGGAAAATACTGGTTAGCACAGCTTTACTAGGAAAGTGAGCAAGTAACATTAAAATAATTCATACAAGACGATGAAGAAAAGTGTACAGATGTGTTTTAACATACCTCTGTGACTCTCATCTCCCCGCTGGTCTGCCTCTGCAAGCGGCGCTGCGGCCGGAGGAAAAGAGCGGTTCATACAGCTCCACTCGGAAAACTGAGATATTCTTACGGAAACTTAAACCTGGCTTTATATCGCGCAAATAACATCAGCATACAACACATCAAGCGATAAAAGAGTCAAAAATGAAAATTAAGCTACCATACTCTAGTGGTTTTTCATCTTCACGAGTCTTTCACAGAGCCGGTGCCGAGGAGGTGTGTGCTTGTTTTTCGCCGTCATTAGGACTAACGTTACTGTTTTTAGATTTACTAAATATAGTAGGCAAATATTTTTTCTAAATGCACTGAAAATCTAAACAGTAATAAAAGTTACTAAGTTTTAATAAAATGATTTACAGTGATGCTGTTTGCTAGCTAGTATGCTGACCATCCAATCGAGAAAATGATGACGTTATCGTTAGCCAGCTAGATGGCCCTGGTGCTGCCAACTCGAAATCTAATTGGTTAAAGCAACGGTTTCATTGCAATTGATTTAAGCTAACAGACGCCTGCACTGTTGATTCTGAAGGCCTTAAGGCAGATTTCTTTGACCCTGGCAACACGATTGCTGAAATATGATTGGATAAAAAGCTCTAATATAAACATACACTGCTGGAAGCAGCGCAACCAAGAGAAAAGCTATGAAATGAAGAGAATAGACTATTGGAAATAATTTAAATACACATTCATGGAAAAATATATAAAAATAAATCAGTGATTCTGATAGTGTTTAGGCGAGCAGAGAAGGCTTTGAGGCCCTGACGGCCCAACACTGGGTTAAATACAACCCGTGCTGGGTAAAATAGGGACAAACCCAACAATTTGGTTGTTTTGACCCAGCGGTTGGGTTACTACCCAGAAGCTTGGGTTAAACATTTAACCCAACCGCTGGGTCAAAACAACCCAATTGCTGGGTTTGTCCCTATTTTACCCAGCACTGGGTTGTATTTAACCCAGCATTTGTGTGTGGTTTTACTGGAAAATCTACATTTTTTTCTTCAAAGCAGGTGATCAGGCGAGTTTGTGTGTTGTATGTTGCAACAGTCCTCGGTTTCATTTCTTTGCTATTGTTAACTGACCGCAAGACTGTTCTTTAAAGATGGAAGAGGTCATCACTCTAAAAGTGAGACAAAACCGCAAAATTGTGGATGATTAACAACAGTGCCTAACGATAGGCTACTGTATTCATAGATGGGTCATTCCTAGCTTTCGGTGCCATTAGAGTCCCCATAACATAATGTGGTATATTTTGTGTAAAAATGGGCTAATATTCATGCTCATCTTACACAGTTACTGCCCCTCTACCATAGAACACAATAAATATGTACCTAAAATTAATTTAAAAAAATAGTTACTCTGATTTTATTGCAAGTAGCCTAAACTGTCATGTCCCCAAGTAAGCTTGCATAACTTCAGCCACAAATATAACCCAGGTAGCCAAAACGGTTTGGCACGATAATGGCCCAGATCCGGCAGGCCGGATGAAATAACTTGGCCCAGTTGTGGTTGCCAGACTCGGTATGGCCATGGGATGAATGACGCCCCAGAATCAACCCAAATACACTGGCCCGAGTCCGGCTGCCAAAACTGCCGGCATTGGGCCACAATCACACCAAAAATGAAACTAGCCAGTACTGGCCCGAGTCTGGGTACTGAAACAGGGTCAACACCACCAGCATTGGGCCACATAGGTGCCCCCAAAGTATAAAAATGACACTGAAAATATGAGTGAAATGAGAATTAAAAAAAAAAACTAAAAAAATTCCAGGAGCTTCCTCAAGTAAACCTACCCTAAACACGAGGACAGACTTGACAGAAAAGAGACCAAAAAAAAAGGGAACAGACAAGACACGTGAGTATCAGACAATATCAGCTTGATACATGAATTTTGGAACTCTGTAAATGTTAACATTTGAACAACCTTGGAAGAATTGTTGCAATCGGGACCCACTCTTTTCTTCCCCCTTTCGCTCCAAAGTGAGCAGGCAAGCCATCTTTTGATGACCTGTTCAATATCCTCCAACTGATGCACTGCAGTACTTGATTTCTTGCACTGATTGAAAAGGAAAAAAAAAAAAGAAGAAATTAAGTAGCATAATACAGAACCTCGCAGAGTTTAGCTCCAACCAGCTCTAACTCACAATGTTTGGTACGTTTCTAGTAATCCTGAAGGCCTTGATTAGCTGGATCAGGTGTGCTTGATTTTGGTTGGAGCCAAACTCTAGCACTATGTCAGCAAACTCACAATTATAGCTTCATTATAAATAAACATTATATATGTGTAGAACGGTTTATAAAAATATTATGTTATATGTTAGATTATCAAATGTTTACTCACCAGTGTATTAAGTTCTTCTGGTTTTCTGGCAATTAGCAGCACAAAAAGCCCGTCAGGTTTTGTCATTAGATGTCAAAGCTAGTGCGCATGTCTTGAAACTCATATAGCAAAAATAATGTTAAAGTTCCCTTAACTACTTTAAGCTTGTTTCATTATATTAATTAAATAATTAATTTCCAAATGTAGTTAAAGAAAAAAGAGAATGTTGGATAAAAGGGAAAAATATTAATAGGAAATAAAATTTAAAAAATACACTAAAAATAACATAACGAGGGCAGGTAAAATATATTATGTTTAAGTTTAAGTGTCACTGCTACATACTATTTACCAGAAACCCACCCCCAGCGCTCAATCTAAACTGGTCTGGGTCTGCATGGCCATATCTCAGACCAGCACTTATGGTCCGTAATCGGGCCGAATGTGGCTAAATGTGCCGTGTCTCAGTGCAAATCGGGCCAGATCCGCACATCCAAAGCCTAGCCAAATCTGGGAACCATTACTGGGCCAGAGCCGCTGCCAGAACACAGCCGAGTGAGCCGACACTCAGCCACAATTAGCTCGATTGGGCTGGCTATCTGGGAAGTAATAAAAATCGAATTCCAATTTTTTAAAATATTGTTGTATATTCTTATTTATAATATTTCTGACCAAAATATATATTTTTTGTTATTTATTCATTTTTAATGTTTAAAGTCTTTAAAACATGTGTCCCTGAATTGAATGTCCCCCCTGTTACTCTGATGGAAAGTCCCTCTGAACACACCCTTTGAATGTTCCTCTAATAACATAATTCTCAAGAAGTATAATACTTTTTTGGTGGCAAACTATCTACAAGAAGCAGAGTAATTAACAATCTTTAATTCACCTTTTTTTCAATGTTTTAGAATGACTCACTGATGTGGTAAAGCATAACATGTCCACTCTGTTATGCTTGTTGATAGTGGAAACTGATATTGTTTGTAATTTCGAAAATATGGTTAATAAACAGGTTTAAAATCTTCCTCCGTGATCATTAGCTTGTTGTTCATCCCATGAGTAGCAATTGCTGACTTTAGCAAAATGTCCCTCCTGTTACTGTAACATATTGTAACAGTGGATATAAAAACTAGATAAATGAGTGTATAAATAAGTGTTTACAGCATGTATTAGTACTTATAATTAATATATTATGCATTTATTTGTTATATACCTTCAAGAAAGAGTTGTTTAAATGCTATGCATGTATTTGTCAGGAAATGGTGCTGTTGTCTGCTGCATAAAAGCAGCAACGCTACAGGGCACATCGTGATACAGACCCTGAAAGAAGGCAGATATACCTCAATAAAGAGAAAGAGAGGTGGAGAAAGGACATAGGGGAAGGAAGAAAAAAGTGTTAGAACTCAGCGAAAGAGAAAAGAAAAAAAGGAGAGAAAAGAAAAGAAAGCAGGGGGTTATAATCCACAAATGCACATTTTAATCGCTACATGCACAAATCATGATAGCCTACGTTAATGATTTGCACTGGGCCTTGTTCGTTGGTAGTTGTGTGTGTGTGTGTGTGTGTGTGCTGTGTGGGTGTGGGGGGGGGGAGGGGGGTCTCAAAATCCAAATGAGCCGAACAAGATCGACTCGAACTAGACTTCAATTAATGCACGCTGATCCACATATGCACAGATTTCTTTTTGCATGAGCAATTTATGATAGATTAATAATATAATAATATTTCATTACCGCATTATATATCACTTTTCTAGGCACTCAAAGCGCTTTACATTGTTAGGTGGTATCTCCTCATCCACCACCAGTATTCAGCATCCACCTGGATGATTAATGATTAATGCATGTCTGTATTTGTACAAATCGCTGCACAATCATTTAATCCCGAATTCCACAGACTCAAATTGAAAGGCATTTGTTTGTGGTTAGTAAGACACATGTATAAAATGTATGCAGTACATGGATAATTGTGCGTGCATCTATTAATCATGTTGAGTCTAATATCATCCCATAAAAATGTCAAGAAATCTTAGAAATACATAAACCCACTGTTGAATTTACTGGGAAGAATCAGTAACGAGAATCCTAACGGGGTTGACTAGCCATCCAAATGTTCTACCACAATATGCAGTGCCAGAGATATGTTGTCATTGACTACCCTGTTGGAGCAGTTGCATGTCAAACTGAAATATGTATAGTTTCAGGGAAAACTATCCCAGAATTACAACACTACTAAAGGTTTCCCTAGAGGAAGTGACAAGCAGTGAGCATAACAGGAGGTCTCAGTTTGAAGGAAATTCTAACGAAGTAACAATAGCGTTGAGACATGCCCAATCAATCCTCACACACCCACACAAATTCACGCACACTTTCTAGGTTGGTGAGATTGCTGATGACATCAGAAGTTTTCTATGAAAGTTTTGAGGCCACTGCTGGAAGTTTATGGTGAAATGGGAAAGGACCTCGAGATATATAAGATGGAGAATCAGGAACATTTGCAGAAGTTGTGGCACAGAGAAAGACCCAGAGTACCCAACTCTAAAACACTGCCTGCAAAGACCTTAGACACAAACCAACAGAGATACAAGTAAGTCTTTATAAGATTAAGTACATGACTAAATTACAGTTGGTTTGGCATTTCCTTGGTTTGTCAGTAAACGAGCTTTCTTTTGATCAACATGAATGATGCATTTTGTTTTACAGTGCGTTCTATGATTTTCGCCTTGCTCCTGATGCTGTGTGTGAGAACTGGCAGATGTGCACCGCATGGGAAGCACACTTTGGACAAAAGGAGTCCAGAAACATGCAAAAATATAAGGCTACAGGCTGACAGGATAATAGAAATGTTAATCACTGAAAATGTAGGTGCCTGTTTGTTATTAATATTAGTCTGTTTTTGGTTGGTTTCTAATCTAACGCTAATTCCAATTGCATATTTAGTTCACACCTACTCCAAGCAGTACCATCTCTTCTGAAAACCACTGTAGCGCGGTAAGTTACTGGTTGATATTTTACTTTTGACAGTTCCTTTTAGCTATAGATTGGTTAATTGGAAATGCTTAGCTACTGTAATGTATCTGATATGTATTTATTCTCTTCTCAGGCCAAGTGTGCAGTTTTACAGAAACTTGGTGATTACTATAACTGTGAGATGACATTCCAGAAAGATGGCAATAAAATTAAGAACGAAATTCAAGGCCTGCTTGATAACTTGCAGGTAATGAAAAGTGTTATAGATGGATGCAGTACATTTGCAAATATTACACAAGATGAGTTACAATGTTTCTTTGTATTTGCAGATGCTCAGATGCTCAGAGGAAGAAAAAACATGCAATTTTTCAAATCCCTCCTGCCCCTCGGAAATTCAACAATTCTCTATGTGGAACAAAACTAAAACATTTGTGGACCAGGTCACTGGGGCGTGTTTACATGCAATGGAACATGTGTGTCCTAAATTGTCTTAAAAAGCTAAAAAGTACTTCACGGGGACATCCTGACATTTTTATATTTATTTATTTTTATTGATCATTTAATGTATTTTTTTTTTATGTTATCTGATATGTTTTACACCTTGTTTTGTGCATCTGACATTACCTCTGGTATAATTTGGAAATATGCTTTTTTTGTTGTTGTGATAAATATATTTATTTCAATAAAGATAAAAAAAATAAAATCCGTTTCAACATGTTTCATAATAACAAAACAAAACACAGGCAATGAATTTCAAATCAAGAGTTTATTTTCCATTTCATGAAGCAGTTTCCATTTCCCTGTTAATGAAACAGCGATTAAATGACAGTTATGGCATCAACTGTATGAATAACAAAATACTACAAAATTCAAAATGTATTCTTTTTCAAGAAATAGGAAATAAATAGAATCTAAATGACAAATAGAAAGAACAGGGTTTTCACTATATTATAAAGCTCCTTTTTGTGGAACGGTTTTCAAATGAAGAAACAAACATTAAAACTGATTACGAACATGAACCTGTCCCTTTTTCCCCTGGAACTTGACACCTTAAGGAATTAAACTTAATCGCTCCCTGTTTTTCTCTGTTCTTAACAACAATTAATTGTCAACCAATCCTGGAACTCAAAACATTCTTTTTTGGGCTCTGATCAAGTACAGATGCTATTGCCAAAAGTTTTCAGCGTCCATCTGACGAGCAGAATATAATGATTGGACACCTGATAATGATGTTTGGTCTTAATAAAAATTAATTTGCCCCTAGTCAGACGAGGGTCCTTTTAAAAGAGAAAAGGCAGGCAAAACAACTTCCCTCACCATACAGGCACAGCAATAAAACTAAAAGTCACATTGAAAATATTTCAGAAAATCCCATCTTCAATTCGAAAGTAATGCTTCAACACGAGCGCGAGGGTCTCAAGAAAGGGAATGAGAGATGTGACAGCGCATGCGGCGTGACTTGTATGACCAGCTCTAATGAAGCACAGTATCGCTGGCATACCCGAATAAAAGATCAAAAGCCACAGGGTTGAAGAATGTAAATAGTATTTCATCATTTAAAATTTGAAGCATTGCTGAGCACACTTTTTAAAATAAAGGTGCTTCAAAAGGTTCTTCAAGCGATGCCATAGAAGAACCATTTTTGGTTCCACAAAGAACCATTCAGTCAAAGGTTCTTTAAAGAACCATCTCTCTTATCTTTTTATAATCTGAAGAACCTTCTTTCGCCACAAAGAACTTTTTGTGAAACAGAAATGTTCTTCAGATGTTAAAGGTTCTTTATGGAACCTTTCAGACAAAAAGGTTCTTCTATGGCATCGTGAAGCACCTTTATTTTTAAGAGTGTAGTAGGCATATAAGAGAGTGACAGTTTTCACAATTACAAGGAAGCGTTCCAGGTAAGACGCTGGAATGTTTTGCTTTTTGTACTGTCACATGACATGGACTGTGGGAATTTGAGGAAATTAAAATGAACAGTATGACAAAATAGAGATGACTGATATTGTGACTCAATAAAAAAAAAACTATTGTTTTGGGTACCAAACAAAAAATTTAATAGAAAACAGCAGAAAACAAGAATATTGAATGCTGCTAAAAAAGATGAGTGTTTATCCCAAGCACTAAAGTGAAGTGACGTCAAACAAATGGAACGAATGGAACTTGGTATTATGCCCTCAATTATGCCCTTTTTTTTTTAACTCTCTTCTTGGTGAATTTACTTTTTGAACTTGCTTTGACTTAAAAACAACATCTTTTAACATTTCATTAAAATGTTTTAGGCCCCAACAAAATGTGTCTTAATAACAAAGAATACATGTACATGAAAAAAGAATGACATTAGGGATATGTGACAGTATGCGATTAAAATATTCCATGAAAAATTAGTCTTTGACAGACAATGGCAACGCTTTTGGGGTGTTACAGCGACATTGCCTAAAAGGTAAGTGTGTCATTTCTGTGCCAATAGCAGTACCAAGCGGTTCCACTGTCTTTCATAGGTCAGTTAAAATGATAGTCCCACTAAATTCATGCCAACGGTTGAGCCAATGTTGTTACGTCTCACCTGGTCAGGCTCCTTAAACAAATATAAGGCATTTGGTGTCGCTAGTAATACAGAAATTACACACATAGCCTTTAAAAAGCAACTAATTTTATAAAACTAAAATAAAAATTTCAGGCTAAATTGAATACAGATATATGTGTATTTTCAACTTACTTTGAAAAAAATAAATAATACAAAAAAAAAATAACCCTAAAGAACAATGCAATACCAGTGACACATAGTTAAGCTGAAGAAGATGGTCATGAGCATAAAATTTGTCATTTTATAATTATCTGTCCCTAGCATTCCTTTATCTGTGATTGTCCTGGTCCTGCTCTACATTTCATTCATACTGCTCTGTTTTTCACACAGAGCACCAAATTCGTTCTACATTGGATCTGTACACTGCTTCTGTACGTCAGCCACTTTTCTGTCTGCCTCTCTCTTTGACTCAGACATATTCACACACGCACGCTCACACACATAACTCCTCCTTTCTAATCCCAGAAGATATTGGTAATGTCTGAGTCCAGGCTAAAGATCCAGACCAGCAATGGGCCAGAGATGAGCACAAATGACCAGGACACACCCTTAAATGCCCGTCGCAGCTTGCCAATCACCCCTCTGGCTGCATATTCGTCCTCCTCCAGCTGCAGATCGTTGCCAGGCTCAATGTAGTTTCTGGCCAAGAACTTCAGGGCTTCATCCATCAAAATAACAGGCAGAGACATCTTGAGAACAGTCACCCACTGGGGCCAAGATAACGGCCGGATCTGAAATATGACCTACAGAAAAAAACAGACACAGCTATAACTTACTGGAATAGTTCACCTAAATATGAAAGTTCTGTCATCATTTACTCACACTCAGATCATTCCAAACCCTCTGACTGACCTTCTTCCACGGAACATAAAGCAATTAAACGTGCCAGTAAGTTTTTTTCTGTGCAATTAAAAACGACTTAAGCAAAACAATAGCTTTGAGTAAGTCACCAATTCCCGATTCACTCTGTTCCTCACATAAAGTTACCACATGGTCCCTGAGGACTTATAATATAGTCCACAAGTTGTATAAACCACCTTTATGAAACTTTCATGGTGCTTTTTTTTTAACTTCTAAGCTTGTCCTCGTTCACATTTTAGAGCGACCAGGATATTCTTTAAAAGACCCCCCCCCCCAAAAAAACCCCTGGTCTTCCACCAAAGAAAGGAAGTCTTAAAGGTTTTTGGAATGACACACTATAGACGGTTTCATCGGGCGCAATGAAGTTAACTTCCGGTCTGTGTTTGTTTATCAGTCTGGCTATGGCGCTGGTTATAAACACCGTTGAAGTTAAGGTGATGAGTAGACTGAAGTTGGGCTCAGGTGGTTGTGCTGTGGGATGTGTTTGCCATACATTTATTTATTTGTGGCGCTTGCCACAATATCAAAACTGACCGATTTTCCAAAAGGCTTCGTTGAATAAACATGAGCACGTACTGCACGTTTAAAAATCTAAACGAGGCGCAGGTGTTTTTATATCACTGTATTTCTGAAGGAAGACTATCTTTAGAAAATTTTCGATGTCATTTTCATTTCATATTGCATCTTATATGCCTGATAAAGCAGCGTTCGTGTACAGCTGTTACTGGGGAAACCTCTGTTTCTCCCACTTTAAAGCACCTCCTGCTGGCAGAGAATGAATTTGCATTTTCAGCAAGTCCATCTGATTTACGCAGCAAACATATTTTGCTTATCAAAAATAATCTACTCTAGAGGGACTACTTAGCTGCTGTTATTGATTCTATTTGGAAGTCTACCGGAAGTTAAGTTAGGGCCACAAAAGCGCGCATGCGCAGTAACATCTATTTATGTTATTGCCGTTGAAACCGTCTATAGTTTAAAAATTTGGGGTCAGTATGATTTGTTTTCTTTTCTTTTTGTCTTTATTGTGACAGGATAGTATTTAGACAGGAAGCGAAGTGGGAGAAGCGAGAGGGGGGGGGGGGGAAGCGGGGGGGATCGGGAAAGGTTCGCAAGCTGGGACTCGAACTTAGGACACGCGAAGCGCAATGGCCCTATATGTCTGCGAGCTGCCCTCAAGGCTATTGGCGCCAACAGTGTGATTTTTTTTTTTAAAGAAATTAAAACTTATTCAGCATTACTCTAATGGATGCATTCAATTAATCTAAAGTAGCAGATAAAGTCAAACTATAGAATAAAGCGCTCTTTTGACTCTGTATTAATTAAATAATCCTGAACACCAATCAGTATATTAGGAATGATTTCTGAAGGACCATGTAACACTGAAGAACAGAGTAATGGCTGCTGAAAAGAGCATGTCTCATATGAAAATTAATTTCAAAATATTTTAATAAAAGAAAAGAGTTATTTTACATTTTTTAAAATGTTTACATTTTAAACAGTTATTTTAAATTGTAATAGTAAAGTGCTAAGTGTTATCTTAGGGAGCTATTTCACCCATCTAACCCTTTAAATTTCATTTTATCACTGTAACCTAATGTATAGGTGAATTAGGTTAATAATTTTAGGTTGAATAAAATCTAATAAATTAAATTAAAAGGGACTTAAAGGCTTTACTCAAATAAAAACACTTTCATCATCCTCATGACCGTACACATGCTGGTTTTGTCTCATATCTAAAGGCTACAACACACACCAGTTTTTGTTCCGTGCTGAGATATACAGTCGAATCCTCTCATTATAACATACAGAGTGTATACACGATGTAAATACTATTTAGAATAAATAGATTCATTGGTCATAACAGAACTTTGAGAATAAAGAGTGACAGCTTTTTAGTGATTATAAAGGGAGCGCGCTTTGCGAGCTTTTTAGGCTATAATCCATTCAAAATGTAGAACTTTTGTTTTTCGGCCACATACTTTGAAAAGTTTTGGGAATGACATCCGCATATTTATGCAGAATTCACTCTCGAAATAGCACTGATTGACATAGTGATAATGGATGGGAGAAAATTAAACCGGGCCTGGTTTATACGCTTTTATTGTAGAACTATATACAAAAACAACAAAATACAAATGCACTAAATAAAATAATTTAATAAATGCATATTTACAATACGCACTTAACCCAAATAAGTATTAAATAATAAAATAACTAGAGAAGGCTGACAATAATCAGCTTGCTTTCATTTAGTGGGATAAGCCTAGTCTTTAATTAAAAAAGCTCTTCTGGTCTTCAATGATGCAAGGACAAAGTTTGAGCATGCACAAACATGAGCGAGAGCAGAGCCAATTCACAAAAGAACAATATTTAAAAGCACACGTACAGTTTTGTGTGAGAATGAAAGGAAATTCACTTGCAAGTGACATTTGTCATTAAAGTCCGCATTAAATCAAAATGTACTATTTACTTTACTAGCGCACATTGCTAGTCTTGATGTAAACAATTAATCCGTGCAAGTTAATCCGCTGAAAAAAAATTGTTTGTCTTGTTAATCTTTAATTAAAATCTGAACATTTGCTTCTGCTCTGGAATGGCTGTCCTTCTCTGGTGATGTCAGTTTGATGGCTTGGGCAGAATATCTTTAATCACACCCCTCCAACCGTTAGATTGCTAGTGAGAGACAGAGAGGAGGAGCGCAAAAAACCATGCCCTCTATGGAATATTCTGTTTCAGCTGGAACTACGTCACTACACAGAAATAAAGTCGGCAGCAACCTCCGGTTCACGCGGACTTTAAGATAACTCTATAGAAATCGCCTAAAATTAAGTACGGAAGAAAGCCGCCTTTGGCAGCTGCCTAGCATATGCCACTAACGCGTTAGAAATGTCAATTTAAAAAAACAAAAAAAAAACAAGCGAATCGCAAGACATTTGGTACGGGGGTGCCACCAGAATATTCAGTGGGGGCGGTGCCCACCACTGCCACAATGTAGACATGCCCTGATTTACAGTATTACTTTTTTACTGTAGTTTTGATCAAATCAACTTGGTGAGTATAAAGCTTTTGAACAGCACTATAAATAATGACAACATTTTCATTTTTCATTCTTAAAGATGACATCATTTCCTTGGCATCACAATTCTATTGACAAATATTCCATAGGTTACGAGGGTGTTTTGATTTCCTGTATTACCCTCAGTCATTTCCTTAGTTTTTTCGGGAAGCCTTTCATCATCAGTGATGAAATTAATAGCAAATCCATAATTTCCTAGATTTATTAGGCAACCACTTTAATTGCGGTTTAAGACAGACAGGCATGCACAAGTCCAACCTATTAAACACACACATTCCTCACATTCCTCATTATGCTCAAGCATTTGTCTGAGATTGTCCTGCATCATCTCTCCAAATTCTCGGGCACACAGATGCATACTTACAGGAAGAGGGTCCACATATAAGATGAGGAAGTGTAGGGCCATGGAGAGACAGATGGCTCCCACCAGCCAGGGGTTTGACCACGGTGGCATTTTGAGTAGAGACTGATTTTCTGACAAACTGAAACATATATACACAAAGACAATAAGAGCAGTTCACTGTTCAGACAATGTATCACGGTTTCCACAAAAATAAGTAGCAGCACTGTATTCACCATTGCTAATAATACAAAATGTTTCTTGAGCAGTAAATCAGCATATTACAATGATTTCTGAAGGATCATGTGGCACTGAAGACTGGAGTAATGATTCAAAAAATGCAGCTTTGACATCACAGGAATGAATTCGATTTTAAAATATATTAAAATAGAGAGCTACTTTAAATTGTAATAGTATTTCACAATATTACTTATTTAATTGTATTTTTGATTAAATAAATGCAGTGTTGGTGAGCATAAGAGACTTCTTTTAAAACCATTAAAAAAAATCTGAAACCACATTTTGAACAATAGAGTATGTATTAGATATACAACACACTGATGTACAATATAATGTATACAAATAATAACAAACACTGTAGTGCAAGTGGTTTTTTATTTTTATTTGTTTTCTTTTTTTTGTACTTTGACATGAAAATACCAAGTCAACTATATCTACATACCACATCGTACGTGACCCTGGGCCACAACAATCAGTCATCAAGGGTCCATTTTTGGAAATTGAGATTTATACATCATCTGAATGCTGAATAAATGAGCTTTCCATTGATTTGTGGTTTGTTAGGATAGGACAATATTGGCCGAGATACAACTATTTGAAATTGGAATCTGAGGGTGCAAAAAAAATCTAACTATTAAGAAAATCGCCTTTAAAGTTGCCCAAACTAAGTTCAATGCATATTACTAATCAAAAATTAAGTTTTGATATACTTACGGTAGGAAATTACAAAATATCTTCATGGAACATAAACTTTACTTAATATCCTAATAATTTTTAGCATAAAAGAAAAATCAATAATTTTGAACCATACAATGTTTTTTTGGCTATTGCCAAGTGGAATCCAAGTGACTGAAGAGTGGTTTTGTGGTCCAAGTCACAGTCACAATACACTAAATTATTGGCGTTTTCCACTGCGTGGTACGACTCGGCTCAGTACGGTACGGCATGGCTCGGTTTGCGTTTCCACTGCAGTTTAGTATCGTTTTAGAGTGGGCGGGATTATTCATGTCTTTATAGTTGCACCGCCTCTATTGCCGCAACTCATGAAAAACTTTTTCATTCCGCGTCGCTCTATCAGGCTCTCGCTGGATCCGCTCCTCTGCTATCAACGAGGGGAACGTCTGTACTTCATCAACAGACAAACAACAAAACTTTTTGGTTGTTAAAACAAAGGTGCGCTCGTTCAAAACAGTTGCTTCGATCCTTCGCTGGCTGTGCTGATAAATCTAACGGTTCTGTTGTGTCTCGTGTCGCAAGTTCAATGACGCAGGTATTGACGATTTTCTCCGGCCAGTCAGTGATCAGCAGAGTTTACACGTCACGTTTTGGTAATGGTACCTCGGAACCTCAACCGAGGTAGTACTAAAAAAAGTACCAGGTACTGTACCCAATGGAAAACCCCCCAAAATTTAACCGTACCGAAGCCTTACCATGCAGTGGAAAAAGCGCCACTAAAATATATATATATATAGATATTATATATATATATATATATCTATATGGGTGTGTGTGGTGTCGTGTGTGGTGTGTGTATATGCCATGTGGGCTATTCTCCACATTCATGATTTTCTGTCATTACGGGATTTAAAAAAAAAAATCACATACCTGTTGAGGGCATTGCACATCTCTATAGTGACCAGTACAGACAGTGCCATAGTCATGGGGTATGGAGACTCGAACACTGAGCACTGCACTCCTGCAAACTCAGCATGACCTTCACTGCACTGCAGATAGTGAGACTATAGAAGAAACAACAGAGAAAAATTTTATTTTAACACAGGGTCAACAAAAATTAAAACCTTCTGGTTTAAGACAAAACAAGACTCAAAACTGTACTCTTTGAAACTGCAGTAAATGGTTTTGTTTTTGTTACCAGCTGGTAGAAAGTTAACTTTGGTCCATCATGAGCTGCCATGAACCACCAGGCAGCAGCTCCAACTGTTGCTGCCCCTACATAACCTACAAAACAAAGAGAGAAAGTGAAAGAAATGCAACTTATCAAATCAACATTTTCAGAGTGAGTCCACTGGCTCTTTAAATTTAATTTGTGCTCTGAATGAAAGCGTACGAAAGTTCAGCTTGTTGACTGCTCTCTTGTGTTTACTAGGGCTGGGTTGACAATACTGATTAATTGATTATAATCGATCTTCATTGTAATGAACCAACATCGATTCTGAAAATCCAAGATCAATCTTTTAGTCTATGCTGTTTTCTCCTGATGCATGAACAAAAATTTCACTATTACTTGA
Organism: Sinocyclocheilus anophthalmus; assembly: GCA_018155175.1. Taxonomy (NCBI): domain Eukaryota; kingdom Metazoa; phylum Chordata; class Actinopteri; order Cypriniformes; family Cyprinidae; genus Sinocyclocheilus; species Sinocyclocheilus anophthalmus. Next base: position 274,123 of record JADLZN010010213.1, on the reverse strand, counting down.
AGACCGCATCTTCCATCCAAAAATGGAAATAAGCTTTGTGTTTTATTACTTTTGACATGAAAAAGTCCTCACATTCTGTCACTATATTAAATATTCATTATATTCTTACTTAAACCGATAGTGATGTCTCATTTATTGTATGTTTGAATAAATCACACATTAACATGAACTTTTTATGACAGTTTATATTTCAATACTAAATTGGAGGGAAAACATTTTTAGCTTTTCACTGGTCTTTTTATTGAATATTTTTTAATATGCTAGTACATTAATAAGGGATTTCGTTTTGAACAAAATAGCCATGAAAGATGACACAAACATCGGTGTGATAGCTGATCATGTTTGGATTAGAATGGACCAGATAGCTCAGACCAAATCTTATCACTGCTGCACACCTCACACAAAGCTGTTTGTTAGACACCGGAGGATAAAATGGATCTGTTTCACATTTATAACATATTTCAATTTTAAGAAAAACCATTCACTTTAGCGGATACCCAAATATTATGGCTAAGAAGAGTTTTATTTCTGCATCATTAAGTGAAATGAAAAAATAATGACTACACTTGTGTATTATAGAATCTGATCTAACCTGATCAATAACATTATTCTATATACAACAATGAAAGTTGTTGTTTGATCACAAGGAGTGATGTGTGTAAATGACTCACAGCCAATGATGAGGTATCTGCAAAAGAGCCAACCCGAAATGAGTGGTTCTCTAGGTGAGCGTGGGGGTCTGGACATGATGTCCAGGTCTGGGGGGTTGAAGCCAAGAGCAGTAGCTGGGAAACCATCCGTCACTAGATTTACCCACAGCAACTGGACTGGGATCAGAGCCTCAGGCATTCCCAAAGCAGCGGTGAGGAAAATACTGAGAGACAGAGAGAAACATGCAATGCTTAAAATGCTATTTTTGCAGGCGAATTCCAGTAATTCCAATGGGAATCTATGTAATTGGGAAGGGGGCATGGTGGTGGTGGTGAAAAAAATATGAGATGGGAGGAAAAATGTTTTTGCCTTCTTTGAAACTTTGTGTTCCCTCGGAAAAGTATTGAAATCCCCCGAGAAACTTTCAAATTTTCACTATCGCTTTTAGGGGCTTCGCAGGAATTTCATGTGAGGGTGAAAGTTTTCTTTTACACATATTTTGGAGGCGTTTCATGGCCTTCTAGATGTTTTTTGAAAAGATGCCACAAAGTGTCATGTCATATTACAACTGTTAGTGAAAGTGAAAGTGACATGACATGTAGCCAAGTATGGTGTCCCATACTTGGAATGTGTGCCCTGCATTTAACCCATCCAAGTGCGCGCACACACACACACACACACACACACACACACACACACACACACACACCGTGAACACACACCAAGAGCAGTTGCCGTGTCCACAGAAATTTTGCATGCTCAAAGTGTAGTGTGACCATGGCTTTACAGTGATTTTTGTCTGTACTTACCAGACTACCTCTCCAATGTTAGAAGAAATGAGGTAACGGATGAACTGTTTCATGTTGTTGTAAATGGCTCGGCCCTCCTCTACTGCAGCTACGATGGTTGAAAAGTTATCGTCTGCCAAAATCATCTCTGAAGCAGATTTAGCCACAGCCGTGCCTGAGCCCATAGCAATGCCAATCTCGGCCTTCTTCAAAGCAGGGGCATCATTCACACCATCACCCGTCTGGACAGAAAGCAAGTGTGAGTTTTCATTAAATCAAGTTTTTTGCACTTTTGCATTCTCATGGGTCTAGTAACACTTACCATCGCTGTGATATCACTGAGGCTTTGCAAATATTCTACAATGCGGCTCTTGTGCGTTGGCTCGACACGGGCAAAACAGCGGGTGGTGCGGCAGGCCTGTCGCTGCAGGTGGGGAGGCAGCTCATCAAACTCCCTTCCTGTGAGGCCACTGCCAAACGGCCCACCTTCAGCCTCCTCTTCCTCCTGCTCAGTGATGATGCCCACTCGACGACAGATAGACAGGGCAGTGCTCTTATTGTCACCTACACAAACCAACATAGGAAGAAGACCTTAGATTGAAATTTACATGCATATTAGTTTGTGTTTACCGTGCCTAGGCACTATTAGATAACAGTCACTGAGGTTGCGCTTTTTGATTTAAAATGAAAATTCTGTCATCATTTACTCACCCTCATGCCATGCAAACCCTTACGACTTTGGTTAATCTTCAAAACAAGACATGTTTAATGAAACTGATGGGTGTCTCAAAATATTTCAATAATGACATGTCAAGGTAATCAAAACTCAGAACAGAAGATCCAAAAAGGTCATAATTAACCACAGTCATATGGGCTTGGAACAACATGAGGTTAGGTAAATGATGACAGAATTTTCATTTTTGGGTGAACTATCCCTTTAAAATCACCTCTATGTGTGAATTTAACCCACCTGTGATCATAATGACCCGTATACCAGCCTGTCTGCACATACGCACTGCACTCAGCACTTCCTTCCTGGGTGGATCTAACATTCCCACACAACCTATGAATGTCAAATCCGACTGAGAGAGGTACAAAAAATAAAGTGTGAAAGTCACAGCGTTCAAAAATAGATTTTTAATTACTTTCAATTTAATTTCAAATGAATTTGTCCTAAACATATTCTCATGATTTCAAATCATTTATCCCAACTAAATTGCACACCTCATATTCTGTGAAGGCTGCAGAGTTCTCTAAGTTCAGGGTTCGAGTGTCAGGGGGTGAATCCCTGGTTGCCATGGCGAGACAGCGTAGTGTGTCACGTCCCGAGCCCCACTCTCTTACTGTGCTTAAGAGCTGCTCCCTTAGGTCAGAGGTCAGAGGCACTCGTGTACCACCTCCGACCCGTATCCATCGGCAACGCTCCAGCACACTCTCTGGCGCCCCCTGTGGAGTCGGGATTAAGAGATAAAATGCATGCAGAATTGTGAGGAAGGTGAGGATAAAGTTCAAGAATCGACAACCAATTAATATTCAGATGGAAATTAAATAAATAAATATCAAGAGATAAAATGCATGTAGAATTGTAGATGGTTGGACAATGATTCATTTCACGAATCGAGAACCAATTAATACTGAGATTTTAAAAATAAATCAAAAGTGACAGTAAAGGCATTTTTAATGTGACAAAAGATTACTATTTCAAACGCTGTTCTTTTACACTTTCTATTCATCAAATAATCCTGAAAAAGACATTTTCACAAAAATATTAAGCAGCAGAACTGTTGTCAACATTGATCAAATCAGATCAAATCAGCACGAGAATGCTTTCTGAAGGATCATGTGACACTGAAGACTGGAATAGTGACAAATAGTGGAACAAAAAAAACATTTCAGTGATCCACCGACAAAAATGCAAAATGAAAAGTGAAATGGAAAAAGAGAAAGCTTCAAAGAAAGATGAAAACCAGACCTTGACAAACATCTTGGCACCTGAAGCAGAGCGAGTGAGTTTGTTTGGAGTGCAGAAAACAGACATGGACTTCCTGTCTCGAGAAAACTCCAGAGTCAGCTCTTTCCTCATTAACTGCTTTATGACCTGAGAGAATAATGTTTTACAAACATCAAAAAAGCAACTCTGTAAAAAAATTTATATAATCACACAAAAATGTGTATTCATCTACTCTTGACAGATACATTTATAATCATCATACAGATTCTATAAACAATATAGAATTAGAAAATTGTGTTTATGATAGTTTTACATGTAATATACCATATCATACTGCTGTCACTGAGTGGAGATTCTATGCGGGCCAACATATAATTATATGAGCACTCACTGAACAGCAGGCAGTGGCTCTTTCAGCAGGTGAGAGGCCTCTCAGGTCTGTGTCAAACACGTTCATCTTCTCCACCAGACAACAGAGAGCTGTCTCAGTTGCTTCTCCCACTTTCTCATACATACCTTTACTCTGTGATTTTCGAAGAGGAAATACAGAGAAAATGAGGTCTCTACAGCTTCATGATGACAGAGAGAGTATGTAGATGTGCACACACACCTCATTGTAATCCAGCGAAGAGTCATTACACAGGGCACAGATAGAGGCCATTTCCACCAGCCCTTCATACTGACTGCAGTGTATCGGTACACCGTCCTTATACCTGAAACAGAGACAAAAAAAGGATAGGAGGGATTGGAGGACGACTGCAACTAGAGAATTGAGGACTGAAAATAGAGAAAATAATGGTAAGTGAGAAAAAGGGATCGATTAGGAAAAGAGAGCAAGTCTTGTGAAAGACATCCCATAAATGTTTAAGCAAACCACAGGTTAGTTCAGAAGAGAAGTGTGTGTGTGTGTGTGTGTGTGTGTGTTGTTAGATGTGAAATAAACTCACACTTCTCCTTCAGGGGCATAAGTAGATCCAGTTACTGTAAATTCGTTCAGTAAACACCTCTCACCTGCGACGATGTCCACAATAAACATCTGCATCCAGACAAACACACATGCACAGCCATGCATGCACAACACACACATACATACATACATGATTAGTACGTTTGATCTGTGGTTTTCCAGCATCATTCCATGTTATTAATTTTCTAGCTACCACAGAATAATAAAATCCCACAATGCATATGTTAGAATTATTATACACTATTAGATATTATTATTATTGCTACTCCATAATTTACTCCATAAAGTATTAGAGTAAAACTGTTGCACTGGACACAAGTCTCTCTCACCCTGCAGACAGACATCTGGTTGGTGGTAAGAGTGCCTGTTTTGTCAGAGCAGATGACGGAGGTACAGCCAAGTGTCTCTACAGACGGGAGGGAACGCACTATAGCATTTTTGCGGGCCATGCGGCGTGTGCCAAGCGCCAGGCATGTGGTGATGACAGCAGGAAGACCTGTGAGAAAGAACATCAGTGAGTAAGTTACGAGAAAAGGGAGAGGAGTGAAGCACAGTAAAATGTACTATTTTACAATGAGATATTAAACAATATTTCTCTAAATCCGGTCTTAATTTTTTATGAAAAATCAATATTTTTTATGTACATGAATTAAAAATATATTGCCATTGCAAAAAGCTTTATAACACAGTGGGTTTCTATTGTGCACTTTTTTCTAATGTTTCAATATAAGTTATTTTATCAGCAAACCTGAACATACATTTTTTTTTGGCTTTGATGAAAGAAGCACTTGAGCTGCAAGTAAAACCTGATGTTTGTGTTCGCAAGAATGATTTCAAAATTAACAAAAATGCATCTGACCATGATCATGCCACAAATTTGATTAATGGATCCTTTTCACAGAAATTATGCGTTTCCACAGTTATTCCACAGAAAAATAGTTAATGATGTGCCTGGGTTATTATAGTTAAAAACTAAAACCATTAAAAAAAATATATATTGTGACTTGAAATAAAAAAAAAACATTAACTGAAATAAAATAAATATATTAATAAAAAACATAACTTATTTTACTTCAGCTAGTCAAAAATGCAACATTTCCCATTTTCATTTAGTTTAACTTGATGTACTGAAATAACTAAAAACTAAAATAAAAATAAAAAAAAACAATAGACATAAAAAAAGACAAAACACAACAAAATTTAAATAAAAAATTTAAATAAATGACCAACTTAATCAAACATTTTTTCCTCTTTTGTAAAGTCATAAAAATGTTGTTGTTTTTTACTTTTGCTATTGGAGTAAATGGGAACACAAAAATTATATTTGTTACAGTTTCCATTGACCACTATAGAAGTATACCAAACTATGACAACTTCCAATTCTGAGAACCCGGGAGTGTGAAAAGTGTCCATAACCATAAAAAAAAATGCTTAATCTTTTTCTTCACTTTGTCTTAACTTTACATTTTTCCTTATGTTTTACATTTTTCAAAATCCTAAAATATTCTGTTCATTTCCAGGTTAAAATTTTTCATTTCAGATTGTCATATGGACCCCACCATATAGTTGGATGGCAAGTGTTCCTGAGAAAAGGATATTTTGATAATTTGGCTCTGGCAGACAGAAAGAAATAGGTTAAGATTTCCGCACCCTCAGGGATGGCGGCTACAGCCAGAGCCACGGCGATCTTAAAATAGTACACAGCTCCACGCAGCCAGCTGCCTCCGTGCACTGGGTCACTGAAGTGACCGATGTTAATACCCCAAACCGCCACACAGATCACTGTGATCACCTTAAGACAGAGAAAGAGTGAGAGTGAATGGCTCACATTCAAACAGCTACTTCCAACTCAACCTCTGGAGCTTGATAATGTTGACAAATTGTTACAGAATTAATGCAAACTGTTATGTAGAAAATAAGGGGGATCTGTCAATGAAATACTGCTGTAAAAACACTTTCACTTTGAAGGTAAATGTATTTTTACATTTGTATTGTATTTTTTGTTCATTTAACACTTAGGCTTTTACTGGAGTGGAATACTAGATTAGATTAGATTACATTCAATTTCATTGGGCAAAGTACAAGTACACAGCCAATAAAATACAGTTATATATTATTCAAATAATAGTGCAAGCGCAAATGGTATGAGGCATAGATGGCAAGAGATAGGTTAAATGCAAATGACAAAGAATAAAAATAAGTGAGGGTGCAGGTACAGTGATAATGAGGTATAAATGGCAGATGACAGTTATAGTGTAAATGGCAATGTGTATAAATAAAAAAAGGTGCAGTGAGTTCATGAATAGTAAAAATGTGCAAAAAGGGCTGAAATAGTAAAAATAATGAGGTACAATAATGAGGAACAAAAATGGCAAATTATCATTGCAGTGCAAATGATGTGCGCTAAAAAAAAAACTCAAGGTGCATTGAGTTCAAGCATAGCAGGAAATAGCAAAATTATGCAAAACAGCAGAATATGAAATGTGCAACAGATTTTTTGTTATTTTTTTACTCGTTGAAATGGTTTGCATTTGGGTTTATAGTTTAGTAGACTGACAGCTGAAAAGAACAACATTTCTCAATGCTGCACAGTATATATTAAAAGCCAACTAGTTTTTAAAAAGTTGCATGTAAGAATAAATATATGCTAAATTGTTGACCTTATTATGTTGTATATTTCAGAAATAAATATTCTTATTTTGTATTTTTAATCACAATTTTGTTTAAACATGTAGCTTGGCAAGTCATTCCACTAATTAATCAAGATTGTTTTTTTTTTTTTAAATCACACTTCCAGTTCATTCATCAAACTGGAAATGGAGAAACACATTGAGCACACTGCTCTGCTTTACAATGCACACTGCGACAAATGTAGTAGGGAAATCCAAACAAAAAAATTCCATAACATGCACAGAAATCATAGACATAGCATAGTTACTCGACAAACAAATGGAGTGAAGGTAAAAATAAAAAAAAGAGAGAACACAGAAAATGTCCTACCTTAGAGAGCTGCTCTCCAAACTGGTCTAGTTTCTGCTGCAGAGGGGTTCTCTCTGGCTCGGTGGCTGCCATCTCATCTCTGATCTTCCCGATCTCTGTGTACACACCTGTGGCCACTACAACACCTATTGCTCGCCCTGCTGCAATGTTCGTCCCCTACATAAACACACATTTACATGTGTGAATGCGAGATGTGACTATGAGAAGGACCGTCACGTAGCGTAATTACCATGAGCATAATTGAATTCCAGTATGGATTAATATCACCTACAGTACTTTTAACAAGCTTCGAAATGATCCAGGGTACAAAATCAATACTTGAATAAAATAAATGAATAAAACTGTTACTGGCCAGTTGGACAGGAATTGTGACATAATACATTATTTACATTCTAATTTACAAATGGCGCAACTAAAATAAAACAATTGCATGTCTGCATAAAATAATTACAAGCTGTATTTTATTACACTTTGATAAATAAAATACAGCTTCACAGAACTTCATAGCTTCAAATAGTAGGTATTACATAAGTACTTTTATAACACACCTATCATTGTCAGCTGAGACAAAAAGTAAATTTTGGAGCCTGGATGTGTGACATGTAAAGACATTTCATTTATTGTTTTGCTTTTCATTTTGGATGGATCCTCCAAGTCACTCTTTATGTTCCTGTCCTTACATGGCCAGACATCCATTAGACTTTCTCAGTGGGACAGAAGTAATGGAGGCTTTAGCGTGTGTGTGTGTGCGGGTGGGGGTGGGGGGGTGGTCGGTGGAGCTTTGAGGCTTGGTACTCTCTGGTCATTATCCATCTGAGGGCTCAAAGCCTGTGTGATGTGATGACTCAGTCTATAGCCATGTGGGAGCAAACAATATGAGTGATGTTTTATTCAACACACAGACTCGACTGCCGGACATAATCCACTACAGTACACAAACAATAATACACATCCGCATCTGGCCACGTTTAATTCAATACCTAATCACCACAGGCAACAAAAACAAAACTCGAAATTCATAAAGAATAGCTGCAGATGGACATATAACTAACATAGTCACTTCAGATAATCTTACAGAAAATAGCATGTTTTTCTTATCCTGGTTGACGGCACGGGGGTCAGGCACTGGGTCTGTGTGTTTTAGGATGGATACCGACTCCCCCGTCAGGATGGACTGGTCCACTCTCAAAGTAGTAGAGCGTATGGAGGTCAGTCTGATGTCTGCTGGGACTTTATCACCAACTGGAGAAAAGCAGGTGTAAAAAAAGAGGGACTCGTGTCATTTTTTATTAGGCATGTTATGCGATAAGAACAACTTACGCAGTAAAGACATCAAAGATGTAAATGATTTACTGTGCTCTAATGTGTTAACTACATTCAAAAGGAACCCTGTAGCATTTCTGCGTTTTAGAGTTTATATTGGGATGCGTTTCTCTCACTAAATGTTGGGAATATAGAAAGAAAGGTATTTATTTAATTGCTTTAAATAACTAATCTCATTTTGCTACAGTGGGACTAAACTACAATACTGTCCATACTTTACAGTCTATATTTAGAAACCAATGTCAGTCAACATACAGATAGACGCAAAAAAAACGTCAACCTTATTTTTATTCATTCGCTTTGGGATTCTAAGAATAGAACTTTGAGTGGAGGGCCAAGAAAATTCCGAGACTGGGTCTTAACCTTTTCTGTCAAATCTGATACTAAAAACCACACACAACACACACACACACACAAATCAAATACATTATGTATTATCAAAAAAATAATTTGAGTGACTGACTGAACTGAAAAGAGTTCACAATGTCACATTATATATTTGCTTATTTGATTAGTGACATCATTTAATTTATTTTAAACTGTTTAAAATCCTCCCTGTGACTCTACATAGGAGGAAAATGGATAGATGGATGGATGAATTAATTAAAATCATAAAACAATCTGTTTTTTTTTCCAAGTTTAATTTAGATTTTGAATACAGATTTTCTCAGCCCTCACTATGTATGTACACGTATGTAAATGAATAAGATATTTACTTTGAAGTGACCAAATCATAATTGCAAATGCAACTGCAAATTAGGTTGATTGCCAATTAGCATCATGCATCGGCTAAAAAGGGGGTCAGACAATTAAGACTTTGATGTGAGTTTTCAAAGCAACAGGAGGCAACTAACAGAGTTCCAAAGATGCCAAGTGGCACAGTTGCAGGTGCATCAGTTACACAGAATGCGGCACATATTAATGTGTCCAGGGTAATAATCTATAAAAATGACATGCAAATAAATCTGGAAAAACTTCACTGACGCAAAAGGAACTGTCGCTGCAAGTCACAGCTCCCCAACAATAATGGTAGGACAATTTACTGCATAACTGGCCTGAAGCCCAAGCACAATTTCAAAAATGTAAACAGTATTTAAAACAAACTTCATAAACCTGAAATTTCTGGCAGTGCTTTCAAAATGGAACTGTTTTATTGATGCACAAAGGATACAGAGGGTTAAAGAGGCTGGCATTCTGATCAATGAAAAAGTTAAATGGACTGATAAGTAATTTTTCATAAAGTCTGGAGAAACCCACATATTCTTGCCAAATTTTAAATATGGTGGGGACCTGTAATGTTTTGGGCAGCAGTCTCACGGGAGTCATTACTTCGGATAATCAATGTGCGTGGTATTTGGAAAGAATCAAACTCTGCCAAACATGCATTTAACAATACTTTGCTTAACTGTGGGAACAGCTGGTTATTTTCTTGAGAAACATCCTTAATACATCTGAGACAGACCGTGCTAGGCAGTTTTTATTGGCTTCTACAAACAATCAGAACATAGCCATCTCTATTCAGCAATGTCCTAAAAATATCTCCAGACATGTCCTTTGAGAGTGGATTTCTCTTTTTTTGCTTTACAGAAAAAAACTACTACATCCACCATTTTATTTTCTACCAACTCTTACTCCAGCCTCTGAGAAACTAATTAGTTTAACAAAACTATGAAAGGAAACTGGGACATAAATGACATAAATTCTCTCATTAAATACATTTTATTTTGGCAAATAAAAAAAAAAGAGATGTAGAAATCTAGTTCTCATTCTTACCAGCCACCTCCACAATGTCTCCAGGCACAATGTCCCTGGCTCTGACCCTCTGTATACTCTTCCTGTCCTGTCTGTACACCTTCCCCATTTCAGGCTCATATTGTTTTAGGGCTTCGATGGCATTTTCCGCATTTCGCTCCTACAGAAACATACACACAGTGAGCTGCAATTTCTAGTAAAACTAGTATTCTAGTATCTAGTAAAATCTAGTATTGCATTACTGTCTAATCCACAGGCTTGAAATATTTTATATTAACTTAAGATGTGTTTAACAATTTACACAGACTGTACCTGCCACACTCCTACAATGGCATTTGCAATAAGAATGAGGAGGATGACAAATGGCTCTACGAAGGCTGTGATGGTTCCTTCACCTTCCTCAAACCAGGCCAGAGTCTGAAAGAAAGAGAATATGTAATGCAAAACATGGGCTGTGCAAAAAAAACACCGCAAAGACTCTGTCACACTGGTTTTTGGGTTATGTTTCTTGTTTAGGTTTTTCTTGTCTTTTATTTTGTATTTTCTTGTCTTGGTTCCTGCCTTGTCAAGTGTTTCCCTGACCCTGTCATGTGTACGCAAAAGTTCGGTAGTTCAGACTTCACAAATTCGACTCGGAAGTGCGAAATCCCGAGGATGGGAGGACGCAAATCCGGTAATTCTGCAAATGGAACAGCAGCGTACTTGATTAACGTCAGTCAGCTCGCCTTTACTACTCCGGTTATCCTAACTGTATGTATACAATACAACAAAATATGATATCAAACACCACTTCCTCTTTTTGTTTTCTTTAAAACATATTAATACAAAAATGTAGTTCAGGGAACGTATAGGCTACATACATTACAGTGAACCTCTTTTCGGTTTCATTTAAAATATTAATAGCCACAAAAACGTACACGCATTACAATAAAACGAAATGACATCAAACACCACTACCTTTTCGTTTTCTTCAAAATATAAAACACAACCCTTTTCATTTTCATTTAAAAAATATAAAACATTAATATGTGGTTTAGGTAATAAGTGCAGATTGTGCACATATACTCCGATTATCTTCAATGAATGTAAAATAAAATGAAATATGACAAGCATAACTCGTATGCAACAATGTATGCAACAAAGTCAGCGCTGTATTACGATTAATAAATAATTAATTTATGAAACATAACTTTGTGCTCAGCCAAAACGATATGACCTGGAAGAAATAATAGATTCGTGAGACCAAAGATTGCTTGTTAGATTTACCCAAAATGAATTATATCTCACGTTTAACCACTATAGAGACATCAGAGCCAGCGGCAAATGTCAGAAGGAAATACTCAATAAATGCACTGTAACTAAACCCATTAGATTTTAGCCGACTTAATTTACTGTAGATTTAGTCGAGTGAAATCTTATGAGATTGCCAACTAAAACTAAAAACAATTCAGATGACTAAAACTAAATGGCATTTTAGTCAAAAGACTATGACTAAAACTAAATCAAAATTTTCTGTCAAAATTAACACTGATTCGTAGTCATTAGTTGGTTATTGTGTTCTGGTTGTTCATTGGTTGTGATAATCATGTGTTATCCTATTGTTTGATATATACAGTATCTCACAGAAGTGAGTACACCCTTCACATTTTTGTAAATATTTTATTATATCTTTTCATGTGACAACACTGAAGAAATGACACTTTGCTACAATGTAAAGTAGTGAGTGTACAGCTTGTATAAGTGTAAATTTGCTGTCCCCTCAAAATAACTCAAACACACAGCCATTAATGTCTAAACCGCTGGCCACAAAAGTGAGTACACCCCTAAGTGAAAATGTCCAAATTGGGCCCAAAGTGTCAATATTTTGTGTGGCCACCATTATTTTCCAGCACTGCCTTAACCCTCTTGGGCATGGAGTTCACGGAGCTGGTGGATGTTAGAGACCTTGCGCTCCTCCACCTTCTGTTTGAGGATGCCCCACAGATGCTCAATAGGGTTTAGGTCTGGAGACATGCTTGGCCAATCCATCACCTTTACCCTCAGCTTCTTTAGCAAGGCAGTGGTCGTCTTGGAGGTGTGTTTGGGGTCGTTATCATGTTGGAATACTGCCCTGCGGCCCAGTCTCCGAAGGGAGGGGATCATGCTCTGCTTCAGTATGTCACCGAACTGTAGCTCCCCATTGCCGCACTCATTCAAGCGCCCGATCATGACACTCCACCACCATGTTAACTGTAGGCAAGACACACGGTCTTTGTACTCCTCACTGTTGCCGCCACACACGCTTGCCCCATTCTGAACCAAATATTTTATCTTGGTCCTCATCATACCACAGGCGGTTTTCAGTAATCAATGTCCTTAGCCTGCTTTGTCTTCAGCAAACTGTTTTGCGGTCTTCTTGTGCATCAATCATCTTTATAAGAGGCTTCTTCTGTGAAACAGCCATGCAGACCAATTTGATTGAGTGCGCGCGTATGGTCTGAGCACTGACAATCTGCCCCCCCACCCGCTTCAACCTCTGCCAGCAAGGGCTGGCAGCATCATAAGTCTAGTTCTCCCAACCAACCCTGGATATGACGCTGAGCACGTGCACTCAACTTCTTTTGTCGACCATGGCGAGGCCTGTTCTGAGTGGAACCTGTCCTGTTAAACCGCTGTATGGTCTTGGCCACCGTGCTGCAGCTCAGTTTCAGGGTCTTGGCAATTTTCTTATAGCCTACGCCATCTTTATGTAGAGCAACAATTCTTTTTTTCAGATCCTCAGAGAGTTCTTTGCCATGAGGTACCATGTTGAACTTTCAATGACTAGTATGAGAGAGTGAGAGCAATAACATTAAATTTAACACACCTGCTTCCCATTCACACCGGAGATCTTGTAACACTGAGTCACATGACACCGGGAAGAGAAAATGGCTAATTGGGCCCAATTTGGACATTTTCACTTGGGGTGTACTCACTTTTGTTGCCAGTGGTTTAGACATTAATGGCTGTTTGTTGAGTTATTTTGAGGGGACAGCAAATTTACACTGTTATACAAGCTGTACACTCACAACTTTACATTGTAGCAAAGTGTCATTTCTTCAGTGTTGTCACATGAAAAGATATAATAAAATATTTACAAAAATGTGAGGGGTGTACTCACTTCTGTGAGATACTGTATATCCCTCATGTTGCTATTGTCCCTTGTCTAGCTTTGTTTCCTGTAGTGCTGTTGGTGAGTGTCATGTTTTATGTTCACGTTCTACCACATTTCATGTTTCTTTGTCAAGCCAAGAATGATCAAGTCAAGTATGTACACTTCTGGATATCAATAAACTGCATTTGGGTTCACTACACTCGCCTTCAGTGGTTCCCCCGTTACAGAACGCTAGACCAAAATATGAACCCAGGGCAAGGCCATCGTACTATTGAGGATGATGTGGAGGACTTCGTGATCAAGTGGATTTTAACGATGTAGCACTTAAAAGACATTTTTCGTTTTGGTTTAAACAAAAATATTTATCGTTTCATGCCTCTCCATACTCTGAACTGGACTTTGGCACAATACACTGATTATGCCCTGTGGTTCTTCTTTTACTGTGGGTATTGTGAAGGAGGAGCCCTGCAATACCGCAGTTCCCACACCAGAGTGTTTCCAAGCCCCAACCAGCATGCCAGTATTTATTCATGCCACGACCACCACGCTGGAGCCTGCTCACATCATGCCTGCCACAGCTGAGATTTCAGCCAAGATGGCCGCCAGGCCATGAGCCTCTCCACGTCATGGCTGCCACGGCAGAGCTTTGTCACGTCATGGCCACCACGTCAGAGCCTCTTCACATCATTGCTGCCACTCCAGAGTCTCCAGCCATCATGGACACCACTCCAGTGTTTCCGGATGTCATGAACATCGTATCTGAGGCTACAAGGGCGATTCCTAGGCATGTAAGACTGGCTTCGAGTTTGGAGGACACGCCACTTGTGTCGGTGCGAGCAGCTGGCATTTCTGCGGTGGTACCCAGTCTGAGGGTCTCTGAGATGGTCCCACTGTCAGTCGCACTCTGTTATGGCAATGGCCATATTGTGTGTTTGGGCTACACACTGCTCTCCTGTCCATGAGTCCGCTCAAGACCCCGCTTAAGTCCATGAATCTGCTCCAGAGCCCGCTCAAGCCCTAGAGCTCAGTCCTGTGTTGGCACCAACCTGCGTGTTTCCTGCCTGTCCTGTGTTGACAACGGTGGTCACACATAGACCCTCTGCCAGTTCTGTCACGGCTAAAGAGGCCAACCCTGAACTCAGTCTGCGCTGTCATGGCCAGGGAGGCCAGGGACGACACAGCTGTTTCACGACTGGATCAAATTCACCACATGACAACGATAACGCGTGTTTAAGGTTTATTCTGACACCTTCAGTTCCACTAACGCTCACACAAGTGTTTTTATAACCGCAAAAGCTCTTTTACTGTAGTTGTAATGTTATGTTGAGTCACGTTTATCAAAAAACGCTGATACAGTATATAGACCCACTTTATTGGTATAGTATATATTTATGACTAAACTTTATTCTAGACAGATGCGCTGTATTAAAAAACAGGGGGGGGGCCCAGTATATGAAAATATTTTGTTGTTTCATGAAAACGTTTCTGAAACGTCTGTGTATTTGACAAATACTGCATTTTTCATCTATGTGATGGACTATGCAAACACTGTACAAGCGTCATACCGGAAAGATGAAGTGTCCGACTTGAAGTTTCCGCTTTCAATTCCACCCGACTGAAGTGGTAACTCGCCGATTGGTATGTGGCAGAGTCGTATAAGCGAACCGCACCTATTGTCAGTCATGTGGTTGTGTGTTCGGTTTGTTCATTGGTGTGATGTCATGTGTTCTCCTATGGTTTGATACAGCCCTCAGTACCAGTGTCCCTTGTCTAGCTTTGTTTCCTGTAAGCGCTGTTGGTGAGTGTCATGTTTTAAGTTCAAATTCTAGTTAATTTCATGTTTCACTTATGGATATCAATAAACTGCACTTGGGTTTCATCACAACTCGCCTACAGTGGACTCTAATGTTACAGACACGTACATTTCCATTTAAAGATCAAAATTATTCTAAATAAGGCTCTGAGTTGGTTCTAAATTTTATCTTAATTTAGTGCAAACATAATTTTTGTGAACATTTGTATATGCAAAGCTTGCGCCTACAAACCATTTTTTGTGCAAGGATTAAATGAAACTAATGACTATACACAAATCTTTATTGAACTTAAAAAAAAAAGAAATGGGCATAATTAATGAGTTCCTTTGAAGATAATATGAATTTCAGTTTCACTTAAGATTTATTAGATAAATTATCAATTTAAACCGATTATAAATATAGATGTTTTTGACTCAACAGTATTTAAACATGAAATTTAAGGCTACAATGTGGCCATTTTAGGTATATTTACACAGTGTTCAGAGGTGTTCCGTCACCATTTACTCAACCTCATCTGTTACCATACAAAATATGACTACTTTCTCAGGTAAAAAAAAAATCACAAATGACAGTCGCAGTCACCGTCCACTTTAACTGTATGAACAAAAGAAACCATGAAAGTGAATGGTGACTAAGTCTCTGAACTATCTTCAGGTTTGGACCAACATGAGAAATAAATAGACAGAATTTTTATTTTTATCTGGATTATACCTTTAATTTTCAAAGGAGACTCTCTCTAAATAGAGGTCAGTTCAATCTTAACAAATGTTTATATATATATATAGAATATATTATCCCTAACGTAAATGTAAACAAAAAAACACCTGCACGTGTTTGTATATACATGCCTGACTAAAAGGTGTCAGGATATTATATTATTCATTGGTGAACAACCAAAACGACAGTTCAGAGAAGCATTAAATTCACAATGCAATTAGAACAGCATAATAATGCCAGGAGATTATGGCCATAATTAATTTAAAATGGCCATTATAGTTTTTGAAATAACATACTGAAAATATAACATTTATTTTTTTGAAATAAAATGTAGTTAAATAGAAACAAACGGCCAATAGCGGCAGCCAAGTCAGTCAAGGGAGTCATTTAATGATCATTCAACCAATTAAGTCCAAATGACTATTCAGTCAGAAATAAAGCAGTGGACGTCTGTATGAATGGCTCACTGATCATCAGCCCACTCAGGTTGTTCAAAAGGTACATTCCTTCCTTAATTGACAACTCTGTGTTCCTGGAGCGTGTGTTGTGGCATGCTTTGAACTATTTTATTTTTGTTGGCAAAATTGAGCAAAAGCACAGCTATGACGATATCTGTCTAAAATGTAACGCAATATTAACTTGTTTATTGAACTGTTCACTAAAATCAATATTATATTTGCAATCATGCAGATATTTGATTAAAAAACACTCTGCTCATTGATCTGTTAACATTCATTGATATAAATAGAAGACAATTATACCATATCTTGAATTTTAGGGGCATGTAACAGTCATTGTCCTGCATCATGTTCGTCAACAACTGCTGCATGCAATGTAAAATCACATACAGCTCTAGTCCAGGCCAAGGTGCGTTAAAAAGACATACTCATTTAAAATTTATTTTTCCATAACTAATTGTACCCAATTAATCTATCTATCTATCTAGATAGATCGATAATATTTGTAAATGGATGAAGATTGCTAGAGTTTTGTAGAACTGATGCATCTATATTTGGCATCTATGAATGTGAAAAGCTTGTGCTATTGTTCTGTGCTAGTGCTAATCTTGCTTAACAGTGTGAGAGTAAACACAGTCTTTGATTTATACTTACAAAGGAAATACAGGCGGCAAGGAGGAGAATCCGAACTAGCAGATCCTCAAACTGCTCCAGAACAAGTTCCCATAGTGATTTGCCTGTAAACACAACAAAGATTATAAAGACCTACAGTGGTCACAAAGTTTGACAAAGATGACTTTCCATCAAGTGAAAAATAACTTTCAGAACACTAAAACCTGGAACATATAAACAATTTAAAAAACCTTTACAAATACATCTTTGAGAAACATTCGATCAAGATCTATTCAGCTACAAACAGAATGCAAACCTCATCCAGCCTCCTCAAGGGAATCCAATAATAACTAATTATCTACACAACCACCATCTCCCATGCAACAAAGGTAAGCGCAGAGAGACTTTTAGCTTAGAGTATATGATGAAAGATCTGCTAATAATTACACAAACCCAAGGGAGCAGCTCACCTTCTTCAGCAGGTAACTCTGTGGCACAGGTTATAGCAAAATAAAAGAAAAATGGGCAGAGGAAAAAGTTAAAGCTTTGAAAGTTAATGAAATCTCATTATGACATTATTTATTGTTCATATTGTACAAAACATATTGTATTTTTTTTTGCAAATGATGTAGTACCATTGGGGCCCCATCTTTCTCTGCTCTTCCTTAATTGCTCAGAGCTCAGTCCCGTTGTCTCATTGACACCGAAATATCCCAGCACCTCCTCAACCGTCTTAGTATGGGCATTGTCCATCCCTGCAAGAGAAGAATGTATCTTTAAGGGAAAATATGACTACTTTCTCAGGTAAAAATCACAAATGACAGTCGCAGTCACCATCCACGTTGACTGTATGAACAAAAGAAACAATGAAAGCAAATGGTGACTAAGTCTCTCAGTTCTAACATCTTCAGGTTTGGACCAACATGAGAAATAAGTAATGACAGAATTTTCATTTTTATCTGGATTATATATTTAATTTTCAAAAGAGACTCTCTCTCTAACTACAGGGAAGTTTCAATATTAACATAAATAAAATTATCCTAACGTAAACGTAAAGACACTTAAACACCTGCACGTGCTCTGTGTCTACCTGCCTGAATAATAGACCCAGGATATCATATTATCATGTGACTCTATTAAGACGCGAAACTACTGCGCACCTGTTACTGTACCTGCAGGTTCAGTTATTATGGTGAATAAAACCATTCAAGATAATATTTAACACTATAAATTTCACACATAAATATCCAAGACTAAATGTTTTACTAAAAGTAAAATGACGATGCAAATGTAAATAATAGCGACTCATTACAAGCTGTGAATTGTTTATCCTTCTCTCAAGTTTGGCTTTCAGCTGACTGAGCAAAATACGAGCACACACTGCTGATCAGATTCCCTCTAACTGACTGATCCTGCAGGCACTGTGATCGACATCCCTCCCAATCTACTGTATTATCAGACACAGCACGAAGCCGACAACACCTTACTCACCAGTGTAACTGTAATCCAGTCCTCTGCAAACCAACAGCTTCCGCTCTACCAAACCTTTATGCTAAACCGCGACAAGAGAGAATATCCCAGTTATAACCCAATGCGGTGTGGTATTGTAGATCGATGTGCTGCTGAAATCCACCAGGACAGAGAGGCGGCGTGATCGCACTGCAGCGCTGCTCAAGGCAAACGATGATTTTCTGCTATATGCGTTTTCCTTCTGATTTCAGCATGATCCGGAAAATTATAACGTTACAAAAACAAAATCGCTGCGGGATGAATGATTGCCTTTTTAGTAGATTTTCGACGCTGTCAAGTCTTCCTGAATGTACAGGTAGTATTCAAAATGTCCAAGACGATGCTATAATCCGCTGGCTACATAACCGTCGCTTTATTTAATACTAGGTCACTGGGCGACATTATAACCGTAGGTGATTTAGTCGCAGCGTCGATGGGCAGAGCTGCAGCCAATGAGCAATCAAAACATCATCCTGACGGATGGACTGGACAAATCATCTTTATTCCTCCTCTGATAATCCCGCCTACTCGTTCTTGCTGCAGGAGGGCGGGGCTTCCAACCGCACTGTGCCCCTCTGTTTAACCAGTGACCGATGCGTGCGACAGTATACGTTATAAAATTACGTTTAGATAAACCACTCAGGCTACGTGAATGTTAAGTGACGCTGTTGTGAACCAATGAGAAACAACTCTGACCAAAGAGGCGGGACAACGTCATTTGGGTCAATAATCCAGCCCCTCCCCCGCATCCATCTGTCACTCAAGGGAGGTATATTGCAGCTAATGACGGCCATAAGTGTTCGAGGTCAATATGCTGAACCAGCAAATTTGTTCAAAACCATAATTCACGTCGACGTAAAGATATTATAATGAATTCCAGTCAAACATGCAGGTTGATGGGGTGGAAAGGGATCTGACCTATTTCAGTTGTTGCCATAATTATCTGCCCCTAATTAATATCATTCTCGAGAGGGGCTGCTGTAATTCCTGTAACGTTATATGTTACATATACATATGCCTTACTGTAAAAGCTATTTTAACAGCTATAAGTGCAAAAGAAAGCTTAAATTGCAATTGTCTACTGAGTGGTCGATATTGTGTATCAGTGAAGTGAAATCAAAGTGGATTTTTTAAAATTTATTTTGTTAATTAGGAAATATTGCAGCACACAGCACAGGGGATCTTTAGCCATAAAACATGCTCTCTGAGCATTACACAAACAAGTGGACATATGTAGTAATATAATATAGAATAAAATGGTGCATTTTTGTGTAGCATGTCCATTTTCAATTCCAAATAAATAGTATTAAAATCACCAGTAAAGGTGGTCATTATTAATTGATTGGTTTAACAACAATGCCTCCAACTCAGTAAATACCTGAATGCTGCTAAAATGTTCGCAGATGATAGCTTATTTGTACATGTTGTTCAAAAACAAGCCTTTTAACTTTCACTTTGTGGTTTACGCTTACACAGTACTTATAAAATGTAAAACGACAGAATAGTCAAAGTGACAGAATATACAAATAAGAATTAGAATCATAAGGTCAATTTTTCCTTTCTCTTTGGAGTGTTACAAGCTCTTGGTGCATAAAGAAGATCTGTAAAGTTGGAAAGACTAAAGTCTCAAATCCAAAGAGATATTCTTTATAAAAGTTAAGAGTCAAACACACCCTCCTAAAACGGCTCTTTCTAACACGCCCCCACATGTCTACGTCACTATGTGGGAAGATTTGAATAACGCCACCCAAATGTTCACTCAAAGAAAGAAGGCGTAACTTTTATTCTCGCTGTAGTATTGTTGCCGCCGCCGCCATGTCGTGAAGGCGCTGTGTGTTTCGTTGTGAAAGCGAAACTACTTTGTTTGGCCTTCCAAAAGAGGACGATATCCGCTTCGTCATGCCTGGAGCTGATCTGTGCTGGTCGCTGAGGGAATACATCAACTTTGTGCTGTGGATCGCCGGATCGTCTTTCACCGTGAATGAAGCGGAGTCCAGCCCGGGGTCGGCACATGTGGTTGCCACAAGCCCACTGGCCGCTCCTTCGTCGAATCCACCGGCCGCACCATTCTCAAGCCAACGGGCCTCCGCTCACTTTAGCCTCTGGCCGCCGCTAATCTAGCCCGCCGTGTGTTAATTGTGAAAGCGAAACTACTTTGTTTGTTTGGCCTTCCAAAAGAGGACACGCTAGAAATCAGTGGTTAAGTTGTATTTACAACACTGTGCCAGAACAGTTCAAACCAAATATTCAAATGTGTCCAGCGCATTTTATGCAGGACTCTTTCCTGATCCTGACGAGAGTAGACTATAATGCCGGCTGTTCTGACTCAAAGACTGTTAGTACGTTTTTTATATTTAAAGGATTGCCACTGATGATTCAAACGTGAGTTTTGAGCAGTGTAGAGTAGCATTGGTAGTTTGTCATTTCTCCGATCACAAAATGCAGACATGGTTTTATGTTTACAAACTCGCGCTGCAACACGTAAAAAGACAGTATAAGTCATTATAATCCGTAATTATGTCCCCACTGGATGCAACAAATGCCTCGTTTATAATGGGTTGTAATGTTTTTGTCTCGTCGCTCCGGCCAGACAGGGCATCACAGTTTGGTAAGTGGCGTAACATTTCAGTCACACGCTTGAGGTATTCGGCCAATCACAGCACACCTCGCTTTTCAGACCGATGAGCTTTGTAAAAATCGACACGTTTCAGAAAGGCGGAGCATAGAGGAGAAACAATAATATTCAGTATGTGGAAAATAATGTGTTTTTTTACTTTAAACCGCATAAACACATTTCATTACACCACATACACAAAATAATGTTATTTTTAGCAACATCATATGACCCCTTTAAATGTAAAACAAAAATATGTTGCTATGATATAGTTATCCATATGGAGCAGGTCCACAGAGAGTAAACCATGATTTATAAATACCTGAGACTCAACAATAGCTTTTCTGTATAAAATGTTTAATAAAATGTAGTGTAATAAACAACAAAGCAAACATAGTAGAACATATAAAACACTACAAAAGTATTTCTTCTGTTCTCATCTTTCTGTCTTTTCTCCATCAGTTTTTCAGAGGGGATAGTCACACCAGAGACTGAAACGGAGCAAAAAAAAGAGCGTTATAGTGACAGGCTTCGGCTGGTTTTTGATTGCATCTGCATGTGTAAAAGGTAGAGAGAGAATATGTGAGTGTATGTTTGTAATACTTCTGTGTGTGCTCTGGCTCAGCGCTCTCCTTTAGAAAAATGTCTTTAATCTCCTGCGGGGGATTCAGCCCATGCAGTGCTGCCCTCTCCCATCTCTGCAGTCGACTGATCCCTAACACACGCGCACACACACACAAAAACACACTATTAAATATAATATTTTTTTATCTTAAAAAATGTCAAGACCTGGATGTGATGCAGATGATAATTTTCAGGGTTTCATTATTTTACAGACTACAGAAACCACACAACAATACAGACATAAACGTACACAATTAATGACCCACCTGTGCATGGTCCGAATTTCCAGTCCAGATCAAATTTCTTCAGTTCTTGAAGATCTTTTTCTCTTTCACTCAGTTGTGGGGGCTCAGGCTCTGATAAGTCATTACATTGTTATAAATGCTGCTGCATCACCGGTGCATTTTTTTAAAATGCTCCTTTAAATAATTTGCAGTTTAGGAATATGATGACATATTTCAGATCTCTGATTTCACTGAAATATGCACATACACAAAGACAAACATACTATCCCACCTGCTATTGGCGGTGAAGGAGACTTGTCTCTCTTGCCCCCTCTCCTTGCCTTCTTTACAACCTTGAAGGTGTCGGTTATGAGACCACGCTTTGGTGTCATATCTAAAATTAAAGGACAGTGAGTAACACTTTATTTCTTTTTTCAGTGTTAGTTCATGTTAACTAAAGTAGCTAGCCTAACAGAAGTCATACAGGTTTCCAACATGAGGATAAGTCAATGACTCTTCATCATTCATCTTCACCTCCTTCATCAAGTATGTGGTAAATACATAATGTTTTTTTAATTATTATTATGATTATAAACGACACTCGTGTTTTATACATTTTGTTAATAGGAAATATCACAGTATCGCACAGTAAAGAAAATCTTTGGTCAAAGATGCTATCCGAACATTAAACAAAGAAGCTCAAGTATATCACAAAGTACAAACAATTCATTTTTGTGTAGAGTTCAAAATAAATTGCATTAAAATGACCAGTTACGGCGATCTTTATTTATCGATCGAACAACACTGCTTCCGACTAAACCCCTTACATATATATGAAATTCACGGCATACCTGAATGCTGCTAGAATGTTGTCGGACGATAAATTATTTGCGAATGCTAACAGCAGTCTTCATCAATAAAACCTATCAACTTTCGTTTTGAGGTTCGATCGTTTACAAAACAGACGGACGTTCAATAGGAAGGGCGGGGCTACGCACAGAGCGTGATAGCGTCATGACGAACGCGCTATAGAGCGCTGCGCTCCGCAAATCTACGCACACGGGACTCGGCCTTGATCCTCTCGCCGAATAACAGTAATACTGATTCAAATATCTCACATATTTCGTTTTCTATGCAATAAAATTGTTCGAAATAAACTAGTCCTGTTAGAAATTGACTGTCAATTTAAAATGTGTCGTTCGTCACAAACAGAAAAACACTAGCCGCTATTGGATGCACGAATATGGTAGCTTCGCTAGCTCCATTTATTTGTTTAGATTTAGAAAACCATTTGAAGTGCCTCTACAAGATATTTAGATTCGTAAAGACTTATTTTATAGCCCAAAGCTAAATGACATCCAAATCAACCTGCAATAAAGTGTGCCGCCTCAATGCCAATTAGGAGATTTCTATCAATTCTCTTGAAATGTAACCGAATTCACAATGCCACATGTAGAGAAAACAAAAATCTATTTGAATACTGTATAATGTATATTTATGATTTTACCTCTGCTGTCGCAGCTTTTGAACGTCACAGGTCCACTCTTGTCTAAGCTGGAGTGGCTGACATGAATGACACTCTGGAATTCAATGAAATTTATCAGGAGGTTAAGGGCACCTGGGTGAGTACACGCTGCAACAGTCTAGTGTCTATTTTGAGATGTTATTCTAGAAAATGTCTGACTGATCTCTCTCTACAGAATGATGGGCGTCTTCGCTTCAGTAAGCAGACAGTGGTGTATAAAAACAGTAAGACTGGGAAGGTGGACAGCATTCCGGTGCCCGAACTCACTCAAGCCCAGTGGAGGAGAGTCTGTCTGGGTCACGGCATCAAACTGTGCACCAGCACTGGAAACATCTACAAATATGATGGCTTCAAAGACACTGTGCGTCAGAGATACGAAATACATTCAATAAAAATAGATCAATTTGCTCCACGTTCCATGTCTTAAATTTTCCATCATCTCTTTATGCACAGGACCTTGAGAAGATCTCAGAGTACTTCAAAGCCAACTACAAAGTGGAGCTGATTGAGAAAGATATGTGTGTGAAGGGCTGGAATTGGGGCACTGCTAAATTTAATGGTCAGTGCATTCCTGATGCAACACCATTTCTGAGACATGTACAAAAAAATTTTTTTTATAGTGCCCTTATTTTAAGTTTCTATGCTCTGTAGGATGAATAGTACAGTATTAGAAGAGGACTTGTGACACTGTATAAGTAATAATAGAAATAGTGGTTGAGCGATATATCGCTATGTATCTGCCAGTATTTGGCATTTTTTAATGATCAACATCACTGTACTATGTCATATTTACGGTGTACTGTATGTAAAGTTAGAACAAAAAAAAGATTCCCAGTGCACACAGACTTACAAGATTACTGAGCGCACATCGCCATCTGCCATTAATAAACTATATTGGTCGACCACTAGAAATAATAAATCAATGCATAATAGTTAATAGAAACAATAGGAGACTGTTAATAACTAACCAGCTTTGCATTTTGATAAACTTAGCCTGAAAATGTATTTTCACTGCCATATCCAAGTTTTGCCCTTCTGTGGCTTTTCAGGGCCGTTGCTTTCATTTGAGGTGAATGAAAGTTCTGCATTTGAGATTCCGCTCGCCAGTGTATCCCAGTGTGCCACGGGAAAGAATGAGGTCACTATGGAGTTTCATCAGAATGATGACACAGAGGTATCCCTCATGGAGGTGCGCTTCTACGTCCCACCCACCACAGGAGACGAGGGTTCAGACCCTGTGGAGGTAAGTGTGCATGCTTGTGTGTGCGCCACTACCTCACAGTGACCAACAGATGGCACAGTTTGCAAAGTAATAATAATTACATGCATATAAAGCATGGGCTTTCAATCTTTTAGATGTCCCCAAATATGATCATCCTCATGCAAGGGACACCCATCCTGAAATTAAGCTATACAATTTAATGTAAAAACCCAATTTAACATCATTTAATTAGAAAAATAAAGTAAAATATTATTTAGAAAATACTTTTTTTTTTGTCACGTTGCTTTTTATAGTACTGCACCGTTAGATGTATCATTTATTTAAATCTTTATTCATTATTTATTTATAATATTATTTTAATCAACTTTTTATTTGCTTGTTCAGTTTAATCTTATTTTTTTATTTATTTTTTATGCAGTTTTTCTCTAAACTTTTGCACAGACACCAGTTCGAGCCCTAAAGTAAAATCTTTGCATCCGTAAAGTCCACTAGAACTGAAAAATAATGAGCTCACAGTACTGTTCTCTGCTGTTTTAGGCATTTGCTCAGAACATTCTGTCAAAGGCAGATGTCATCCAGGCTACAGGAGATGCTGTGTGTATCTTCAGAGAGTTACAGTGCCTCACACCTAGGGGCAGGTACACATACAAACACATAACATCACACCTTTTTGTTTTATGCTTAGAATATTGTGTGAACTAGCCACGTTTAATGGTTTTTGCTCTCTGTAGGTACGATATTCGTATTTATCCGACTTTCCTCCATCTGCATGGTAAGACTTTTGACTACAAGATCCCATACACCACAGTGCTCCGCCTTTTCCTGTTGCCTCATAAGGACCAGCGGCAGATGTTCTTTGTGGTGAGTATGGCATCATAGTCTGTGAAACTATCTCTTCTTTTTATCTGGATCCATCTTTAGGGCTAGTATTAATGGGCTTTGTCTATTCCATTGATCTGTTTTTGATGTGTACTAAATTTGAGAATTGTGCTGATATAAGATGTCTATGTTAATGTTAATATTTGTGACCTCTTGTCTGTTTCAGATCAGTCTGGACCCGCCCATTAAACAAGGTCAAACCCGCTATCATTTTCTCATTCTTCTGTTTTCCAAGGAAGAGGAAATCAGCCTCACTCTCAATATGAACGAGTGAGTTAAAGTGAGAGAGACCGAGAATGAGGGACTCCGGTGAAGGATGAGATGGATGTCAGAAATAAACTGTTTACATTTGCTGCCAAGACTAAAAGCAGATACCAAAAACGAATTTTGTAGGTGCAGTTATGTTAAGCTATATTCTGTGAAGTGTTACTATATGTCACCCCAAAAAAGACTCTCCCTGAAGCTCTTTCTTTCACTTCAGCAAGGTTGATGAAACTAATTTAGAGCAAGAAATTATTTAGCAGATGCATCTATCCTAAGCAACTTTCAGTATACTTATTACAGGGACAATCAAAATTGTTACTCAAAAATAAAAGTTATGCAATCATTTACACTCATTCCTCAAAGTGTGTTGCCATCCAGCAATACCATTTTTCTCTCTTATATTCTGCAGGGATGAGGTGGAGAGACGTTTTGAAGGGAAACTTCATAAAAACATGTCTGGCTCTCTCTATGAGATGGTCAGCAGAGTCATGAAGGCCCTGGTCAACAGGAAGATCACAGTGCCTGGAAATTTCCAAGGGTAAAACATATATACATTGCAAAAAAAAGTTGCGGTAAAAGACGGGAAAAGAAAAGTCTCTATAAAAAAAAGAAAATGTAAAAAACAATTGCAAAAATATTTTGTGACAAGTATAAAATACTAAATAACAATTAAACTAAACAATATACTTTATACTTTTACATATTGTTAATATTATGTTTTTAAACATTAAAGAGTATGAAAATACATAAATATAATAAAATATACATCAAAATGTCTTATACACTTCCATTGCAGCAAATCTTACTGATTTATTTTTTAAGAGTAATTAAAAAAAACGATTCATATACACTACTGTTCAAAAGTTTGTGGTCAGTTATATTTAATGTTTCAGTTTTTTAAATTTGAATATGTTTTAAAATGTAATTTATTCCTGTGATGGCAAAGCTGAATTTTCAGCAGTCTTCAGTGTCGCATAATCCTTCAGAAATCATTCTAATATGCTGCTTTCATGCGCAAAGAAAACAGTTGCATTATTCTCCAATTTTCAAAAAACCAGTTGTGCGTAATATAGAGATTTGTAAGGATTCTTTGATGAATAGAAAGGCATCATTTATTTGAAATCGATTTTTTGTAACATCATACATGTTTTTACTGTTACTTTTGATCGATTTGATGCATCCTTGTAAAAGTATGAAATCCTTTAAAAAAGTTTCAGACATTAGTATATATTCTGGGATTAAGTAGTAGAACAAACATTAATATCTTTACAAATTCAGTGAAGTCTGTATTTTTGTGAAAACACCTCAATGTCTTTTTCGCTCCCTCTCTTCTCTATAGTCACTCAGGTGCTCAGTGTATAACATGTTCATATAAGGCCAGTTCAGGGCTGTTGTATCCTCTGGAAAGAGGTTTCATCTATGTGCACAAGCCCCCAGTGCACCTGCGCTTTGAGGAGATCTCCTGCGTGAACTTTGCTCGTGGTACCACCACCACCCGCTCCTTTGATTTCGAGATTGAGACCAAGCAGGGAAATCAATACACCTTCAGCAGCATCGAGAGGTACCCATGAGCCCAATGTTTGTCTTGTCCAATTGTCGAGAACATAAGCTTTGTGGGAACTAGACCACACCAATAATGAGAAGGCCAGTGTCCATATCTTCTTTAAGGCACTTCCTGCCATTATGCTCTTGAGCACTTAACCCCATCTGCCATAGAAAGTCTGTGCTTCCTCTTTGTGTTGATTCTATTTGTTTATGTCTTATACTGGAGCAAAAGAGCCCCTCTCTTTTAGTGACCTGACCCCTTCTACATTAGATGTTAAAGGAAAAAAGTCAAAGCTACTTTATACACATTACAGTATTTTCAGTTTGACACACATTATGACTGAATCAATACATCAAGGCATCAGGGTTTGGAAAGACACGAGGGTGCGTAAATGACAGAAAGGTCATTTTTTGTGGGAAATTTAACACACTCTTGCACTACATTCTGTTACGTTCTTTTTGTAAAAATGCTACACACAAGTCTCATTGTTCAAGCACATTTCTCATTGTAATCGTACTGTGTTTCGTACCTAAAACTCAACACAATTAACTACTATAGAAAAACATGACTCACTAAAACATTCAAAATTTCCCTATAACATACTAAAGATAGTTATTCAATTAAAACATTTAATAGGGATGTCCACACCACAGCTGTAATGATAACAACACAGAGGAACGATACCGATTGAATCACTTTCCAAACTATTTTTTTCCAGCTTATGAATGAAAACATTGACAGCCAATCAGAATCCACCTAACTTTAAAGAGCTCAAGCGTTTAAGACGACAAAACCACAGCACACACTTACAATCATCAGAACTTTATTGTCCCTTGGTTTGGACGCTAATATAGTTTTTGTACTTTGTGTGAACAGGCTTTAACTCTCTAAAATAGTCTTCATCCTCTGTTTGTTCTATATGTTTAATCTGCCTCTACCATCTTTTTCAGGGAGGAATATGGGAAGCTCTTTGACTTCGTCAATGCTAAGAAGTTAAGCATCAAGAACAGAGGCTTCAAAGAGGTATGTCTACAGCCCATATTGCTTCCTATCAAGCAGTACATAATATTCATCCACTTAGACATGTTCATAGACCCCTCACACAGTGGACGGACACTTATTCTACTCTTTGTGTTTGTGGTGTATGTCTGTATTGTACTCATGTAGAAAAAGGTTGGTATTGCCCTGCAGTTTGGTCTGGTGTCGGTGCTCCTATAACTTGCTTGCATGATGTTTGTTTGCGTGTCTCAATCACATCCCGAGTGTCAAATGTGTTCTCTTTTATCTTTGATGGCTTAAAGCAGATGTCTCATTCACCAAAAGGTGGAAAAAGGTGGCTCACTGCTGGTTATGATTTGACCAGCTTAACGCTGTGTTCAGATCACACAGACTTTCATTAGGACCACAACAGTATTTTGTCTGAAATCTGATTATAATTTTGTGGTCATTGTATGAGAAAACCTTTTGTATGCTAGATAATTCTGTGTGCTATGAAGACAGCGTTGCTCAAGGGAGTGCTTTTGAATGAGTTAACACTGATTGCTTATATGAATGTGTGTGTGTGTGAGAGAGTGTGAGAGAGTGTGAGAGAGAGAGTGAGGCTGGTGAGTATGAGAAAATGAGTGGGTTTGAAATCTTTTGCTTGGAGAGGGCTTTCCTCTGTCTGCTTTGTTACAAATACTAACTTTGCAATGACATTTTGATATTGCATTGATATCATTTTAATTTGTACTCTGTCAGGGCATGAAACGTAATGATAACATGTACAGTGACTCAGATGACGACCAGCATGATGCATACCTGGAGCGCATGAAAGAAGAGGGCAAGATCCGTGAAGAGGCCAATGACAGTGACGACTCAGAGGGCGAAAGTGGTGAGTGGCAACTCTCTGAGTGCTCGCTGTTCACTGTCACTTTGGATTTTGTGATCACGCGTACTCTGCGTAAAAGGAGCACATCTTACAAGTTAAGATATTTGTCAATGAACTCAGGATCTGTTGAGCAGCAAATCCTAGAGAATGGGTCTTGTCAGTCATCTCTCCTTACTCTTGACCTGTGATCAGTGAAATCTGACTCCTGCAGTTCATGTTGGATGCAGGGTTGTGAAGTCCGCATTTTTTTCCACGGAATTGGGCTACTTTTAAACTGTTGCCGTGAGTTGATTTTCCCCGTGCATTAAAGGTTTGAAATATTGCATAAATTACATTTGACTGAAATGCTTGTATTTAAAATATTTTGCATTCTATATGCCAGTTGCATTCTATATCCCAATGTAGCCCTCAAGATGTAGACACAATAAACCTATAGGAATCTGTCAACCTGTAGAGATTTTGTTCATTTGATTTTGTTGTCTCAGTTGCGTTCATGTCATTTTGTATTGCTGCACCATCACATAAGTTGTGTTTTTAAGCCTTGCCATTTTAAGACGTTTTTAAGCCTTCCCAATGTTTTGATGACTATTTACTATTCTTCTATAAGCTTGAGAACTTTTTACTTATGTTAATTAGATTAGTATTGGTTTTTGCTGTGATATCAAAATTAGTGTTAAGAATTGTGCAGTTGGTATCGTAACAATCTTATTTCCAGCAAAAATAACTATATTGTGATATATATTGTTCTTGTGGAAATAAATTACTCCTATGTGAGCCCCCCCCCCCCACCCCCCCCCCCCCCCCCTTGGTTGCAGGTCTTTAAATGTCATACCTATAACTAACTGATGGGAATGGGTTTTGTGTGAGAAATTAACATTTGACTTTTTTTTTTTTTAGATGAGTCTTTTAATCCTGGAGAAGAAGATGATGAAATTGCAGAGGAGTAAGAGGCTTTGTGTTGATATGACACAGTTTTAATTAGTGGTGCTAGCAAAGGCAAACGTTATTATTACTATTTCTCATACCTGAACAAAATAAGGGTGATAAATCATTGTCATATTTGTGTGTTAGGTATGACAGTAAGGCCTCTGCCAGTGAAAGCAGCGCTGATGACGGGGACAGCGATGGCGATCGGAAGAAGAAACCAACCAAGAAAGCTAAATTTGTAAAAGAAAGAAAACCAAGAAAGAAAGAGGTGAGAAAGAGAGAAGAGGGAAGGATAAAACATGGGTGACAGAGTTTGTACACTGGTTATGTACATTTATTTTAAGTAGATGCTGTTGCTGGACGGTATTCGTTTTTTTTACTCTGTATGTTGTTATACTCTCAAATTCAATGCAACTTTGTGTGTTCTTGTGTGTAGAAAAAGGCAAAGGACAGCAGCGCCCCCAAGAGGCCAATGAGTGCCTACATGCTCTGGCTGAACTCTAGCAGAGACCGCATTAAATCAGAGAACCCGGGCATCTCTGTCACAGAAATCTCCAAAAAGGCTGGGGAAATGTGGAAACAACTTAGCAAAGAGAAGAAAGAGGTGACATACTGGACTTTAAACAATGTTAAATGCTTCAGTTTGTTTCTCCTTCTGTCTCAATTTGAACTTGAACTGACACCTTGTTTTTCCACCAGGTGTGGGATGCAAAAGCAGAAGAAGCAAAGAAAGAGTATGATCGAGCGATGAGAGAGTACAAGGAGAGTGGTGGAGGATCCTCAGGCAGCTCAAAAAAGTACTCTAAATGTTCACAACTTTGTCCTGCACCTCACTTTGAATGGACAGTTCAGCCAAAAATAAATATTATGTCATTTACTGACTATCACATTGTTCCAAAATATGATCTTAGCATTAAGTAACTGGCTATTTCTCACTGTTTTCCCCACATTTCACTCCTGAAGGGAGAGGAAAAAGAAAGGAGGGAAGAATGAAGAAAAGAAGAAAAGGAAGTCAGGTGGTGGTAGGGAAAAAGAGAAAGAGCGAGCTATAGGCAACGACAGCTTTAAGAGTCGAGAGTTCATATCCAGCGAGGAGAGCTCATCAGAGTCAGACAAAGGCAAGGGACGGAAGCGCAAGGTAACACACTAAAACACGCATAACAGATGTGTTTATGGAATAGAAACTGTTTCATTCATCAACTTAGTTATAGTAACAGTGTTTTCCATAGTATCTTCACTGGTGGGTAAATTTATAGGTGGCTGTAGACTGTCATAATTCATGTATTGCCCGAATAACAGAAATTTAGTTTTTTTGTTTTTGCACCAATCGCCTTCTCAGCAGTCCTTATGTTCAGTAGGGGTGGTCACTTTTCATTCCATTGACGTTCATTCATATGTATGTGAATGTGGGATGGGGAATGCATTCTCAGGCAAAGAAGATTCACATTTCTCTGCGTTCCCAAGTTCAAGTTTGGTGAACTCTAACCTGCAAATTCATATCACAACTGATGCAATGTGCAAAGACATTTTGTATGCTCAAAGTCTAGTATGACCGCAGCTTAATAAGCAGTCATTTTTTTTGTCTGTCACATGTTGCCTATATCTTACTATATCGAATGTAAAATAAAGCATAATGTGAAATTCTATCCAAATTTAGGTACACAACTAATGAATTCTTTCGAGATTTACCTCAACAGGAATTTAAAAAAGAGCAGTTTAATAAATGTAATAAAATAAAATGAATTAGTTCACATTTAGATTCAAAAATATTCAAAATTTAGATTCTTCTTTAATAATTAAAACAAGTTTTAGTTTTATAGCCTTAATATGAAACACATATTTGTGTGTAATCTTTTATTTTTTTTGCGACTACTTAAGACACTTTAAAAAAAAAAAGTTTTATCTTTTCTTTTTGATGATGAAAATGTATTCATTGTCTTCCTGTTATTCTCTGTTCCTGTTATTTTTTATACAGGGGTCTGATGATGAAGAGGAAGTGGTCAGTACACCGCCTAGCTCTGAAGAGTCTGGCTCAGACTAACAGACACATTAAAAGGGGAGTGGAAGAAAACACTATTTCACTTTCATCATTGTGGTGTACCTGATGAAATCCTGATACAGTACATATTACAGCATAAGATCGTTAAGTTTTGTTTTAGTTTGTCAAGACTTTCATAAATGCTTGTGTACATACCTTTGGTAGTGTTGAACTTAATGGAATAGTTTGCCCGGAAATGAAAATGCTGTCATCATTTTCTCACCATCGTGTTGTTCCAAACCCATAGGACTCTTTTTCTTCTGTGGAATATAAAAGGACAGATTTTGACAAATATTCTTTTTAGCAAAAAGACCCTTGAGCAAGTCTCCGAACCCCCAACTGCTCCCCGGGCACTGCAGCAAAAATGGCTGCCCACTGCTCCGGGTGTGTGTTCACTATTCACTGCTGTGTGTGTGCACTTGGAAGGTTTAATGCAGAGCCTAAATTCCGAATATGGGACACCATACTTGGCTACACGTCACAACACTATAGTCTGCACCTTAGCTCTCCTTGGCTCATTTGTGAAAGAAGTAGCAATGTCTGTTTCATCAACGAATCATTCTTTTGAGCGAGATCTTTTCAGTGAATCAGCTAATCCAATTCACAAATAGATTTGAATGTTTCATTCATTGATCAGCCAATTTTTATGATACTGCTGGTTGCTTTTTTTGTTCTTTCTTAAGGTTTTATGCTTAATTTTCCTATTCAGTGCAGTTGCGTGGAAGAGACTTTTGGAACAACGCATGGGTGATCTGTTCCTTTAAAATAGTGTGTATTTTATGTTGTCTTGTCCTTGTTCAGATCACTGTGTTTACCTGCTTGTACAGAGATATTTTTACAGTGCTGCTTGCCAAACACAACAGAAACTGTATCTTTGACACAGTTATTGAGCTTGCTCTATATGTATTTGCATTTGAATAACAAGTTATGAAAAAAACCTCTTAAATGTAAAAATCTTTTTCACATTTGTATTTATCTTGTATGCATATTTTTTGAGTTTGTTCTGAGCTCACCATTTATTTTATACAGTATTTTGTTTCACAAACATTATTAATTGTACACGTTTGTTGTAACATAAAAAAAATCTAAATTTTAAAACAAATTAAAAGTAATCATTAATTTATGACTCAAGTGAATATTCATCATGTCATGAAAACAGCAACTCAACATGTCACAACCCTTACTTGTTTGCATGCTCATCAGTTCTCATCTGGAATGTACTCTGAAATGTAGTGTGGTTTTTAAGTTAATGTGTTTGCATCAACAGTAAAAGCATAGTCAAAAACCAACAAACCCAACAACTGACAGTCTGTGTTAGCTAATGGATGTAGAAAGTTCTGGAAAGTGTAATGGCCGTTAATTTTCAGCTGTGAAGTATAGGAATTACTGTGTGAATATCAACATCAGCACAACATTTTAATGTTCACTCATTCTTTTTGTGATGTTATGGAGGAAAAAGAAAACAACAGATTGATTAATATGATTAATGATCAGTCCCATTAGGTGACCATCTCGACATTGTGGGCGCAAATTTACAAAGCCAGTTTCGCACTGGGCACCACCCCCATTAAATTTATGCATTTCCCCCCCTAGATTTTTCTAGAATAATAAGTAAATTGCTTAGACTAGTAACTAGTAAATTGCTTGAGTCATAACTTTTATTTAGTTGCCTAAAAACTGAGGCCCAAAAAGGAACACCGGAAGAAGTGAACATACGATTAATATAGGATTAAAACAACTGCGGTTGAGAAAACGCCACACCGTGCCTGTGAATGACTCTACTGCAGGTAATATGTATATATGTATCTACATATCTATGGTAAAGACAATTTATGAATCCATCCAAAACACATGAAAACACTAAACATAGGGGTGCGTCTCATCAAGGATTCCATTTATATTTACAGTGCATTTATATAACCTACATTTCAGCTGGCCAAAAGGAATATTAAGTCCGAATGAAATTTTGTTTTTAATTGTTATTATTAGCCTATTATCATTATTATTACCAGGGGTGTAAAATACTTGATTGCTGTACTTAAGTAGCTATAATTTTGGGGTATCTGTACTTTATTCAAGTACAATTTGAACTCACTACTTGTACTTTTACTTGATCAGATTTCTGAAGAAGAAAGTACTTTTTACACCGTACAATTTTATTTCAACTTGAAAAGTACTGATGACATTTTTGCACATTAAATATGATAAATAGAAGCTCAAATAATGTGCTTTTGACGTGTGAGAACCAATGAGGGTTGTGTTCATGCATCAAGCACACATTTCAGCTTCAGTTTTAACTTTCATTAGGTAAATTTCTGGCTTCAAAAGTTTGCCATATTTAAATTGTCATCACTGATTTGATTTGCATTCAGCCAATATATTACACAGCTTCCTCAGATTTGATTATTCATGTTGTGGTGGGAATGATTTTTTTATATAACAAATCTAAAAATAGATATATAAAAATTGTAAATTGTAAATCATGTGTAGTGATGCTCTTACTATGGAGTGGATCCAGTGGTATATTGATGTATAATGATATATTGAGTAACAGTTAGGACTGTCAATTAATTATTTTTTACTCTAAATAATTACATGCTTTGCTCATTAATTATATAATTAGTTGCAAATAACCATATATCAGTGCTGAGAAAAAAACTCTAAATGCACCAAATGAATAATTAAAAGATGAATTATTGCTACAGACGGGTGTGGAATAGACAACACAAAGAGTGGCCTTTTACAAGTTAATGTTCTATGATGTCTCTGGCTTCTGTATCACATCTTGCTCTTGTCGTGGAAATTCCCAATACAAATCTGACTTCACCACAGACAGTTCAAACAACTACCAGTTGCTAATATAATAACTACAGTATCTCGAACTAATTCCCTGAATTCCCCGAATACTTACAATACAGTACTTCCCTGAAGTATTGTGACAGCGTCCTGTCAAGAAGCTACGATCACTACCTCAATCACACATGAGCACACGGGTCTTTAGCAACTATACACTCTCACCGTCTTTCTCAGCTGTACACTGGTCCGACACAGGATCTTTAATACTAACTCAGAGTATTAGCCTCAGCCCGAGAACGGCTCTATAGTCTACTGTCTTTGCGGTGCCTTCTATTCCTCAGCTGTGCAGCATATACCAGACACCACTCCCAAGTTGCTCTTTGCAGGAGTAAAAGTTTATTCACGGCCGGGAGCCCACTGGTCACAACAACCAAGAGAGACTCCTGAACAGAAAGATACATGTACATTTATACCTTGTAGATGAGTTCAATTCAGTGTCACTCAAGTCTTCTTCACTGTAATTAGTTATACTGATCTGGTCATTGGTTTGTCATATGACTGTTAGTTCTACTGTTTTAAGCATTTTTGGGTAAGTATAGATTCTTTAATCATAGATACATGATCTTTGATCTGATCATGAACCTGAACATTCTATATTGAACATACCCTTTTGACTCCTTCTGAGGCCACTTTTTATAGAAATAGTCCATCCAAAACTGAAAACTCTTTTATGCTTTACTCGCCTTCATGCCATCCCAGATGTTTATGACTTTCTTTCTTCAGATGAACACTAACAAAGACTTTTAGTGTGTGCATATAATACAAGTGTACAGGACCGCTTCAGAAACCACACAAAGTGAACACAATGGTAAAGTTTAAAATATTAGTATTTGTATGTTTTCTTACACACACTATCATTTCACTTAAGAAGAAATTGATTCATCAATAGGTTTTGTTTGAGTTGCCTCGTCTTCACTGTGTACACACATTGTGTAGTTTTTCAAGCATTATCTCTGGACATCCCGTACACTTGTATTATATGCAGACAGATTTTATTTCCCTAAAACTCTTCATCTGAAGACATTCAGTCACATGTGGGATGGCATGAGTGTGTAAAGGATGGTGTATCCCTTTAAGGGCTGTATTTTTTGTGTTCCACTTTGCTGCATTTTAATCGTTGTTGTTGCACTAGATGACTTGTACAAACGTGTTTTGTTTTGTTTCTCACTTTAACCAAACCTTTATATGTCAGTCTGACAAAACATTTTATGCTATTTCATTTTAAGCAGTTTCACTTTGCATTGAGAAGATGGCTCAACATGGTTAAATAAGAATCTCCTTTATTTATTTATTTATATTTGGAGTACTTGTACTTTTTTAATACTCAAGTAAAATTTTAAGTTGTACCTTTTTTAAACTTTTACTCAAGTATGCTTTTGGCCAGATACTTGTACTTTTAAGTAAAATTTGAGTAAAATTGAGCAAAATTTTCACTGAGTATCTGTACTTGAGTATCTGTACACCTTTTCTCATTAGACTGAATAACTCTTTTGGTCTTTGTCAGGGGTGCTGCTATGGTTTCTGGTGGGGGGGGGGGGAATCATCCTAACCTTCCCCCGTTATGGCGCCCCTGCTCTTTGTAGAGGAATATTAATAGTGGAACCAATTTCTTCAATGCCTTTCCAAATGGCAAGGTTAAAATATCAAAAAAATAAATAAATAAAAAGCTAGCCCTTAGGATGTAGGCCATTCCTCACCTCACGGCCACCATTATTATTATATATGCTGTTTAAACATTCTATAAAATATTTCTTTGGGCTCTGCTTCTTTCTTTAGTCTTAATTTTCTGGTTTATTTTTAGTTTTTTCTTATTTCTGGTATGTGCATGAAACGTTAATTCCTGCATCTCTTCCCTCCTCTTTCCTGCTGCTCCCATTTCCATTTAGTCTGCCTTTTTTGCGTCACTCCCCGTATCTGTTCGTATCTGTTACGTTTCTGTGAATTTTGTCTCTCTCTCAATCGTGGTTCTCAAACCACTTTGCTCATTATTGCATTTGGCGCATTGATGACTTTGTTCACCAATTTGTATTGAGTCCCATCCATTTCCTCACTCTCTCCTCTGTCTCTTTCTCTCTCTCCCCTTTTGACTCTGTACCCTCCCTTCATCTCAAGATCCTGTTTCAAGACAATCGAATCATCATGAGACATCTAACACTCAACATTATCCTAGACTGATAGACATCTTCAAATACTCCAGCAGTACTTGAGCTTACTCTCTCAGTTGATTTGGTCCTCTGTCATGTGTTACTCCTGCATTGTGTGTGTTTTTGCGGGGAAGCGAGTCCCAGATGTATTGTACTTATAGAGTGAGGTAACCACAGGTTAATGGTTGCTCTCTTGGCCATGTCAAGAAATGTTACCTCTCAATTGTGGTTAAAGTGTGTGATGTGTTAGTGCTTGTTGTGGGATGCATCCTAATGGCTTTTTTTTCCATCTGCATAATTGGAATTAGAGTTAATGACACTCTCGTCCAGCTCTTTGTAAAAGAACAGCTTGATGTATCAGTGTTAGAAGGTCTTTGTTCCTCTGATATAAATGTAAAATATAATGTAAAAAATAAAATTGAACATTTTAACTTGATATGTTTTAAACGTCCTCCATTGAAGTTGATATATCTGCTTGCTGTCTTTGATTAAGAAATACACTGCGGTTTAAAAGTACTTTAAAAAGGATAGCATACAAAGATACGTTAATAAAAAAGCAACAGTAAAGGTTTTTACACATTTCCTTTTTAATGTATTTCAAAATAAATGCTGTTCTTTTGCACTTTCTAGTCATCAAAGAATTCTGAAAAAAAATGATCACAGTTTCTACAAAAGTATTAGGCTGCACAACTTTTCAACATTGATCATATTTATTTAGCAGCAAATCGGTATAGTAGAATGATTTTAGAAGGATCATGTGACATGGCTGCTGAAAATTCAACACAGGAATACATTTCATTTTAAAGATATATTTTAAATTGTAATGATATTTTTTTATAAATGTCAATTATTGGTGAGCATTAGGGACTTCTTTGAAAAAACATTAAAGTATCTTATTGCCCCCAAACTCTTGAATGGTAAAAGAGAAAAGGGTTAAATAAAAATATATAATAGTAGTAAGAATAAAACTGATATTATTGCTAATTATTATTATATTCTAAATTAATACAACTAACATTATTACTGCTAATATTTTTACACATACAGCATTATGTGCCTCCAAGCATAAAAACAATCAGAACATGAAGGTTTAGATAACTAGTTAATATTGCAAATGACAATATACAGTCCATCAATGCATAAGAATGGAAAAGAACGCATAGATGTAATCTACTTCAAATCTTTAATGCCACGCTAATGGAGCTTCCAGTTTGAAACAGCTTTTTTTCTAGTGCATGGGGCTGTCATTGTGGCCATGATATAATGTGCATGTCACTCGCCAAGATTCACCTATTCAGACCTCTCACACACTGAACATCCAGCATATTCCTGCACTGCTAATACCCTGCATCTGATTCGGTTGTTTTGTTATAGATACTATATGGATGTTACAGTACAGAGACGTTAGGAACTTCTTTGGGGCTAAGGCATAACTTTGATTTGTGTTTTTTGTTTGATTTTGATTTTGTAATTTGGTTTGAGCACTTTTGTAATTTGCTAAGAGTGTAACATGTACATTTTATATCTGAGGAAATGATAAGATAGAGCAACTGAAGGAGGAAGAATGAAGAAAGAGGGAGGAGAAGGGGAGGGACTAGAAGGGAGAGAGGGGGTCTTCTATGAAAGCATCTTCTCTCAAGATGTGGTGGACTTTTTATCAGGCAAACAAATAAGGAAGATTATTGAAGAGCTTTTATTGACAATCCATGGGTTTTAGATTATAAAAACACAGGATTGAGCATTTGGACGGATATATCGGAAGCATCTACACTATATTTCTAACTAATCTTTCACACAAATACATTAATACATCCGGAGTCTAATTTTTGTGAATGCAGCAGTGCTCTGGAAAAATGTGGAAATGCATAACAGATTTCTTTACCTATGAGACGACCAAGTCCGTGGTGGTAAAGAGCTGGACTATTGGCATCATAAACCGTGTCGTCCAACTCCTCATCATCACATACTTCGTTGGGTGAGTTTGTTTTGAGACTATGTTTTTACAGTGTCAGTAGTTGATAGATTTAAAATTGTGCCCAAACAAATAAAAATAAAATAAAACGCGGTTATGTTTAAAAACATTGTAAAGAAAAAATATATTGTAGTAAATTTGATTAATCATTACTGAACAATTAAATGGCTTGGTTTTTAGCCTTCAATACCATAACTGATGTAAAGTACATTAAGAGGCAATTGTATAATAGTAGGAATCATCTTTTTGTTCTTAGTAAAAAAAATGCTCGGACAGCGTAGGCTACATATTTATTTTTTTATTGTAAGTATTTTGTAATATTTGTGAGTGTTTTACATTAAAGAAAGTAATTATATCACTCTCTATATCTTTCCCCCCCTCCCTCTCTCTATTTCCACCCTACCCAACCTCCCTTAGTTGGGTTTTTTTGTATGAGAAGGCATATCAAGTGAGAGACACAGCTATTGAGTCATCAGTCATGACTAAAGTGAAAGGATTTGGAGAGTATAACAACCGGATCATGGATGTAGCCGATTATGTCACACCTATCACGTAACATCTCAAAGAAGTTTTACAATATTTCGAGTATAATATATATATATATATATATATATATATAGATATATATATAAGTCTATAGATATATATGGTATTAGTGTGTATATATAATATTAGTTTTGCATATACAACTTTACTTATTGATTGAATATTTTAAAATACTTCTTCTTTATTTTATTGTTATGTGTAGTTGGTGTGTGTGTGTGTGTGTGTGTTGTGTGTGGGGGTGTGTGTGTGTGTTTGTGTGTTGTGCCAGGGTGGCATCAGTGTTCTGCGTCATCACTAAGCTCATCACGACAGAAAATCAAGTTCAAGGACACTGTCCAGAGGTGAGTGAGGACACTGAAATCTGTCAAGATTAATGTACACGAATTTGATAGATTCTTGCCTCTGTGTGTGTTCATGTGTTTGTACATGTAACTCTTCAGAGTGAGTTGAAATTCAAATGTGAGAGCGACAGTACTTGTAAGAAGCTGATGTCAAAACCACCTAGCAATGGTAAGATTTTCTTTTATCTTCTTTGTAGTCTTTATGAATTTTTTGAAGGATCAAATAATAAGGAATACTTGTGAATTATTTTTTATTTAATCTTAGCGTTTCATTGTGTATTGTTTTGTGATCCTGAAACGGTCAAGGAAAACCTAGTGACATTATAAAAATATATATTCATTAGAATTTGACCCCCTTAATGGTCTATTTGTGCACAGCTCAAAATCATCACAGTAAGGTCTATATGAGGGGTGTCCAATCCTGCTCCTGAAGGGCTAACATCCTGCAGGGTTTAGCTCCAACCAGTTTCAACATACTTGCTTGGAAGCTTTTAGTAGCTGTGTGGGACCGTCTAGCCTGTAGAGAATTGTTCTTTTTTTATTTTCTACAGAAAGTTAAACAGGGTTCACAACCTGTCTAAATATGTTTGCACTGGTCTATTTATGTACATAATAAAAAGTAGGAACTGTCTATATCTATCTTAGAAAGATTGCAATCCCAATACTAAATTTAAAAGTGTAATCCGGCATTTTCTCTCCAAAATAAAAAACCCATCGTCACTAGTGCGCAACGAAGATGAAGGATTCATGTGTTGTATGCTTCATTGCCGTAAGGGAATTCGGTCATTTGAAAGTAGCCTTTAAAAGATGCCGCCTCTGAATTGGGACAATAGCTGGTTCAGCTGTATTTAATTAGGGTTGGAGCTAAATCTGCAGGACTGTGGCCCTCCAGGAACAAGTTTGGCCAGCCTTGTTCTATATGTTATGTTCTTTTCCATTGTTGTTTTCTCAAGGGTTGCTGACAGGACAATGTGTGAACTTCAATGAGACCCACAAAACCTGCGAGATCAAAGGATGGTGTCCCGCAGAGATTGATGAAATTCAGCCGTGAGTCCTCTTGTAAATGAACAAATGAATAGATGTGTGAATGGTTGAATAAAAGGACGGATAGTCTTGTTTTGGTGGTTGTAGCTCACAGTGGAAACCCCATGATGGAGGTGGAGAACTTTACCATCTTCATCAAGAACAGCATTCGCTTCCCACGTTTTAACTTCACAAAGTAATGGCAACCAAACCCAAAGACAAATTGTTTCATAATAATATCTGCATTTCTAATGTTTAAAAAAAAAAAAATTATTATTAAATATTTATCTTTTCTTTTCAGGGGAAATTTCTTGCCCAACATCAATAGTTCTTACAGAAAGCAGTGTAATTTTGACGTTGAGAGTAACATGTATTGTCCAATATTCAAAGTGGGAGATGGATTCCGTTTGCCACAAACAGGACTTTAATACTCTTGCTACAAAAGTGAGGTGTTCATTAATTATTTTTAAATTGATTTTTTTCGGGTTAAATTTTTCCCCTTGCTTTCTTACTGTAATCAAATTAAGTGATTAAGTGACGTGACATGTGGCCAAGTATGGTGACCCATACTCGGAATGTGCTCTGTATTTATCCCATCCAAAGTGCACACACACACCGTGAACACACCCGGAGCAGTGGGCAGCCATTTTTTTGCTGCGGCGCCCGGGGAGCAGTTGGGGTTTCGGTGCCTTGCTCAAGGGCACATCAGTCATGGTATTGAAGGTGGAAGAAAGCGCTACACATTCACTCCCCCCACCTACAATCCACTCCAGTACGAGACTTGAACCCACAACCTTTGGGGTGACCGACGGTGAAAGACTGTTTTTTATTTATTTATTTATTTTTGTGATTGCTAAATTGCTTCTATACAACGTTTCTATAAATAAGTTTGATAAACATAAGTTTTACAAGTAATTTGGCCAGTTAGTTCATAATGTTTACCTCCACCAATGGAAATAGTTTAAAAGAAGACAAAGAAATACATGTTGTATTAAATAATAACTGTATTATAAAAGTATCTAATAAGTGTTGTATAAAAAAAAAACGTTTTTTTCTAAAAAAAATTGCATTATTTTATTTCTCCTTAAGTGCAATATCAAATTGGATTTGTGTAAGTTCTCTCTCTCTCTCTCTCTCTCTCTCTCAGGGGGGAGTGATAGGGATAAAAATAGCGTGGTTGTGTGATTTAGACAAGGCAGATGATGAGTGCAAGCCAGCCTACTCCTTCACTCGCCTGGATGCCATGTCAGAGAAGACCACTGTGTCTCCAGGATACAACTTCAGGTTATGGAAGCTTTTCTTTCCACCTTAAAGTTGAATGAAGAGTCTTCACGACTCTAATGATACTGTGCAACCAAATGCACATACTTCATTCACATGTTTATCACAAAGCTAATTCTTGATGTTCAGATTTGTTACGTGCCAAACTTTTATAGTGGCCACATACTGGAATCTATTACAAAAAGGCTGACAGGTTGGATAATCCTTACTGAAATCCCTACTTGCTAACATGTCTAAATCTTTGTCCTTAGGTACGCAAAGTATTTTAAAATGGAGAACGGAACCGAGTATCGCACTCTGTTGAAAGCCTACGCCATCAGATTTGATGTGCTGGTTAATGGAGATGTGAGTTCATCAAAAATACAACATGTTTGTGTATTTTTGAGTTTCACACTTCTGTGCAAGTGTGTTTATAATTGCTCATGACATCTTCTCTTTAAAGGCGGGAAAATTTGACATGATCCCAACTCTGATCAACATGGTTGCTGCCTTCACCTCTGTTGGTGTGGTAAGTGTTTTCATAAATAGATTCTGTGCATTAACATTATATAGAAAATGGACTAACTCCAAAAGTCACAAAACAGGTCTAGCTACTAAATGTGACAATAAAATCAACTTCAGTATAAACAGAACTAGAAAGTAGTTAAGTGGTGCAACCATAATAATTCGAGATCCATTGCTGCCACAGACATAAACAGTAGCTTTAGTAAAATTCAGATATTTGCTTCGAGTTAAGTTTTAAGTTAAGATTTATTTTAAGATTTAATTGGTTATAATGAAATCTAGTTTGGTCACTTCATGTTGCACTGTTGATTTGCAGCATAATGTTAGTCAAAAACCACTTCATTCCATATTATGTCATAAAGTTAAGTAGATTTTATGACTTAATAATATTTAATAAAATATTTATATGAATATATTAAAAACTATTATAAATATCGGGGGGGGGGGGGGGGGGGTTGGGTTCAGTGTTGGGATCACTACAAGACTCGTTGTACATATATTGACCAATCCAAATGTTGCAACTTTTATATAGAGAATGATGCAGTGACATTTTGGGCATCAGCTTCTTTATGAAAACATGAAAAGTCAGTCAATCAAGCAAAAGGTACCAGAGTCTGCAAACAAAATAAATACATAAATACTAATAATAATGCATGTGGTGATAGTCATGGTCTGTCCTGCCAGTTACTAAGCATAACACTTTTACCATAGTTCTGACCAATGTAAGCATAAATCAAATAATGAAAATATGTTAAATCATCTGAAATGTGACCCAAGTGAGAAGTGAGCAAACCGCCCGACTGGCCCCAGACCTTCAGGAAAGATCGATCAGTATAGACATAATTTACTTGTGTAATGGAGACATTTTATGGAAACCAGGTAACGTCTCAGAGAACCACATGCCAGTATTTTTGTATAATATATATTTATGTTTTTATATAACTATAACTTCCATGACATCAGTTTTATCTTCATCCTCAACTTAACCAACCAGTTTTATCATTAATTAAAGTGCATTTGGAGATGCATTAAGTTTTTTTCTACTGATATTTTTAAACATTAGCATCCATTTCCATGAAAGCATGATATATGGATGCATATAAATGTGTTGTTTATTATTGTTCATGTGTAATACTGAAATTATTTACAACAGAAAATAATTCATAATTGTTAACATCTTAAATATCAGAAGATTAAATATCAGAATAATACAGTGTATGAGGACCAGTTTCAGTGGACTTTTTCTTAATGTTCATTATTTTAGGGTACAGTGCTTTGTGACATCATTCTGTTGAACTTCTTGAAAGGAGCTGACCAATACAAGGCCAAGAAATTTGAAGAGGTTTGCATTTAAGCAAGTCAACAACAGCATTACATCTATCTATAATTATGATGAAAATGAAAATAATCTTTGCCTCGGTGTCTCTCTCTTGCTCTGTTTCTAGGTATCAGATTCACATATTCAGAGCAATAATTCATTGTACAGGACCAGAGACCACAGCCAGCATTCAATCAAAA
This sequence comes from Sinocyclocheilus anophthalmus, assembly GCA_018155175.1. NCBI lineage: Eukaryota > Metazoa > Chordata > Actinopteri > Cypriniformes > Cyprinidae > Sinocyclocheilus > Sinocyclocheilus anophthalmus. The sequence continues at coordinate 229,530 of JADLZN010010213.1, read as the reverse complement.
CTGATGAGAAGTTCTCCAACGACTCCGGAGCATTTTCCATTGATCGTTATAGTTAAAAGTGCTGGTCACAGCACTTGGGGAAGGATTGGAAAAAACAAATTAATTCAAAGTTCTTCATTCCAGTCATAATCTTTTTTTTTTTCCCACTCAGCATACAGATCCTCCCAAAGAACAGTGTAGACCAATATATATATACACACACACACACACACACACACACACACACAAAACGGTTCCATAGGCTATCAACTGAACTTTCCCCCCTAATTTTACATTTGCCTTAAACATAAAGATTATTTTAACTATAACCATGGCCCCAATCTTAAACATCTCAAAATCAAAATCAATCAGTCAATATGTATTATTTGCCTGACTGATCAAAAATATTACTATATTTTGTAAATAATAGTATTAAATAGTAAGTAAATACTCAAATTCTGCTATGTATACTCATAGTGTTTGCATGGCCTTAACTAGCAATTAGTTAAAAATATTTAATATTTCATGTGATTGTATAGCATACACCCAAATGTAGCTATGCAGCTCTATGTGTGTTTTTTTGTGAGTGTGTGTGAATATGTTGTTTATTGTTAGACTTGTTGTTAAAGAGTATCAGTTCCACCTTTGGCCAAGTGTGGATGGTAACATTGCATGATCAAATTTTTCTGAACTCTTACATGTTGTTAATAATTTGTTTATACTACCACTATTTCCATTAATTTGCTTGTAAACTTTGATGCAGGTTATTTGGGGGTTCAGGGCAATAAAAACAAGTGTACATTTACTTGTCATTTATAATATAAATAAATTGTTCTCTGAACTAGTGATTTATGACAGAAAAACAAGACTGACAAGATATCACTATCAATAACTGAAAATTCAATTTTGGAGTAGAATAAAGTGCATGGTAAACATTAGAATGGTTAACATTACTAAAAGCATTTGGTTTTTGGTGTGAAGATGCTGAATAAGTATCACAGCTCAAATGCAGTAAGAAAAAGTGAGAAGTAGAAGGAGTTGTAAAAAACGAACATCATACCAGTATTTTACATAAGGAGGAATAGGAATTATCTAAGCTGAAAGAGAAATAATAAGCTCTGCAGTCATTTTCTGAAAAACAAACTTCTCAGACTTTCATGACATTTAAATTTGGCGTCAGACAAACAGTGCAGGCATTCTTGCTTGGGATTTCCATCATCTGTAGTTTGCAATGTGAAAAGTAGAAGTTAAAATTTTAAGAGATCAGCAACTGTGTCTGTAACCACATGGGACAGTGGTATAACCGTCTAGTGTGGTAAAAGAACAGGCTTTCTTAAGTTGAACAATTATAGGTTAAAAGTGTTTGTCTAACATGACCAAAGTAATGCATTCACATGTCTAATCTTATTCAATCTAATCCACAGATAATTTGTATTAATCATATACCTTTTTTTTTTATTTAAATACAATGAAAATGCATGCCATGCATGCAGAGCTTCCATGTCAAACTCCATTTAACACACTGAAGGCTGAATTAGAGACAAAATTATTTTAGCATATTAATATTTATTTATTCATATTTTGTGTTAATTTTTTATATTTTCTGTTTTCTTTTAAGTTGTACTTGAAGTGTTAGGTTGAGTTATGTTAGTACATGAGAAGAAATGTTGCAACTAGCTGAAATTTTTTATTTTATTTCAGTTATTTTTCAAAGTAATGATTTTTAATGGTTTAAGTTTTAGTTCTAGTTAACTATAATAACCCTGGTTATAGAAAGGGAGGAGTTGTGAAAAAGAATGCAGCGACAGATTTAAGACAGACTAAAGTTGTTATGAGGGAACATAGAAAACAAGAGTGGAAGGATTGCAGTGGTAAGTCCTCTTCTCCAACTAAAACAGTTTTTTGTATCCAGAACAAAGAGATTTGTGACATTTTGACTAGATAAGCTTGGTTAACCTGTTTATTTTTAACATATTCAAAATAAATATAAATAATAACTATTAAAATTTTTTAAAATTGTATTTTTTACAAATACATGTAACCTTCCACTGATAATGTTTTCTTCTTCACAGTGTAGCAGGAATGTCTTTTAGCTTTTTATTGATAACTCTCCTGTTTGGAAGTGGTAGCTTCTTAACAATGGAGAGAGGTGATGTTGAACTTTTATTTCATTTACTAAAATATGTTATGCCATGCAATAAACACAAACAGACTTTTTAAACGCACCACTCTTTAAAAAGTCTTTATTGGAATTAATGGTTCCATGAAGAGCTTTTAACATCCATAGTTAGACCTTTCCATTGCACAAAATGTTCTTCAAATTATTACATGTTTTTCATACAAAAATGTGTTATTTTCAGAACTGTTCACTGAAAGGTTCTTTGGGGAACTCAAACATCTTCTTCTGTAGCACCACTGTGAAAACACTCTTTGGAACCTTTATTTTTAAGAGTGCAGGATAAATTTTGGGTGTAATGTTGTCATTTAGATGAAGCTGCTGGACGTACAAGTCCATCATCAGGCTGTGTTCTGCCTAAAGCATGTCCAATGACTGGCTATGAGGACTGGTACAGAGTGGGGTCACGGTGTGTCAAATATTTCAGCAACCCTCTCAACTTCACTGCAGCTGAGGTAAGTAGTGTCAGTGTGAGAAAACAGGCATCACAGATAAACAAAAGAACATATGCTCACATTCTCCAATTTATTCTTTCCACATTTTCTTTAGTATTGATATTATTGCTCTTCCTGCACAGTTTAGCTGCAGAAGCAAAGCCACTGGTGGACACCTGGTGTCAGTGCATAACTCAAAGGCTAATGGTGATGTGCTCTGCATTGTGATCAAGTTAAACCCACACAACCTGCGCATCTGGATCGGAGGCTTTGAGCTTTTTCAGGTAAATGAGACATTTCCATTTTTTATTTGTCAATAGCCTTTTCCTTAAAATGTTGTATCTCTGTCTTACTCTCTCAGTCTGGTAAATTTGTCTGGACTGATGGTTCTTCCTGGAACTATCAAATTTGGACACCTGGTGAGCCCAACCACATCTTCAGCTACAAAGAGGACTGTGTGGAAATGAACTGGAATCGTAAGCGTTTCGTTTGACCATTTTACCAATAATTCTATTTACAGATCAAACAAAGTTGCATGATTAGTAGAAAAAATTATGCTGAATCTATAATGATTATTCATTCTATGTTGGTTTGACCTTTTTCTGCTTTTTTAGATGTTGGCAAGTGGAATGACGATGCATGTTATGTGAAAAAAAACTACATGTGTGCCTTCAAAGTGATGACTTAAAGTAGGCCTAGACTGAACTTTTATTATCAGGGTATCATTACATGAAACCTTCAACTTAAAACTTTGTTTAAACTTCTGAAAATATAATGTGTTTTCAAATGAATTAATACTGCATTATAATAAAAATAATAAGTTGTTTTTGTATTGCGCTGACTGTACTTGTAGAGATTGCCTTCAAATACTGCATGAATATATATTTGGGGGAAATATGCTTTTATCTATGTTTGTCACAGTACTTTTACATTATTACACCTCTTACATCAGCCACTTCCCGCGGTCATGTATTCTACTCCCTGTTCAAATTCAAAGTTGCATTGGGGCCTGCTGGCACGGTATTTGTGGCCCTTAGCAATCACAGATAAATTTAGTTTTAGAATAACTTTTCTGGATCTTAAGGAAATTGACTAAACTTAAAATTTCAGGGCAGCATGAACATTTTACTTTTTTTTTTTTTGTAGTGATGATTAACATGCATAAAAGTGGAGACACCACAGTAGGTATGTTTACATGCACTAATTTCCTAATTAGAAACTAATTTCAGATTCTGAAAGTTCTGTTTGAACCCTAAACTTTACAGTACGATTCACATATTGTTACATAACACGTATTCCGAACAAAACTTCAGCGCATATGGAGTGACCAATCGCTGCATTCAGAACTTTTTTTTCCTGTTGATTATTTCTGGTCTTGATTATTTTCTTGATTATTTCCCATTTCAAATGAAATTTCATTCAGATCGACCTCAGTTGGATCAGCTGAGGTGTTGACATGAAAGCTTTTCTGTCAGATTGAGCCATCAGTCCGATTAAATGGATTATTTGGGTGCATGTAGCTAGAGTACCTAATTTCTCTATATATCAGACTAGAGTGTGTTGTAATGTCTGTAGTGTGCTGTAATAATCTTTGAGGCAATGTCCTTTGTCTCAGATCTAGCAGGGGTTTATAATCTGAATCTCTTTATAATACCAGTGGGAAAAAAACTATGACCTGTTCCTATAAATGTATAATAAATGCAGCTTTTGTGTTATCATGAGGCTGCATTTTTTAAAGGCGCTTCATGTGTTAGAAATAACTCTGAAAGTAAGATGTGATAGTAAAACGTGTGGAAAAAATGTGAGAGAAATAGGAGGGGTTGTGAAAATTAAAGAGATATAGTACGGCTGGCATAAAAATGATCAAGTAAAATCTGCAATAAAAACTTTTACACTCATTGTGTGTCACATTGTGTGTTCACATTTTATGTTGTCGCCCTGTGCTAAAATGTACACATCAGTCTAGACTAGATATCTGATTAGCAAACATGTGTACAGTAACCAAGTCTATGAAGTGTTTAGATTGTGAGCTCCAGCAACTTTGGCTGTCAGGTTTGATACTGAGTGATCACAACTGTATTTGTAACCACAAGATCTAGTGGTTTCGTTGTCTGGTGTGGTAAAATACTAACTTTTGTAATAGCAATAATTTTAAATAAAAGTAATAGCACAATTGAAAATATGCCTATAGCTCAAACATAGAAATTAAATGATGCTTTAGGGTTTTATGTTTAGGTACAGAAATTGAAAAATCACATACAAAATAACTTTTGCATATTCTTCACTCTGTGTTGCACCTTGATTTTTCATAGCCATTTGAAATTAGAGGTGACCACTGCATTTTAATCATGAATTGAAAAAAAGAGCAATGTTTGATTTATATAAAACTGTATAATTTCAAAATCTGAAGCAAAAACAGAATAACCTGACTTTAGCTTTGTGAAATTATGCTACATAAAACATCTGAACGAAACAGAAACAGCAGGTGGGACTGAATGAGACGCAGATTCACTCTCTGACAGCAGGTGGCGCTCATGGAACAGTGATACAGCGTTTCCTTGGTTACCATTGTAAACACAGCAGCGCTGCGCATATTAACACTCATTTAAATTCATCATACGGAGACAACACTGAAAAAGAAAAAGCAATTTTCTGAAAAACATGCACAGTTCTTCCACCAGAACCACATTCCATTACAAAATCAATGTGGAATATTCAATGTTTGGACATTCAAAATTCAATGTTTGGCCTCTGTTAATGCCCGTTTACAGACTAAGTATAATAATAAACGACATTTCCATACTAATGGCCATTGGGAAAATGATTGCAGTGCCGGGTGTGTGCAAGCAAGAACAGAAGTCGTACTGAAATAAAACAAAAAATGTCCATTAGAGATCGTGCATTGTAATCAGGTATAAATTCCATATAGCTTAATCATTGCAGTAAAGCTCAAAGTTACTGCCAGGGACGGGTATTTGGACAACTTTTGATGTAAATTGCCGTTCAAGGGGCTCTCGCGTGTCAGAGACGCTGCGTGTTCACACAGAAACACAGCGCGCGAGTACTGAAAGTTGTCTTTCGCGCACAAATGCTTTTTAATTGCTTGAATTTTTAAATGAACACGTCTTAAAAAACATGCAAGATGATTAAATGTCGTGAGCGCTGTTGCAGTGGCCGCCGATCGGCCAAGTGACAAAATCCGTCACTGTCCCAAACGTCTTTCACACTGGCCCCGGGCCACCGGGCAGTCCTTATTGTCAAGCCCTGCCCTGAATCCATCTGCATGTTATATAAACCTGCTGGTTTTTTGTTTTTTTTTTTTTTTGTTTGTTTGTTTAGTTAATGTATGAAACTTGCCATTGAATGAGTGTCCAGATGCAGCCTCAGATGAAAGTCTTGATGGTTTGAAGGTTTGGTGGTGTTGGAATTGTGATCACGTTCTTCCGGGTTTGAAGAGTAATGAACTACAAAGATGTTACTCTGACTCGTGGTGATTGGGAGAGTTCTCTTCCAGGTGAAAAGTTGCAACATGGCTTGCTGCAACTTTGACGTCCTACCGGCACCGCGCCCTATCTTTTCTCCTATGGCCGATATACCTTTACCCTTCCCTGACCTTTCCCCCTGTTCCTCCAATGGGGAGGTCCCGCAGGTCATGGTCGGACTGGATGTCCAAGAGGCAAGGAGGTAAGCGCTCAGAAGAAGAGAGATGGAGGCCGCACCTCCAGGGGGTCAGTGAGCCAATGGTGACTTAAACTTTTGGAGGGAAAGGTTACGACTCTTTGTCTTTGACCATGGTATTTTGCATAGGTAACTAGATGAAAAAAAACTGATAAATAATAATTTGCCCACTAGAGCCGCGTTTCCACCGAAATTACCTGGAACAATTGTCCCAGGAACTTTTTCCAGGAAAGCTTCAGACAGAGCCAGTGACCGAGCTAGGCGCACTCGCATCCGATGGCAGGACATCTGGGAGTAGCTAACACCATGCAGCGGATTCGAGATCGATTTCACTGGCCGGCAATGGAAGCGGCGGTGAAACGGTTCAGTCAGAGCTGTCCAACCTGCCAGCGCACCTCTCCTTGTTGCCCTCCCCCCAGCCCACTTGTGCCGCTGCCCATTATTGAAGTACCCTTCAGCTGCATTGGTATGGATTTAGTAGACTGCAGAGTGTTTCTGCTTCCACTTAAAATAGGCATTTTCAAAATGTTATAATAAATGATCTGTGGAGTATTTTGAGCTGAAACTTCACAGACGCATTCTGGGGACACCAGAGACTTATATTACATATTGTAAAAAGGGGCATAATATGTCTCCTTTAAGGTAAAAAAGGCGGAAGTGTGAAGGCGTTAAATTATTGAGTTGTTGTTATTTCCTGTTTTTCAATTAAATGCACGCACTATAGTTTCTCACTAACCAAACACCTTTTCTGTCCTTCTTTCGTAATGTTCTCTTCTTTAAAATATCTTTGTCTTTCTCTCAGTCTGGTAATTTTTTTTGCCTTGATGGATCTTTCTGGGATTTTCACATTTGTAAACGTGGTGAGCCCAACCACATGTACACTAGCTCGGAGGAATGCGTTGAGATGAACTGGAAAGGTAAGAACAGAGAGACACTAATGGGCTATAGGATAATCACATTCAGTTTTCACATTCAAAAACTACATGTTTTGCTAAATGATTTATTACAGTGATATTGATCCTGTGAGAACTTTTAAATATTTGGTAAGACACACTGCAGAAAGTAGAATAATCTCTTCATTTCACTGTCCCTCACATTTTCAGAGATTGGAAGATGGAATGATGATTCTTGTTATGCCAAGAAAAACTACATATGTGCCTTCAAACAAAATGCCATCTTAAAACCAGGCTCTGTGAAGTAGTTTTATCTGTGTATCATCCCATAAAACTTTCTGAATAAAATTATTTACTCTGCATCAACAAAAAACTTACAATAAAAATAAATAAAATAAAAAACAATTCTTCAAATAGCTTAAAAATGATAATAAAGAATGTTTGCAATCAAAATTATCAGGTGATTTTATTCTTTTATTGTTTGTCTGATTGTGACTGACTGTAATGACTATAAACATTAAGGAGACCAGATTTCTGTTCAGTAGTCAAAATATCATTAAAATCTAACTCGTGATTATGAGTTTATATATATATTTGGTTCCATATATTATAATATTGTAATACAAAAATTATATAATGAATAATTAGAATGAATGATGAGTGTCATTTAATTATTGATGATAGCCAGAGATTGTCTTATTATTGGGAGATGCGACGGTCTGTATACTTACCATTGGAAAAAAGTTGTAACGGGCTAACTGGATACCATCGAGGCACCTCAGCCAATCTTACACCTGATCTCTGGTTCCTTCCCTGCGTCCCACCAAAGCCAGTTGGGTTTAGCATAGCCCAGGGGTCAACAAAAACCCGGTCTGGAGGGCCAGAGTACTACAGGGTTTGTCCAATCACAATAAACACACCTGAACCAGCTAATCAAGGTCTTAGGTCACCAGGGGTCACCAAACTCTGTCCCCGGTGACCCAACACAGACAGGGTTTGGGACACATTGGCATAGCATGCGATTGGAGGCTTAACGGTTGAAGGCTCTCTTTCTCGTCCCAGGTTAAAAGTTAATGGACTATAAGGTAGCGGCCGATAAGTAATCAGTGTAGCTTTCAGCGCACTCTTGGTTTCGAAAATAATACCGACACGCATTGCTCTGAAACCAACTGGCTTAATGGTGGCACATTGTACATTTTAATTTACATTGGAATTTCGGGTTGGGGGGCGTATGGTCACCATAAAAAAGATAAATGATAGGAGGCAGATGGCTTTAACGCATATAGCCTTATTAGTAGTGTTGTGTCGGTTGTTATGACAAAAAAGTTTGTCTTTTTTTTCTTGCATAACTATAAACCAAATTTATTTAGGCAACAAAAAGACCCAGAATAAATAGATAACGATATTCATCCAGGAATACTTGAATACAATATTTCATTAGATTAGATAGCTTAGAATTATCATGAGCACATTAAGCACAAAACTGAGTTCAGGGAGTGTGATAAAGAACTCAATGGAAGGAAAACACATTTTAATACATGTTGGTGATTTACAATTCATTACAATTCATTAGTGGAATCTAAGGACAGCAAAGGACACACACAATGTAATATTACATGATATTTAGCATAATAATAAGGATTGTGGGGGAAAAAACTGTGCTTTACAGGTAATCAACAGCTATGAATGAACAGGTGTATTATTAACTTAAAATAATAAAAACAAATGTGTATATTGACAGAGCATCATATTTATGACTTTCTGAGAATTGAGATTTGTTAGGAAAAGAATTGTTAGGTGAAAAAGGTTAATTCTTTTTAGCAAATGTGAATGTTATCCATTGTAACATCCCCCATCTTTTGAACACCGGTAAATTTCCTTTAACTTCTCTTTTGAATTTTCAAGCCTTTACAGTCGAGGTGTGTTTTAATCTGCCAAGGAAGTATGAAACAAGGCACACCATTCTGATTGAACAATGGAATCGATTTTATGCAATATGGTCTTTCTCTGTTTGTGCTTTGGGTTTCATAGATTAATGACCATGATCATGATGTCAGTAACTGGTCAGGAGTGATATGGATGTAATGGCAAATGCAGAGGAGGAGATGTGGAAAAGGGGATGCTATGACGTGGTTGAGATGCGCTGACAGGGGATTCATTCAGGATTACAGGGGGAATCTTGTAGAATATGGCACTCGACGTTTCTGTTTTTACTGGAAGAGAAAAAGAGTGAAATAAATGTCAGTTTTGCATATGTTCATTGCTCTCATTCAGTAAATTCACTCCAAACCTCCTCAGATTTTTCTCACCTTTTTTGTGCTTTTTGGGTGGTCGGTGGTGTCTCTTTTTGCTAAAACGAATTCGATTCTTGAGGGCAGAGTTGTCTAGCAATTCAAATGACTGAGAGAGAAAGTATTTTTATCATTTATTACACTTATTCATTGAGTTATAGTTAAAATAAAGCTAAAAGAATTAACATTCTCTCACATATTAACATAATCTAGTTACTTTCACTACAGAAAGCAATATAGAAAAATGTTCCCCACCTTGACTGCTGAAAGATCCAGTGGAGCATCTGATGCCTTTCTTTGCATTAATGGAAAGTCATTTCTGTGAATAATATACATGTCCACACGGTCATAGATGTCTTCTGATTTGTTTGACTTACAGTCTATCCCAGCCCTTTGTTTTATTGCATTACTTGTTAGCAGTGCCTTAGGTATAGCAAATATGTTTGCATCCTGTTCCACTTGTTTTACATCCAAGTCACTGCTCGCTTTTGCTACATTGTCCTCTTGAGGATCACAAACACTGTCTTGATTGTCCTTTATGTCCTCTGACTGGTCCTGCTCTGGTGTCGGAAGAGGAACGTTTTGCTGAATATCCTTTTCTGGTTGGAGAGCAACATTTGTCATTGACTGATCACTAGTGTCTTTCTCAGTTGGACTTTCTTTGCTGGGCAGGTAACTGAGCCATTCGCTCCCGGTGAATATTTCCTCCATTAAGTTGATCGGTTCAAGATTGAGTTTGAAGTCTTTTAAGGTAAATCTTCTGCTCAGAAAGACAAGAAATATTAGATAAATTTCAATCAATTTAACTCGAAACACATAGGAATTGGATGTTTTGTTTTTTAATGGTTTTAACCAGTGCAAACTGCAGTTATTTTCATCCCTAAATGTAGCCTTTGTAAATTCAAAACCTTTGTTGTTCCCTCAATGTATGATACAGTGATTTTAATTAACAACGGATTAACAGTGTGCAACCCAAGATATCACCAGAGGCTAAATATTTCCCCCGTTAATCTTTTGACAGATCATTGCCGTACACTTTAACAGTTTTTCCGTGTTTAGGAGGATGCTGTGTTTTATGTGGACTAACAGTCATGTAGCATTAAAGGGCCAGACTAACAGACCTTTGTTACAACATGCATGTTTGTGTTTGATTTATTCCATCACTTCACATAAAAGGAATGTCACAGGACTAGAAATATGAGCTCTGAGTTATAAATAGGTTGACTGGGTAATGCTACAATAAAGGAAGTGTTGTAGATTTTGTAAAACAAAGTTTCAAATGGAAAAAGGTCAAAAGATTATGTGCATATGGCATAAATAAAATGCATAATTGTCCTATTAAAAGTAACTCTCGCCATAAAAAATGTTCGGAAAATGCCTGTGGTTTGCAGAGTTGTTATCATTAACTAAACCTAAAACTATTTCAAAATCATTTTAGTTAATTGAAATGAATATGAAAATAAAACAAATATAACTTGGCTAAATGAGTTTAAGTAATACAATTACTAAAACTACTGAAATAAATTAAAGCTAATTACAGTGCCTCATTTTTTTTCACGTTTTGTTATGTTGCTGCCTTATGTTAAACTGCTTTAAATTACTTTTTTTCCACATCAATCTACACTCCATACACCATACTGACAAAGCAAAAACAGAATTGTCACAACTTCGTAAATGTATTAAAAATAAAAAAAAATGAAAAGGAGCGTGCATTACGTAATTCAACCCAATAACTAAATATTAGCTGAAGCCACCGTTACAGGCCTCAAGCTTTTTGTTTGATTGCGACAAGGCTTTTCTCATCATCATTGGCAAATTATTATCTGTCTCACTCAACCTCATCAAAGCTTGGTCAGGTTGGATGGGGGGCCGATGCAATTTTTCAGGTTTCTACAAAAATATTGACTGGGTTCAATTCCCAGGCTTCTGGCGGGCCCCAACTCAAGGACATCACCGTGTCGCGACAAGCCCACTCTGCTGTGTGCAAAGGGTCATGTCTGTTGGAAGGTGAAACTTCTGCCCGTCAGAGGTTCTGGAATGTCGGACTGGGTTTTCATAAGGCTTATCTCTATCTTTGGGGCATGAGCTTTTCTTCTACTCTGACGAGGTCCCTCAGTCCATGTCGCTGAAAAAACAGCCGACACAGGATGAGGCGCTACCAGCCCACTTTACTTTGGGGAAATGGTACTATGGCAGGTGAGTGAGCAGGGCCTGTTTCCTTCAAAAAATGATGTTGGCATGAGGTCATTTAGACCAGATTAATAACCGGTTTTCACAGGTTGGGTCCGTAGGTCCTTTTTTCAAATTCAATTGGGTTTTTCATTGTGTATACCACTGGGAGGAGGATTTGGAGGTTTGCACAACCGCCATAAAGCACAGATAGGGTGGAGTGTTGCAGTGTATGTGGTAGGTTTCTCTGTCATCCACATGTGATCAGGAGGCCAAAACTAAGAATGACCATTAAGCTTCTTGTTTCATCACTCTACCAAAGCCCTTCTCAATCAAATGCTCAGTTGGGCAGGAGGCCAGCTTCTAGGAAGGCGTCCTGGTTGTTTTCACAGTTCTTCCATAAGGATAAACAGGGGAGACTACCTGCTTATATGGACCCGTCAATGAAGGCAAATTTTTTTCTGAACTCTTCCACAAGATGTGTGGCTTGGCTGCAAACCTGTTTCTGAGCTCTACAGGCAGTTCTATTGTCCTCAGGGCTTGGTTTTTGCTCTGATTTGCATTTTCAGCTGTTAGACCTTTTAAGACATGTGTGCCTTTCCAAATCAGACCCATTCAATTGAATTTGCCACAGGTTAAACTTCACTTGAAGTGTAGTAACATCCACAAGCAATATGAATGCTCCTGAGCTAAAATTCAGCTGTCCCAGATAAGGGTAGGAATACTTACACAATGGAATCATTTAAGTTTTTTATTAATAATAAATTTGCGAAGATGTTAAAAAACATTTTTTTGCTCTACCATTATGGTGTATGGACTACAGATTGATGTTAAAAAAAAGTAATTTAAAGCAGTTTAAAATAAGGCAGCAACATAACAACAATATGAAAACATTAAATTGAACTTTTGTAAGGCCATTGTATATATACTGTATATATAGTTCAGTCATGAAACTCTAGATTGCGCAGGCTGATGGGTCGTTAATAAAAATTGTTGATATTCACAGTGTTAAACTACTTGTCACAAGCTGATTGGTTTATGCTGCATATGCAGCTAATGAGCTTACTGCCTTGTATTTATATGGCTGGCTAGAATTCACTAGAGATTCTTGTAGTGCGCTTTCAGAGTTTCTCTGAAACCCACCACCTTCCCCAGCTCCATCTGTATAGATCTGCTATGGGTTATTTTATATAAAAAATGTATATTAAATACTCATGGCACCGTATCGCCATATGCATTGGCAGTAGCAAGTTCATGTACTTCATGCAGTGCAGCAGCAACAATAATCTATAACAACAGCAATAACCAAAAGCAACAGCAATTCAGCAGCATAGCAGATATATTCTGCCAAGACCAAACACATTAACATTGTCACATCCATCACATGCTAAAATCTTCAGAGATGTGTCATGCTTGGACAAATATATTTTAAGAAAAAAATGACAACTGAAAATAAAAAACAAGGGAATTAGACACAATATATTAAATACGAAACATATATAATATTACTAAAATAACACTGATAGTTAGGAAATTAAATATGTTCAACGTATCCCACCTGTCTAAGAAAACATATTTCCCCTTTTTTGGTGGAAGTGGTGGTGGAATCTCTGGAGCCTCGGCTTCCATCTCCATGGAATTCAGCTGCATGGTGATTCATTGTGATTTAAGTTTGAAAAACAAGCCCAAGGAAAAGTTCAATAGTTAAAAATAAGCAAACCAAAAAAGTTATTTATCAGTTACAACATTCATTAAAGTTCATTCATAGTGTAAGAGATCTGTCATACATTAGAAGTACGAGGATAGAAGTATGAAGAAGTAAACATACATTTTGTCCTTCTTCCTCCACACTGCCTTGGATGCTTTTGCTGCTGGTGTGCTCACAATCATGTTTATCTTTAAGCTTTTCCATCAGTTTCTGAGTAAGATTCTTCATTTTGTTTTTCACTCCTTTCTTTTGCGTTTTGGTGAGTGGGATGTCATGTTCTGCATCGCCGATGCTCATGCCTGAATCCTCCTGTCCCAAAATCATAGCAGCTTTGTGGAAGCTTTTCATTGACATTGCATTTGCAATATCTTCATATTCCCATAGGTTTGAAATACTTGGAGCTGAGAGGGGTCTCTCTTCCTTAGGCTTGTGTTGTACTGGATCTGAAGCGGACCTTGTTGTCTTGCTTGTAAGGTTCACAGCAGTTTGATGGGTCAGAACCCTGCTTGTGTCCATACTGACTGGATTTGAAGGACCACCACAAGCTTCATCTGGTGGTTCATGCTTAAACCCCACCTGTGCAGAGTCTAATTTATCTGAGGACACAGAGAGGTAAGATGTGTGTGCAGATGTTTCTTGAGATGGATTGTTAGGCAATAATGCAGCTCCAGCCACATGCTTTTCCATGCTAGTCTCTTTGTTCTTTTTGTCCTCCAAAAACTCACTTTTACTTGGCTGCTGACTTAATTCTGAAGCTTGTGTTTCTTTGGACAAAGAGACAGGGAGAAATCTCTTCCTCTCCCAATTAGGAAGGGCATCTGGAGGCTCTTTGACCTCTTCAACAACTTCCTTTCCATCTTCTGTTTCAGAACTCCTAGTTGGTTGCTCCTCATCACCATCAGATCTGACTGTGCTATCTTTCCTGTCTTCTTCATTTGTTATATGTTCTTCAGACTCCAGAGAATGGTAAAACACACTTTTACAGGCCGTATCTGGGTGTGAAACGGGATGTTTGTGTTTTAGACTAAGTTTCGCCAGCATAGACTGCAGTAGTGGAATATCATTCCGCAGACCATTCCTCACATCGCTCTGCATGAAAAGAGACATATTATGTTCTTATAAAATGAGTTCATGGCATTATTCATCTTTTTATTTTAACTTACTTTTTAAAAAAATATAGGTTCCAAAAGGGTGTTTTCACAGTGATAACGTAGAATAACTATTTTTGGTTCCCCAAAGAAACTTTCAGTGAACAGTTCTTAAAATACCTTTTTTTTTTTTTAGTGTAAAGAACTTTTTAATAATCTAAAGAACCTTTTTCCACTATAAATAACTTTTTGTGCAATGGAAAGGTTCCATGAGTGTTAAAGGTTCTTCATGGAACCATTGATGCCAGTGTAGTCCCCTAGTTCTAATAGTACTATACATTGTAATTTGTTTTTTAGAGTTTACAATACTAGTAACATACCATTTACTCTTATATATTATATATCATACAAATCTTATCACATTTTATCTTCTTGTCCTCTTGAATAACTTAAAAGCCTTTTTTGCAAAGGAATCTTATCTATTGTATCTAGCACCTATTTTTCATACCTTTGCCGTTTCTTCCTCCATAGCCTCTCATTTTCTTTCATCCTTTACAGGTTCTTTACATTCATCCTTCAAGTCATATCCAGTATTGCTTTGTCACTTTGAAGTGTATTAAACCTTATTGTCTCTTTTCTTCAAACCAGTCAACAGCACTTGCAAAGCACCTTGTTTCTGTGCCTACCTCTCTCAGTCACTGCATGCCTTCTCTGTTGTTTATCTTCCTTGTATAGTCTAGCATTTCCGTAATGCCAAAACCTGTTTTCTAAATCTTATCTCACAAACACTTATCTCTTTCTTTCCCCATTTAATGAATGTATTTTTGCATTAAATATGAAATCTGCATTAAATAACTTTGCGATAAAGTGTTTATATCATTAAAAAATGTGCTGATATTTCAAAATGTGCAGCTGAATGTAACACATAGAGGCAGGGAAACTGTAAAATATTAAGTCAATAATACTGGCCTACAGTTTACATAGAGAATAAGATGTGAATGTGTCTTAATGTCAGGGCCGTAGCTGGGGTTTGCAGGGCCCCGGTGCAGGTTGTACCCGTGGGCCATTTGAAATAAAATAAATAAATAGAACGAACATACAAATTAAATAATGTTAAATTTTTTTCAAGTTTGATAGGTTTTAAAGTACAGAAACAGAATAATCAAATGTAAAATATCATTGCATAGTCTTCACTGTATAAATTAAATATAGAATAATTCTTATTAAAACTACAACGTAATTCAGTTAAGAACAGTGAATGATTTTCTCTCTTTTATTTTCTTAGATTAACATTAAGGACACAGACAACAGCTAGTAAATTAGGTGCAGTCACTTTAAGAGACAATGCAGTGCAAAGGACTGGCCAGCTAGAAGTAAGCACAATGGTCAGACAAACTTGACAAACAGGAATGTCTGAAGAATTCCTTCTGGGACTTTCCACTTCATCTTTGGACTACATTCTTGATCGCAAATTATTTCACTTCTTCATGACCCGTGTATGCGTTCATACATAAACACTTATCTCAGCACACTTTCACAGATAGATATGCTCATATATACATCCACTCCAGTGAAAACATGTAGGTTGCTTACAGCATACTGTGCAGTAAATAGTATACTGCAGTGGTTTTGTCTTATTTATTTGTTTATTTATTTAATTATTTATTTAGTTTGTGCAAGACCAATGTGGGCCCTGTTGCCCTGGTATAATTATAAAAAAATAATATAATCATCTATATCTATATTATTATATATCTTGCATATCATACCATTGAAATATATGTAGATGCAGTGAGATACATTATTCCATGCAGTGTGCTATTCTGCATGTTGCATATTTTGGCAAATGTATATCAAACTTCCTGGAGGCCCACAATCCCTGCAGAGTTTCGTTCCAACACTGCTCGAACACACATACCATGTAGTTTGCCAGTAAGCCTGAATGACTTGATTGTAGTAGGACTTGATGTAGTTTTCCAGTAAGTCTGAAGGATCAGGTGTGTTGAATTAGGGTTGGCGCTGAACAATGCAGGGCTGTGGCTTTACAGGAACAGGAGTTTTGCAACACTGGGCTATTCCATATACAGGAAATCTGCACACTGTACACATACTACAAAACTAGTATGAGCAGAACGGTTGTATGCTAAACCAATGAAAGGCTACAGTGGTCGTCACGTGATCTAGATTGTGGAAACCAAACTTTGTACATTGTACACATTAGTCCACGTGTTTTGCTACTGTCGTTTTGATTTGGATTGTATCTCTTTTATTTGAAAATGAACATGTCGGCGGTCGTTCACGTTCTTATACCCTTCCTGCTTTGCACTGCGCTTGCAAACACTCACATTTTCGACAAAGTTTTAGTGTATGTCGCTTATGATCATGCACAGCACATGCCGAGCACAGTTGAGCCACGGAGATACGGCGTCCATGCGCTACTTTTGCTTGGCCGTGCTGTCCTGCTCTGGTTTTGTGGTCCTGAAGCTTCTGGATCACTTTCTTGCAGAGTACTGGATGTTTCAAAATCTTTCTGGACATTTCTGGTCCAAAGTTTGCGACATTCTGCAGTTTCATTACAGTTTTTGTTTTCTCACCCGCCTTAGTGAAAATACACACAAACGCTCTTCATAAATACCCATACATAACATTTAATGTCGTACTTACATTTAATAGGTTATATTTAATGTGTATTGTGAACACAATGCAACTGAATAATAAGACAATGATCATTACATGTTTAAACTCGTATTTTGTCTAAATGGATGCTTTGTCCACTTTCATCTTGATTATCCATTTAGTAATGTTCAGAACAGTGTAAGAAAATAACTTGGTAATTAATCGATTTTTCAGGAAAACTGTCAAATATTTGGATTTCATCTCTTAGAATACAGTATTATATCAATATATATTTTCAAATCATATATACAAACTCACTATTTGAGGCATTTTAGTGTGTGTGTTTTTCTATCCCGGTGGGGACTTAAACCTGAATACACACACCAACTCATGGGGACTCGTGTCACTGTGGGGACCTAAATTGAGGTCCCCTTGGGGAAATAGGCTTATAGATCCTACAGAATGAGTTTCTTTATTTTGAGAATGTAAAAATTCAGAAAGTTTTCTTTGAGGGGTAGGTTTAGGTGTAGGATGATAGAAAATATGGTTTGTATAGTAGAAAAACGTACGCCTATGGAGAGTCCCCACAAATATAGTAAACCAGACGTGTACAAATTCACTATCTGATGCATTTTAATGTGCGTGTGTTCATGATGTTATGTCCTAAGCATGATTATCAGGTTTTCAAGTTGAAGACGAATAAAAAATGGACAGCCTGTTCTATATGCCTTAACTTGATGAATTAAAATAACACTTTGAGCTAAAACATCTATCAGATTTATTATTAGCTGCATGTCTGCCTTTACCTACACTGCAATATTTGTATCTCAGCACACATCTAGTCATGAGACAGAGTGTAAGTTCTTCCCATTAAAATCATGATGAGATGCATAACAAAATGTGTCGCACAACTTTTCAGTCATCTTTATTTTAAATCTTCATATTTCAAGCCTTGTAATGCCGGTCAGCATTGGATCGGGAAAAGCTGATCTCCTTTTGTTTCAAAACAGTATGAGTACTGCTTTTCGGAAGTCTTTATTAGTGCAGTAGATAAAGGGGTTTAAACCACAGTCCAGATACGCCATTACTGATGACAGTGATCGCAGCCATTCAGGGGATGGGGATAGATCAAGCCTTCCAAGGAGAACCAACTAACAAGACAAGAATAAACAGAATAGTTAACATGGAAAAAAAACCATTAAAATGAAGCCTTTGAAAGAGTGACTCCCAAAAACCGAACAGAACAGAAAATTATTTCACACTAACAGACCTCAGATGCAGCAAATGGAGCATAGCAGAACAGATACAAGATCACCAGCAGTGGCGTAACAGAAGACAGGTCACCCTGGCTATGAACAGATAAAATGTGGACATTTAAACTATCACAGGAAAATTGAGAAATGGGAGGAATTTTAAGATATTTGATTATTTTATATACCCACTGTACATCTTTGATGGCCTGAGGGTGAGTAAATTTTCAGCAAATTTTCATTTTATAAGTATATAAGTTCATAAGTATATAGGTATTAATCTTTAAAACTCCATATGAATGCTTTAAAAATTCTGTGTTCACCATTTCCAATTTTACGAACCTGGAACCGTCTTTTCCAAAGCCTACACAAGTCAGGATGGAGCAGGAGAGTATGAGTAGAAATGGGATGAAGATGGAGATGGAGAAGGCACAGAGGATGTAAACCATCATGTCAGAGTAACTGCTTTCCCAGAACACTGCACACAGCATTTCTGCTGGATCATACCTGAACATAGGAGATAGAATACAGTATAGATGCATATATTCGGAGCATCTTTGAGCATCTTCACTCTGGCTCACCTTATCCAGTCAAAGGCTACTGGCACTGCTCCAAATATAGCTCCAGTGCACCATGATGCCACACATGCCACCGCCATGAGAACAGACAGTCTTTTACCTTTAGAAGGAATTCCCATAAATCTCTGTACACAGAGAATAGCTGATGACAAAGAAGAAAATAATGGTATTATTGTAACATAACTCTTTTTTAAAGACAAATTTTAAAGACAAACGAGGAGTTTAGTTCTCAGAATAACTTTTTCTAATTCATCTTAATAAAAAAAACTGATTTAAATACATTTTTGAAACTCAAAGCAAGTTCAAAGACTTGCTTTAATCATGTTAAGAATTTGAGAGATTGTACATAACCAAATAATAATAATATAAACATTATATAATAATAATAAAACCATTTCATTACAAGACAAAGAAGATAAGAATGGTATTATTGTGACATAACTCTTTTTAAGATAACTTTTTTAAGGCACAAACAAGGAGTTTAGTTTTCAGAATAACTTTATTGTATAAATCACAAACTTTGCTGTCTAAATTAATAATGAAAGAAGGAAAAATCCCAAACACTTTTATCACTTGTTAGGAATATTAATTAAAACATCAACTTTTCTGCATTTCTGTCGCATTGTTTTTTTTTTTTTTCAATAAATATTACATTTCATTTAAGCTATGGTAGTGTGCAGGGTTTTTCTTCTTTTCTCACA
Organism: Sinocyclocheilus anophthalmus; assembly: GCA_018155175.1. NCBI lineage: Eukaryota > Metazoa > Chordata > Actinopteri > Cypriniformes > Cyprinidae > Sinocyclocheilus > Sinocyclocheilus anophthalmus. Next base: position 209,969 of record JADLZN010010213.1, on the reverse strand, counting down.
ATACTGTCCAACACACCCATTCAGGTGTACAAAGGGGTGTGTATTTATTTTTCCTTACTGCTAATTACAATGAAAGCAGAATTCATAAAGATATACCATAGAGGTCAACTGTTTAGTGTCATAGCTTCCAATGGAAGAGGTGATGAAGGTGAACTTTAGCAAGCTCACCACCTCACACCACGGTGAAATCTGACCTTCACTCAGCACAGCTAAGAGGGAGCCACAGATGATGAGGATGGAGCAGAAGAAATGAGAGCGTGAGACTGAAAAGTGGCAGCCAGTAAAGGCACTGAAAATGGTCTTTACACTGTGAGAACGCAAAAAATAATAATAAAAATTAAAGGCATGATGAGGTAGGAATTACATTTTAAAATGGATCTTTTTCTTTAGAGAAAAATATATCTATCTATCTCTCTCTCTCTATATCTCTCTCTCTCTATATATATATACAGTGGGTACGGAAAGTATTCAGACCCCATTAAATTTTTCACTTTTGGTTTATAGTGTTTTTTTTTTTTTTCTGTTTTTTTTTTTTTTTTACAGCCAGGCTAAAATCATTTAAGTAATTTTTTTTCCTCATTAATGTACACACAGCACCCCATATTGACAGAAAAACACAGAATCGTTGACATTTTTTCAGATTTATTAAAAAAGAAAAAATGAAATATCACATGGTCATAAGTATTCATATTGCTGTGACACTCATATATTTAACTAAGGTGCTGACCATTTCTTCTGATCATCCTTGAGATGGTTCTACACCTTCATTTTGAGTCCAGCTGTGTTTGATTATACTGTTTGGACTTGATTAGGAAAGCCACACACCCGTCTATATAAGACATTACAGCTCACAGTGCATGTCAGAGCAAATGCGAATCATGAGGTCAAAGGAACTGCCTGAAGAGCTCAGAGACAGAATTGTGGCAAGGCACAGGTCTGGGCAAGGGTACAACAAAAATTTCTGCTGCACTTAAGGTTCCTAAGAGCACAGTGGCCTCCATAATCCTTAAATGGAAGACGTTTGGGACGACCAGAACCCTTCCTAGAGCTGGCCGTCCGGCCAAACTGAGCTATCGGGGAGAAGAGCCTTGATGAGAGAGGAAAAGAAGAACCCAAAGAACACTGTGGCTGAGCTCCAGAGATGCAACCGGGAGATGGGAGAAAGTTGTAGAAAATCAACAATCACTGCAGCCCTCCACCAGTCGGGACTTTATAGCAGAGTGGCCCGACGGAAGCCTCTCATCAGTGCAAGACACATGAAAACCCGCATGGATTTTGCTAAAAAAACACCGGAAGGACTCCAAGATGGTGAGAAATAAGATTCTCTGGTCTGATGAGACCAAGATAGAACTTTTTGGCCTTAATTCTAAGTGGTATGTGTGGAGAAAACCAGGCACTGCTCATCATCTGTCTAATACAGTCCCAACAGTGAATCATGGTGGTGGCAGCATCATGCTGTGTTGGTGTTTTTCAGCTGCAGGGACAGGAAGACTGGTTGTAATCGAGGGAAAGATGAATGCGGCCAGTACAGGGATATCCTGGACGGAAAAACCTCTCCAGAGATGCTCAGGACCTCAGACTGGGACGAAGGTTTACCTTCCAACAAGACAATGACCCTAAGCACACAGCTAAAATAACGAAGGAGTGGCTTCACAACAACTCTGTGACTGTTCTTGAATGGCCCAGCCAGAGCCCTGACTTAAACCCAATGGAGCATCTCTGGAGAGACCAAAAAATGACTGTCCACCAATGTTTACCATCCAACCTGACAGAACTGGAGGATCTGCAAGGAGGAATGGCAGAGGATCCCAAATCCAGGTGTGAAAAACTTGTTGCATCTTTCAAAGGATCCAGCTGTATAGGATCAAACGGGTGCTTCTACTAATAGACAAAAGGGTTGAATACTTAGACAGTGATATTTCAGTTTTTCTTTTTTAATAAATCTGAAAAAATGTCAACAATTCTGTGTTTTCTGTCAATATGGGGGGGTGTGTGTACATTAATGAGGAAAAAAAAAAAACTTAAAAGATTTTAGCAAATGGCTGCAATATAACAAAAAGAGTGAAAAATTTAAGGGGGTCTGAAGACTTTCCGTACCCACTGTATATAATATTATCTATATATAGAGAATATTATATATATGAACTCAACAACAACTATTTGATTAAAATTACATATTATTCTTACCAAAAACTTACCTTTGACTACCAAAACCAATCCATTTCCCAAAACACCCAGTACCATCTCAGTGGTGAGAATGGGAATGAGCACAGACTTCTCAGTTCTGGACCAAAAGTTCTCCTCTGATTCCGTTATATTATCTGAAGCGTTCACTGAAATGAGTAAGAATTTTATTCCAATGAATTAATTCTCACATTTCACAGCTTCTGGGAATCAGAAATCAATTTAGCATTGAAATTCAAAAATTATACATCAACCTTCCTTCTGTCAGTTGAGCAGATCGATCTATGAAACAGCACAGATTTATCTTTCACAAAACATTACAGAGAATTTGTATAAAGGTGATCGACTTACTTTGTCACCAAATCATAGAGACCTACAGATAAACCCAACAATTAGAAAAAGGAAAGCTTCACACTCGGTTGTTTTGTGGATATGTGACACAGAGAGCTCTGAACACAGTGAATACGTGCGGACATACATCACAGCTTTCTGCAATTAAACTTATCCTGCTTCATTAAGCTTTAACCATCTAACACTTTTTCAGCTTTCTTCACAGTGACAGCACTAATGGCTATGTAAGCATTTGTATTAGAATTTTTTTTTAGTTATTTTAGCATTTTAAACACCTGTAGAACCCATAAGGTAGTGACATAAACTTATTATATCAACTCACGTCTCACTGAACTCCTAAACTATTTTCAAAACTTATGTTTAAGTGAAGGATCTTATAAGAATACAATTTAAAAAATACAATTATGATTATATTATATTTTGATAAAGAAAAAAAAAGTTGGTGAATATAATTGGGAATCTACCTACCTCCAGTACTCTTTATTTCTTTTCAGATTTCTGGACTCACTAATCCTTATTATTATCTGAAGCATTCTGTGGGCTACAATAATCTTTTTTATTTTTTTGGTAAATCGGACTTTCATAAAGCCAAAGATTTATATGTCCAAATCTGGATTTTGCATTGGTTTAAAATATTTTATATATCTCTACAGAACTAAATTCTGAACTACAGTCAGTGTTGAATTTTTAATGATATAATAGAGAAACACGGGTTCACAATAATGGTAGTATTATTAATATTATTATTTTTGTATGTTTTATTAATTTATTTAGTATTTCAGTGTTTTTTTTTCATGCATTGTGTCTGCAAGAAAAAAAAGAAAAAAGAAAAAAAAGAAAAAAGAAAAAAGAAAAAAAAAACTCACTTCCGGCGTTGTGCATGTGCATTTTCTCAATCGTCCGCTGTTCTGGTTGAGAAGGCCAAATAGCGAGTGTCCGGTGAGTGCGAATTTATTTTTAAACTTTTTGCTTTCGTTGTCCATCCTTTAAGTTAGCATGCATCGCATTTTGTGGAACCGATGTAATTAATACAATATTCAAATTAAGTCAAATATTGGCATAACAGTTATACGAATGATAACAGTGTATAACGTTAGTCATTGAAAGTCCTTGAGAAATCATCCTGTGGCTATGCTACTACAAACACCGCACGGGCATAGAAGCAAATAACACTGAGCTATATATAATTTTGCAGAGATTAAATATATAAATGCACATCGCAAAAACTGTATAGTAAATATGTACAAAGCCAAGTAGCTTGAGCTCGTGTCCTAAACCACTTGCTGCAGTCCTACAGTATCTGTGTTGTCCAGTCAAACAGTTGCCTTATTATTTTGGATGTGTTACATGTTGTCTATATTTTAAATAGCGATAATTGATATGTGGTGCTCAAGTTAACCACATTTATGTAGCTGCTGCTTGCTATGTCAGCGGAACCAATCTTATGGGTTTTTGTTTACGTTCTGTAAGGGGAAGTAATTCATGGTGCACTATTTTGTGTAACTGCCAACCTTTATCCCAGTTAAAGTTATATTAATATATTAAAGTAATGAAAGTAATATTGAATATTTTGAATGAGCCTATTGTTGATCATTAATTCGAAATAAGATGATTAAAATTTGTCAGTATATGACCACAAGAATGTTTAATGTTGTAATCTGAGAAAATAAATATAACAAACCCTAGTTTCCCTCCCTCATCTTTGTCCCTATCACTTACAGTGCACTTCATTGAGATGTCTGCGGCATTACGTGTGGTCTACACCGTATCCAGGCCAGGTGGGTCTATGAATTATTAGAAGCAATATACGAGGAAAAACAAGCAACAAATACAGTGACATTTATGTATGTCTATATATGTGACCCTGGAGCACAAAACCAGTCTTAAGTCGCTGGGGTATATTTGTAGCAATAGCCAAAAATACATTGTATGGGTCAAAATTATCGATTTTTCTTTTATGCCAAAAATTATCATGTTCCATGAAGATATTTTGTAAATTTCCTACCGTAAATATATGAAAACGTACACATTTTTGATTAGTAATATGCATTGCTAAGAACTTCATTTGGACAACTTTAAAGGCGAATTTCTCAATATTTAGATTTTTTTTGCACCCTCAGATTCCAGATTTTCAAATAGTTGTATCTCGACCAAATATTGTCATATAATAACAAACCATACATCAACGGAAAGCTTATTTATTCAGCTTTCAGATGATATATAATTCTTATGACTGGTTTTGTGGTCCATGGTGACATATGTAATCAAAATAAAGTCTTAATTTCTCAGATGAGTGATTATGTCATGTGCTTACACCTTAGGGTCATTTCTGGCCAGACAAAATCTTGTACGTCCTCTCAGCCTATCCGCACACAGAGCAGGGATTAGTAAGTATCTCATGGTACAAAATATGGTCTTGGTATAAAACCTTTTACTATATCGTTGCTTTTTCTATTTGCAGAATATGTTAATAATCAGGAGGAAGCCACAGATATGAAGTCCATCACGGACCGTGCAGCTCAGACTCTTTTGTGGACAGAGCTGTTCAGAGGTCAGTGATAACATGAGACTTTTATCGTTAACTTCTAAAGCACTTCCATAAAGTCCTCACTAAAATTATCCCCAGAACTCTAAAACGTAGGTCCACCTGATATTTGTCTTGATGCAGGTTTGGGAATGACCATGAGCTATCTTTTCCGTGAACCTGCCACAATCAACTACCCGTTCGAGAAGGGCCCTCTATCGCCCCGTTTCCGTGGCGAGCATGCGCTGCGCAGGTACCCCTCTGGAGAGGAGCGGTGCATTGCATGTAAACTTTGTGAGGCCATTTGTCCAGCCCAGGTACACTTTCTTTCTGATTGCCCTTGTTCATTCCAATATATCTTGACATTGTAGTAACAAACAGTAATTGCATGTAGGTTTTAGGGCTGTTGCGGTCAGTGTTGGGTAGTCATACGTTACTGCCGCGTTACATTGCTGACAGAATGCAGTGTTTTATAATCTAGAGATTGTAAAAAGGATGTAGCACACGCACTCAAGTGCCAGTGGATTAGAGACCTGCTCTCCCGCGAGACCCGGTGCACCAGAGTGCGGCGCGGGATAAGATGAGCGAGTGCTGGTGCGGGCGGGTAGACACTCGTGTGTGTGTGTGTGTGGGATGGGGGAGAATAAAATGATTCACGGGACTCCCACAAAATAGAAATATCTAAAACAAATAAATTGTTATTCATCTATTGCACAAAAGCAACAATAACCAATATAAAATACAAATTATTAACAGGCGCAAGCATAGGCAGAGTTTCTATTTAGGCTATAACACGTGTTTGCAGCGTTGAGCAATGCAGTGCTGAAATTTGCGTGCTCACGAATCCTCTCATTATAACACACGAATTGTAGACATTATGAAAGATTCATTATGCATATATTTATTGTGTTATAGATTTGTGAGATTGCGATGAACTGAGATGTCTTTTAGAGATTATAAATGCAGCGTTCTTTGCTGGCATTCTGCCATCCAACCCATGCACGCAGCAGCTGCTTGCTTTAGTTAAAAAGAACAGTGTTCTGTGAATGTTGATGCTTTAATAACAAATATTTATCGGGAGCGTGTATGCTGGGATTTCCTCAATTTCATGGAGAAAAGAAAAAAAAAGTAATGTGACTAGTAATGTAACTAATTACTTTTGAAATAAAGTAATCAGAACAGTAACGTGATTACTTTTAAAAGGAATAATCAGTAATTTGATTTCATTTTCAGAGTAGCTTGCCCAACACTGGTCGTGGTCCCTTGCGGAGTGGCTCAACAGCGCGATATGCGGTATTATCGCCACATATATCATATCTGTGTGTTACGATATAATGAGGTCATATTCAGAAACCAATGAAATAGAAACTAAATAGTGTTGAAACAGAAAGTGAAGAAAACAGAAGAGAATGTCAAAATAAGGGTCCGCATAACCGAACATAAACCTGACAATAAGATTATTGGGCTGTTGTTAGCCTATATTATGTATAACGGTTAGTTCTGATCTTCTAAACTGACTGGACAAGAGACCTGCGCGTTCTAGACGGGCTGTCAGTCAGTGCAGTTACATTGTTGCACCACAAGGTCTTTAAACGGTTCATTTAACTACACGTTCAAAAAGATGATTCATCACACTGTTGAAATCATTTTAACTTTGAGCGCCACTTTAGAAGGCTCAGCTGACCAGCAATGCATCGATGCTAAACCAGAGAGTTTGCTTTTCTTGGACATGACAACCTATATTCACAAAAATATATGACTTGGCCTGAAGGACAGGTGGAGGTAATCGCACACGCTCAGTCGATCTCTCTCTCATTCGCTGTCTCTTTAGGCTTGTTAAGTGCAAGTCTACAGAGCCTCTGTACAAATCAGCATGGTTCGTAAATTTTTTTATCATTACTAACTTATTTAATATTCAGTACATGTGCACGAAGTGTAAAACGAGAAGGGCGTAACCTTGCGAAAAAAAGAAAACATGAAAATATTGCGGTTGCTGCGGTTCTTGCATTCCTCTGCAGTTGGCTCGTCAGTATTGCGATATTGCGGTTATCGCGACAGCCCTAGTAGGTTTATTTGTTCACACATGTGAATAAGAAGCATCATAGTGAAATTTAAATGTACAAGGTGACCTCCATGTTTTTTTCTCTCTCAGGCCATCACCATTGAGGCAGAACCTCGTGTTGACGGCAGCAGGCGAACAACGCGTTATGACATAGACATGACCAAATGCATCTATTGTGGCTTTTGCCAGGAGGCCTGCCCTGTGGATGCTATTGTAGAGGTGAGCATAGCAGCACGTTTCAACTACGCATTGTGTCCCTTAACAGGCTATTTAAAGTGTCATCAGACAACGTGTCTAAAATAGGGGCGTTCAAACTGTTTTCTAGTGAGCCTGTGGAAATTTTGTGAGAACTTTACTAAATTAATTTTTTTACAGCTGTCAAAATGAATACAGCACAGTACAATATAAAAAATTATAGTGAGAGAAAACAAATAGAATATACACTACAATTCAAAAGTTTAGGAGTGGTAAGAAGTCACTTATCCTTACCTAAATAGCATTTATTTTAATTTTTTTTAAATACAATAAAACAGTAATATTATGAAACATTAATACAATTTAAAGGGGACATAACACACACAGTTTCTGCCAGTCTCATGTTAATCTTGAGTACTTATAGAGTAGTATTGCAAAAATACTACTTTCTGAAAACAGTCGAGCTCCTGGAGGCATGCCGTGGGTGGAGCTAAAGCACGTTGATAGGCTGCTCTTGCTCTCGCTCTGGTTAATGTGTGCGCGCGGTCATCCGGGAGAAGACGTGCCCATACAAGGAATTCATGTATTTGGCACAGAAATACTCCGTCATATGTCCAACTCATTTTTTGAAACTTTGGCCATGTTTAGCATGAGAATCCAACTCTTTAACAGTGTAAATAAGTCAGAATGCATAAAATAGCATTAGACCTCCCCTTTAGAATAACTGTTTTCTGTTTGAATATATTTCATAATGTAGTTTATTCCTGTTATGGCAAAGCTACATTTTCAGCAGCCATTATTCTAGCCTTCAGTGTCACATGATCCTTCAACAATTTATTCCAATATGCTGATTTGCTGCTCAAGTATAATTTCTTATTGTTATTAATAAGATTATTGTTATTAAAATAAAACAGTTGCTTAATGCTGCCTAATAGTTTTGAAACCATTATAAAAAAAAATCAGGATTGTTTGCTGAATAGAAAGTTGAAAACAACAGCATTTATTTGAAATAAAAATCTTTTGCAACATAAATGTCTTTAAAAGTTACATGTGCCAATTTTGTACAAAATAAGCAGGCAATTAAATAGGTTGATTTAAAATCTACATGGGGATGAAGGATAAATTAGATAAACCAGATTTATTAGAGTTAATGTCTACTTTTACCTGTCTGTCTTTTCTTAGGGTCCCAACTTTGAGTTCTCCACAGAGACTCATGAGGAATTGCTTTATAATAAGGAGAAACTCCTCAACAATGGAGACAAGTGGGAGGCGGAGATTGCTGCCAACATCCAAGCTGACTATCTGTACAGATAAACAAATGTCACGGACTGTCTCATCTCAACGCAATATGCTCTTCATATTGCTCTCTTACCAGTAATAACAGTTTCAATTGCATATGGAAGATTTGGTTTTAGACAGTTAATGTTGTGCTAAGTGCACATTTTCAAAGCCCAGGGACTGGCTTTTTTTTTTTGAAGATGCACATACTTTTTGATTTCTTTCAATGTGAGCACACGTATAGATGCTCAGTTTTGAAATTAAGTTCACACTTTCATATCCGTAAACTACAGAAGCCTTAAAGTGGTGCCTCACATTGAAACATTTCTCTTTACATCTTAAGCTGTCATTTTGACTTTGGAATTTCAACACAGTATCACTGTCACACAGCAACTGTTGAGGTATGTTTTGTAATATTAAACAGCCTAATGGTAGGATAACCAAGTTGTTCCTGAAAACCACCAAGGATGACGCACTAATTTGAGGCCAATGTTACATTCTCATTTTGAGGCATTCGATCCATCCTTCCCATTTTCATCTTTCTCCTTTTCTTATTTTGACCATCAGTGGATTTAAATGAAAAAAAAAAAGAGTGGTAACAAACAGAAGCACTTCGACAAGTATGTTGAATTTATCTCACAATATGTCCTTACTGGTAAAAACATTTTATTTGTCCTTGTGAGAACTGTACAAAGATTAAATACTTGTGGACCGTAAATAATAAATTAATGCTCTATCCAAAATCTTTCACAATCTATGGCCTCTTCTTGTATTGCAACTCAGTTGATATTTTGAATAGCTTCATAATGTATGCTTAAGATGAAGATTTTCTTTCTCTTATATATGTTTTTCATATATTTGTTTTGCTCTTTACATGTCTTTTTAATGGGATGGTAAATGTTTGTCGTTTTTGTCTCATCCAAGCTGTGTCAGTCCAACCAATGTGCTGCTTTGTGACACAACGCTTGATGCTTTGGCCACTTTTTGAACTGTTTTTGTTAGCGAGAAGTTACTTGCAGTTTCTTTATTGACATTGTTTCAGTAACTGCTTTAAAAGTAGATTTTAAGCATTTTCAGTACTTCAAAAGTCCCTCAACTTACCCCAGGCCACCTTGACTTTTTGTTTTATGTTGAATGACAGAAATTAAATGGTTTTAAACATGACAATTTATTTTTTCTATTTCTATTATTTTTTATTATTTTATTTAACTACATTTTAAAACGTTAATTAAATAGCTTTAAATATGTCTTATTAATTTGTTTATTTAATAAGTGATTTATTAACATTTATATATAACATATTCTTTCATTTTATTTTTAAATCTCAGATACTCCCATAGTCTGGGGTAAATTATCCGTAGCCTCGCCATCTGCGTGAGATCTGTCAAGCGCTGTTTGCGTCACTCAAATGTGTGTTAGCGGAGAAATAGGAGCACCTCCGTAGAGGAAGATTAGCTACCCAGTATACAACTGTTGCGCTAATCCGCTCTGAGAGGATAGGTTTAGACAACTACAAGACGAGCGACGCTGCTAAATAGTTTGACTTTTTTCCATAAAAAAGAACGCCGCATTTTTTTAATTAATTAAAAATTTTTTTTTGAGAGTGTCTAAAATAAGAACCCCAAACTGTTCTATTGGAACTCTAAACTTGGTGTGTTTATGCTGTAGTTAGGATGTTTTCTATTTATCTGATCTGAAAACGACGTCGCTGCTCCTTCGTCTTCTAAGCTGGCCATTACAGCAGTTTGAAATCTTGTCTCATAACACATTGATCCAAAGATGAAGGACCGACTGGAACAGCTAAAAGCAATTTTGATTTTCCCCCCTTATGTTATGAGTTATGATTTTATTATTAAACACCTGGACTGATTTGCTGCTGTTTGACCCTTACCTGGGACTGAACTCATATTGACTAACGTTAACTAGGGTCATTGTTAGAAAACACTCATCTGTCTTTCTGTGGGAGGCCAGACAGGCTTACCATCCTTCTCTCTCTCTCTCAGTCTTATATATACAACGCATTCTTTCTGAATCCCTCCTTCTGTATCCATCTCTCTCTCTTGATATTATATTTTAAATATGTCTTACTTATATGCGAAGTATGCATGCTTAAATGTATACATTAGCTTATCTTGGTTCAAATGTCCCAAATAAGGACATGAATGTTAGGACTACAAGGTAAAGGAGTTCGTGATGAACTAAGAAGCGAGTTCAGCATCCTTCGCCAAAAGTCTACTCCTAATATGTCCATGTTTTTCTGTACATGTGGCCATTTTATATAAACACATGTTCTTGGCCAAAGATCCTACGTGTATGTTATTCATATCCTCATTGGTTAAGAGGGTGAAACTCCCCTCGACATATGCCTATATAATATCTGTATTTCTATGAATAAATTGAAGTATTGAGGATACATTTGACTGTGTGTTTTCTTACTTCCCGGCCGTCCGTCTACACTTTAAAGTAACTGAGAATTCGTCAAGGTGGCAAAGAGAATTACAGAGGGACCAAATTGTTATCTTTATTAACAAATGGGGGCTCGTCCTACCGGGAATTTCTAAAAAAGACAGGTAAGAAACTTTTATTTTTCTTCCTGTCTGTAAGAGAAACTGAATTTATTCTCGTTTGCAATTTGATTATGTCATATTTGGCATCAATCTGTTTTCATCACATTTTGGATGTGGGAAGAAGAGAGGGAAGCTTTCGGTTTAGCCTATCTATTTAAGAAAATGGATTAGTGGTGAAAGATTATAATTGCTCAATCTTGCCTTGAATGTTCTCGGTCCTTTAAGTGACTTCATGAATACAGAATTGAAAGCTTTCTTTTGGCAAAAATATCAAAAAGTTAATATAAGACCGCGGTCTCTATTTTGTGTTTTGTTTGGCCATTCTATAAATTGTGAAAAGTGCACTAAAATTGACGAGACATCTTTGATCTCCGATGGGGCAGACATTCTCGAAACCTATTCTTGGCGAGTTGCCAAGGGATTGGATGTACAGAAAAAATAAAGGTTTTAATACTGAACCGTATTTGAATAATTTGGCTGGTTGGTCAGAAGGCAAAGTACAATTAGATCCGGTTCCTCGTGATGGCTCGTTCAAAGATAAAGATATGAAGGCAGCCAAAATCGATGATAAAGGACGGCTGGGGTGATCCGTCTTGGGAAGATGAGTATATGAAACAGTCATATACTGTGTGGAAAAAAAAATTAAACCTTATTGGGATAAAAGGCCAGATCAGGTTAAAACGACTGATAAAAAAAAAAAAATTTTCTAATGTCCCATGTTGACTCTCCCAGCTCGGCTCCGCCTCGGTATGATACTGTTGGAAAGCCTGAACAAGAAAAATTAACCCCTAATCGTCTGTACCCGCAACTACCTAGTGCAACTGATTTATACCCATTTGTGCAGATTCCAGACGGGTTTAAAATAACGCCGCTGGCAATGTCGGATGCTGTCGCGATTGCTAAAGATTTGCCTGATCCTTTACGGTGTCCGCATCAATATGTGTCTGTATTGAAGCGTTTAACCGCGTACAGTCAATTGACTGGGCGTGATTATCGCTTCATTTTGACTAAAACACTGCCGCCAGAAATTACAGAGGAAGAGTTGATTGCAGAGATTGATGCTTTGAGTCCTAAACGGGATGCGCCGCCATCTCGCCACGGTGCTTTATCAAAAGGTGATAAACCATTAGATCTGTCACAACCAAAATCTTTCCGAACGTTGCAAATAGTTGATTCGGATGAGGAGGATGAGGCATGGGTTTGGGCTGATGTGGAAAAGCTAAAAGAATTTTTCAGACAACTGACTGCTTTTCTGGTGAAATTGTCTTCAGCTAAGCAAGATTTGTCGCATGCTGCAAACACGAAACAGAAAGTGGGCGAAAATCCTGTTGCATTTTTCAATCGATTTAAGCATGCTTGGACTGAAGAATCTGCCATTCCATTAGATCAACATTCTCCTTTGTTTGTCAATACGTTTTTGAATAACATGCAAAAAGAAATCGCACAATTGGTTCGTTTGACAACTTCGAATATAACAGATATTTCTGTTGACGCTTTGTCTCGGAGACTGCGTGAACTTTCCACCGCGGGGGCTTTTGAAGCCTCCCGAGGGAAACCTACCGCAATGATGCTGATTAATACTGTTGTCAAAACAGGGTCGAAAGTCTCTTATTATTGTGGCATTGCGGGACAATTCGCTAACGCTTGCAGGAAAAAGCAGTGGGAATTTCCGATGTCCCTGTACGTTGTGAAATGACACCAACTTTACCGGTAACTTCTAAAGACAATCCTTCTTTGTTTAAGATGCACGCATTTGCAATAATACCTGATGCTCCATTTTGCCTTTTGGGTAGAGATTTGCTGCATAAATTGGGTGCTCATATTACATTTCAGAATAATTCTCTGCAACTCATGTTTCCTTCTGTCTATTCTCTGACTGTTGAGACAGGAAGTGCAACTGCAGCCTTACCGGAAAAAGGGGATGTCAACCCTCGCTTGTGGGCGGAGCATAAGGATGATGCGGGCCTCATAGATGTCCTCCCTTATGCGGCTACTCTGACCAGAGGCACACCAGTTTATTGTAAGCAATATCCTCTCTCAAAAGAAAAAAATCGATGGGATTCGGCCTATTATAGAAAATTTTCTGGCACAAGTTATTCTGATCAAGACTCACTCACCCTACAATACACCGATCAATCCAATAAGAAAAGCGAATGGTTCCTGGCGATTGACACAGGATCTTAGAAAGATTAATGACATAATTAAACCATTGGCTCCTATTGTACCTGATGTGCACACAATACTTAATTCTATTCCTAGTTCACATGCCTATTTCACAGTTATTGATCTATGCTCTGCATTCTTTTCCATTCCTGTAGATCCTGTCTCGCAGCCGCTGTTCGCCTTCACATTTGACCATGCTCAACTTAGCTGGTCCAGACTGCCTCAGGGCCTGAGAGATTCACCGGCTGTGTTCGCCGCCGTAGTGCAAGCAACGTTAGCGGATGCTCAACTCCCTCCCAATACCTGTCTGCTACAATACGCGACGACATCCTCGTTACTGGTGCCTCTGCGGACCAGTGTGCTGCTGCCTCCAGCATCGTCTGCAACATCCTGGCGGAAGCTGGGTTCAAGGCATCACGAGAAAAGCTTCAGTGGGTTCAGAGGAGGGTGGATTACCTCGGACATGAATTGTCGCAAGGTAAAATAAAACTGTCTGCTGATCGTATCAAAACCATTGCTACGTACAAACGGCCCTCCAAGAAGAAGCTAATGCAAAGCTTCCTGGCCTTGGTGAACTATTGCAGAGCGTGGGTTCCGAACTGTTCCATGTATGACAAAATATTGAGAGCAGCCACCTTGCAGGACTCAGATGATATTGCATGGACAGCAGAAATAGACCACGCATTCAGAGCCTTGAAAGCATCCTTGACAAGGCCACCTGCTCTTGGCCTACCGACATATACAACTGACTTTCATTTGTACGTGCACGAAGGTGGGGGAACAGCCGCCGCAATCTTGGCCCAGGAGCACGGGGGCATTTATCGCCCAGTAGCGTATTTGTCTAAAACCTTAGACTCGGTGACTAGAGGGCTTCCAGCCTGTCTGCGCACAGTGGCTGCAGCAGCGATCATGGTGCAAGATGCAGAACGTATAGTGTTGTCACAACCACTCATAGTGCACACTTCTCATCAGGTAGGATCTATTATGCACAACATTTCTACGCAGCATATGACTGCTCAACGACGTTCTGGCTATGAAGCAATATTATTAGCTACTGCTAATTTAACATTGAAACCAACTTCCGTAGTTCATGGCCCAACCTTATATTTGCATAAGTTGTTATTGCAGGGTGAAATTGAGGACAGCGATCATGACTGCCTAACCAGGATTCATAATTCGACGGCTTGCAGGCAAGATGTGTCCGCATCTGTCCTGGAGGAGGGGAAACAATGGTATGTAGATGGATCATGCTATAAACCACATGATAATGAATACTGGTGTGGGTATACGATTGTTGAATTACCTGACTGTGTCAATGAGGCCTATTCTCTGCCATATAAATCAACACAAGTGGCAGAATTAATTGCGTTAAAAAGAGCTTGTCAATTGGCAAAAGATCAATGTATCAATATATACACCGATTCAAAAATATGCACATGGAATTGTACATGATTTCGCCAAACTGTGGGAAGAAAGGGATTTAAAGACTTCAGAAGGAAAACCCATATCACACCACAGTGTTGTGGCTGAACTGATACATGCAGCACAGTTACCGTCAAAATTAGCTGTGATAAAAGTAACTGGGCATGCATCAGGCGAGTCAGAAGAGGCAAGGGGAAATAGACTTGCAGATGAAGTAGCTAAATGGGCAGCTAGAGATATCCTATCTAGTCCACATGTTGACAAAGCAGGCACTGAGGTGCCCATGATGTCCTTTGTGTTGGCTATTGATTTGGATATTAAACTATTACAGGTAAACCCCACTCAAAGTGATCTAAACCATTGGGCAGTGAATGAGGCAAAACCGGATCAAGCAGGTGTTTTGAGAGATAAGCAGGGCAGGATTTCTCTGCCAGCCTCTATCATTGTTATGTTATGCAAACACTATCATGGTGTCTCACGTGTGTCAAAAGAGAAAGTGATTCAAAATTTTAATCAATCGTATTGTCTAGCAAATGTAAGAAAAAATACTTTGTTGTTATTAGATGCTTGTTTGATCTGTGCTAAGACCAATCAACATAAAGCTAGTAAACATGATTCTCTTACACACCCGGAACTGCCATTTCAGCATTTACAAATAGACTTTACACACATGCCTCCTTGTGGAAATCACAAATATTTGCTTGTGATAGTGGACCGTTTCACCAAATGGCCTGAGGCTTTCCCGTGTGGAAGAGAAAATGCACAGACTGTAGTAAAGGTACTTGCTAAGGAGATTATACCACGTTTTGGTATACCAACGGTTATAAAAAGCGATAATGGTACACCGTTTACCTCCAAGGTTACCCAGTTGCTAGCTAAAGAGCTAGATATTAACTGGCATCTGAACATACCCTATCATCCCCAGTCGTGTTCGGTAGCGGAACGTTTGAATCAAACGATAAAAGATCGAATTACGAAAGCATGCATGGAGACAGGCCGAAATTGGGTCGACGTACTACCTGCAGTATTGGCAGAAATAAGAATGTCCCCCTCATCGACAACAAAGATGTCTCCATTTGAAATACTAATGGGCAGACCGTTCCCCACCCGTGGGTTAAGGGTCGTGCTGGTACTCTCTCCACAGGTGACACGGAGGTGAACATCGCGGATTCGTGGATTCCCTGGTCAAAACTTTAAATAGCATAAATGGTGATGTTTCTCTCTCTCTCCCTCTCCCTACAGAAAAGCCGACTCATTCTTTTGCTCCAGGCCAACAGGTGTTGATAAGTTATGATAAGAGTTACAATCATCATTCCTGATAGTTGTGTGGCCATGGGTATGAGACAAATGATATACCTGGTCATTCTAATAAGTTTGTTTACTTGTACTCACACTTTTATAAGTACAGGTAATGAAACGTGGCTTGGGCATGATGATACACCCCATGCCTATGCCACGAATATGTGGTGGAGATTTGCTAACTATACGGCAAAGGCCGAAGGGAAAAAGGGGTCTTGTTATGTCTGTACAAAAATGCCCCACAGTGCGGTCGGTCCTCGGGTAATTGTTAAAGCCCCACCACCGCAAGATTGGGAATGCATTTCTTTTATTAGTGTTGCAGGCTTGGTTCCTGCTTTGAAGACTTCTGGACAATGGAGGTGCAGACCAAATGGTACAATATGGTTTATACCCCAAGTGTTTGTAAGAGTGACAATCGTGAGTTCAATCCCTGACTCATTATTTTGTGTAGAAAGAATTGAAGGAGAACAGAAGTTGGGTGAAATTCCATTGAGCAAGTGTGATCGAGTTTATCAATATTGCCAGATGAAAAGTATTACATGCTGTCATTATTGTCTTTTGAATGCAGGAGAAGTTAAAATAGAGGACATGGGTTGAAATGTATCAAAGAATGATAAATTTAGGATTAGGGAACTCTGCAGCGAGTGTTTATGTATTCATTGTTTATTTTAAACAAAAGCAGGCAACTGTTAGAAAACACTCTCTGTCTTTCTGTTGAGTCCAGACAGGTCTTACCCCTCCTTTCTCCCTCTCTCTCAGTCTTATATATACAACGCATTCTTTCTGAATCCCTCCTTCTGTATCCATCTCTCTCTCTTGATATTATGTTTAAATATGTCTTACTTATATGCGAAGTATGCATGCTTAAATGTATACATTAGCTTCTCTTGTTTTTCTGTCCCCAATAAGGACATGAATGTTTGGACTACAAGGGTAAAGGAGTTTGTGATGAAACTCTGAAGACAGTTCAGCATTCTTCGCAAAAGTCTATTCCTAATATGTCCATGTTTTTCTGTACATGTGGCCATTTTATATAAACACATGTTCTTGGCCAAAGATCCTACGTGTATGTTATTCATATCCTCATTGGTTAAGAGGATGAAACTCCCCTCGACATATGCCTATATAATATCTGTATTTCTATGAATAAATTGAAGTATTGAGGATACATTTGACTGTGTGTTTTCTTACTTCCCGGCCGTCCGTCTACACTTTAAAGTAACTGAGAATTCTTCAAGGTGGCAAAGAGAATTACAGAGGGACTAAATTGTTATTCTTTATTAACAGTCATTGTATTGAGTTATGTTCAATAAACAGATAGGTTAAAAGAATAAACAGTGTCTTAACTGCCATCAAGCATGTAGAAACGCGTCTGACATTAATAGTTGAGATGAAGCAAGACACAAGCGCATCCACACCATCAATGTCCTCCTGCCCTGTCATATGGGCCGAATCTCATTAAAATATCTGTTTTGCATTGTAAATTCTGTGTATTCTGTGTACACTATTCTGTGTAGTGTTACATTTCTGTAACTTTTAAGTTCCCGTTGAAAATAAATTGCAATGGTGTCTTTCTTTAAGTTTCTGACAATAACAAGTGGTTGCTGAAAAAAAAAATCTTAAACCAGCTTAATGTAGTTTGCTGGTCTTGGTCGGTGTCCCAGCCTGGTCAAGCTGGTCTGTTGGCTGGTCAGGCTGGGAGACCAGCTGGTCGTCTCTTACGTTGAGTCGCTGATGCTTATAGGGAAACTCTGTTTACTCTGATACTGAAGCCTGATTTTTTTCATGGTAGTGTAACTGCACGAACCAATGGCACTTCAACCCACCAAAAGGGGTGGGGCTGACTGCTATACAAGTCAGATCTGAGCGCCATTTCGTCATAATTTTTCTCCTTCAGCGACGAAGATCATCTCCTCGCTGACTCTACAAGCAAGAAGCCAAAGAGAAAGAATTCTATTAATGTCAGACGCGTTTCTACGTGCTTGATGTAGGTAATTCAGAATGCGGATTCCCATCTGTCTCCGAGGGGAATAAGCCGCGTCTGTGTGTGGGGCCAGAAACAGTCCGAAAAGCAGGACTGTATACTTGATCCCAGCTAAAAAAATTCCCAGCTAAAAAATGTTTAAACTTGTTTTTAAGCAGAGAAAACACTATTTCTGCCAATTTATTAAACTTTCTGCTTTGGTTGTGTATGTCAAAACAGAAGTCGGACCAAACTCCTGATGATGTGGAAATTCCAGTGGAAAAAAAAGAGTTTATGGATGAGTTCTTTGCTCAGGTATAAGTGAATCAATGAATATGGACATTTGAACACACTCTTAAAAATAAAGTTACACACTATTGTTACACACTCTTAAAAATAAAGGTTCCAAAAGGGGGGTTTAACAGCGATGCCATAAAAGAACCATTTTGGGTTCCCCAAATAAACTTTTTGTGAACAGTTCTTAAAAGTAAAATGTTTTAATTTTTAAAAGTCCAAAGATTACTTATAGAACCACCAGTGCCGATAAAGAATCGTTATTTATAAGAGTGCAGTTGAATGGACATTTGAAAGTCATTTCTGTATGCGTTCTACAGTTTGAAGAAATCCGCACCAGTATAGACAAGATTGATGAAAATATAGGCGAGATAAAGCGACTGTATTCCGTCATCCTCTCTGCACCGACATCAGACCAGAGTTAGTATAATTACATTTAACCTTAATTTTTATAAATTATTTATTTTTCTCTATTGCCTCCCTACCACATTCATGCTTTAAATATATCTCATCACATTTCTCAAACAGAGACACAGGATGAATTGGAGGCAGTTACGAATGAGATAAAGAAATTGGCCAACAATGCTCGCAACAAACTCAAAAGTCAGTTTTCTGTTCTACTTTTGCTTGTTGAAGAAAATACATAATTATTTTTCAATAATAATTGGACAATATGCTACATCGCTATTATAAATTCTGAGTTGAAATATTTTGTCAACCAATGTTGTCAACAGGCATTGAGCAGATTTTGGCATCTAACACCGAGGAGAGGGTTTCAGCAGATATGCGGATAAAGAAATCTCAGGTAACCACTAGTCCTGCCAATAATCCTGTCACGTATGCCTGTGTCTGCGAACTGGCATACTTCACACCGAAACCATCCAACTCTTTGCTATTGACTCTCCTCTGAATCCCATCATCCTTGGTCTGCCCTGGCTAGAGAGACACAACCCCCGGATCTCATGGACCACTAAGCAGATTCTATAGTGGTCTGACTCCTGCCAACGGAATTGTTTACTCACCAGCCTAACGCCCTCATCTCCCCGACCAGCCCAGATATTAGATGATTCACCGGTTCCGAGAATACCCCCTGAGTACCAGGACCTCGCTGACGCTTTCAGTAAGACCAAAGCCTTGCAACTTCCTCCTCACCGACTCAGTGACTGCTCTATCGGTCTTCTTCCAGGATCAAACCCCTCTATAGGTAGAGTTTTCCCACTATCACAGCCATAATCCGAGGCCATGAAGGCATATATTGAGGAGGAACTGTCAAAGGGGTTCATTATACCATCCACCTCACCGGCATCAGCTAGTTTCTTCTTTGTCAAAAAGAAAGAGGGAGGTCTCCGGCCATGCATCGATTACCGCAGTCTAAATGAGATGACAGTCAAATTCCGGTACCCTCTACCTCTAGTTCCAGCAGCTCTAGAACAACTCCGCACTGCTAAATATTTCACCAAGCTCGACCTTCGCAGTGCCTACAATCTTATTCGCATTCGGGAAGGAGACGAGTGGAAGACGGCTTTCTCAACGACGTCAGGGCACTATGAGTACCTCGTTATGCCGTTCGGCCTGGTCAGCAGTCCTTCAGTCTTCCAAGCTTTCATTAACGATGTTTTCCGGGGCATGCTGAATCAGGGGGTCATAGTCTATATTGATGATATCTTGATCTATTCGGATACCCTGGACTCACATGTGCAGCACGTGCGGGCTGTACTTCAGAGGCTCATTGACAACCAGCTATATGCCAAGATTGAGAAATGTGAGTTCCACCAGACAGTTACCTCTTTTCTTGGTTACATCATTAGCGCTGAGGGGGTAGCTATGGATGACAGGAAGGTACAGTCTGTGCTCAACTGACCTCAATCGACGACGGTAAGGGAACTGCAGCGTTTCTTGGGTTTCGCTAACTTCTATAGACGTTTCATTCGGGACTTCAGCACCATTGCAGCACCTCTCACCTCCATGCTAAGGGGAGGGAAGCGTAGGCTTCTTTGGTCACCATCAGCCACTGGGGCTTTTCAACGACTAAAGGAACGCTTCACCTCCGCGCCCATTCTTCACCACCCTGACCCTGAGGTAGAGTTCTTCATGGAGGTGGATGCTTCCAACACGGGCATCGGAGCTATACTCTCTCAGCGGCAGGGTAATCCTTCCAAACTCTTTCCCTGTGCCTACTACTCTCGGAAACTCACCTCAACGGAACAAAACTATGATGTGGGGGATCGAGAACTTCTAGCCATAAAGGCAGCCTTGGAGGAATGGCGTCACTGGTTGGAGGGGGCCAAACTTCCCTTTGTTGTTCTGACGGATCATTGCAACCTTGAGTACCTCAGAGCGGCCAAACGACTCAATCCACGGCAGGCTAGATGGTCTCTCTTCTTCACACGTTTCAATTTCAAGGTAACCTATCGTCCTGGATCAAAGAATTCTAAAGCTGATGCGCTCTCCAGGCAGTTCGAGAAAGATCAGAGCCCTCCTTCCAAGGAACCCCTAATTCCCTCTAACCTCATTCTCGCTCCTGTTCAATGGAACATTATGACAGAAATTGCAGAGGCCCAGATCATTGAACCCCCTCCGCCAGAATGTTCTCCCAATCGCACCTATGTTCCCACCAGCCTTCGTCAGCGTGTGATGCAATGGGTCCATAATTCCCCCAGCGCAGGTCACCCCGGGATAACAGCCACCATTCAACTCGTCTCTAACTGGTTCTGGTGGTCCACTCTCCAGGCAGATACCATTAATTTTGTTCGTCAGTGTACCATCTCCAAATCTTCCCACCAGCGCCCAACAGGTCTTCTTCAGGCACTTCCTGTTCCCCAACGGCCATGGTCACACATAGCTATAGACTTTGTCACGGATCTCCCCAGCTCAAGGAACTATACCACCATCTTAACGGTCATTGATCGTTTCTCGAAGGCATGCCGTCTCATACCCCTGAATAAACTGCCCACAGCCTTTGAAACTGCAGAGGTACTCCTCAAACAGGTCTTCCGTTTCTACGGACTTCCTGAAGACATTGTCTCGGACCGTGGTCCTCAGTTAACTTCCCGAGTTTGGTCCGCGTTCTGCCAACACCTCAACATTAACATCAGTCTCACCTCTGGATACCACCCACAGTCTAATGGCCAGGTCGAAAGATTAAACCAGGAATTGACCCGCTTTCTGCGTGCCTACTGTCATCAGAATCAGAGCGACTGGAGTCGCTTTCTCCTGTGGGCGGAATACGCACAGAATTCTCTCCGCAAACCATCCACCGGCCTTACGCCTTTTCAATGTGTACTTGGTTTCCAACCACCCCTGTTTCCCTGGTCCGGAGAACCCTCATAGCTCCCTGCCATCAACGACTGGCTCCAAAGAAGTGAAGAGACATGGAATACTGCTCATGTGCACCTTCAACCTGGGGGGGGGGCTCTGTTTCTCCGAATCGGGGACTCTGTGGCTCTATAGACGGCTCTCCGGATGGGCACCTATCCCGGAGTAACTAACGTTATGGATACATTTCCAGGAACCCTGTCCTGGGGATGAGTCCGTCAAAGGTGTTTCCCCTTAGCGTCCCTATTTAAGCAGCTCCCAGACTCTCTATGGTTGCGAAGTCTTGTATTGCCCCGGCTACATTTCTGAGCGTTTATCCTCTTTCTTGTCATCTTTTGTGTATTACCTCGGACTGTTCTTACTACTTTGATTCTCTGCCGCCTGCCTCGACCCTCGCTTTGCCACTGTTTATTCCCTTGGATTACCCCTGCTGTACGTGACGCTGTTGACTGAATACTGCCTGTTTTACTCTGCCTGTTATTCTAATAAAAGCTGCAAATGGATCCGCATTCCTCTGACTCAGCGTTACAAATCCACATGGATTTCCACAAGTAGTTTGTGTTTTATTTATACAGTGTTTATCTCCCACTGTAGCATGCCATTCTTGCTAAGAAGTTTGTAGAGTTGATGACCAAATATAATGAAGCCCAAGTGGAGTTTAGAGACAAGAGCAAAGGGCGCATCCAAAGACAGCTGAAGATCAGTGAGTAACAAACAACATACACAGACCTTCTTTAGGGTTGAATAAAAAAAAAAAATATCAAGTCAGTGATCACAATGCATGTTTAAGGGCCAGTGTTGGATCCTGTCTTACAACTGGCAAAGCCACTACTGATGAAGAACTGGAGGAAATGCTGGATGGAGGAAACGCTGCAGTATTCACAGCAGGAGTGAGTGATTTTGTGTGACATTGATGTGTGATGTTTTGTTGTAAAAATATATCTTGCGTGTAATTTGTAAAAAAAAAAGTTTTAAGAAATGTATGCTTTTATTCATCAAGGACGCATTAAATTGCTGAAAAGTGTTATTAAAGACTTGTACATTGTTACTGTAAATACAAATTCTATATCAAATAAAATCTGTTATTGTGTTATTTTGATTTCCATTCATTAAATAATCCTGAAAATAATTATCCCAGTTTAAAAATTTTAGCCAGCACAACTGTTTTCAACATTGATAATAATAGAAAATGTTTCTTGAGCATTCTTAAAAATTCAACTGTGCATCACAAGAATAAATTATATTTTAAAATATAAAACTGTTTTTTTAATTGTAATAATATTATTCACAATATTGCTGTTTTTGCTGTATTTTTGATCAAATAAATGCTGCCTTGGTGAGCATAAGAGATGTATTTTAAAAAACTTAAATGACCCCAACCTTTTAAATAGTAATGTATGTTTATTTTTTAAACACTTTCTCCTTTTCTATAGATTATGGACTCTGGGATATCAAAACAGGCACTAAGTGAGATTGAGGCACGACACAAATATATTATGCGACTGGAGAGCAGCATAAAAGAGTTGCATGACATGTTTGTGGACATTGCAATGCTGGTGGAGAATCAGGTATATGTGTTTGTCTTCTCAGGAGAATACAGCAAAGCTATAGCTGTATTTTGGAGTCCTTATGATTAAAACTGCTGTTGGACACCATTTTGTTCTCATTTATCAACAGGGAAGCATGATTGACAGGATTGAGAGCAACATGGACCAGTCAGTGGGTTTTGTGGAAAGAGCTGTGGCTGACACCAAAAAGGCTGCCAAGTTCCAACAAGAAGCATGGAGGGTGAGCTGGGAAATTATGAGCAACAATTGTGTCATATAATAATTGACACTTTCACTTATAGTATATTTTCATTTGCTAAGATTCTCAAAAAGCATTTTATTTTTCTCACTGCATTTTTTATTTTTATTGTTCATCCATCTTCTGTTTTTCTTCATGTATCGATGTCCTCTGTTTCTCCCTCATAATTTCAACCTCATCTCTATATGTCTGTTCTCGACACCTTCCAAATCTCTTTCCCAATCATTCTTTCCTCTTGCTTTCTGCCACTATCATTATATCATTATCATGCTGTCACTGGCTGCCCACTTACACCTTTGTAGAAGAAAATGATGATCATGGTGTGTTGCACAATTTTTGCGGTCATCTGTGGTTCTCTGGTGTACAGCTGGCTGACATAAACGCCAAGGTAAGCATTCATAAAACTAAGTTCATAAAACGGCATGCTATTTGTGAGTAACATCCTGCCTTTTTCCAGGTGAAGAGGTTGTCTACTTTTCCAAGTCATGCTTTTATAAAGAATCAAGAGAAGCAACTTAGTGCTGATGAACTCAAAACATCCCTACACACACAACATGTCTTCCAGTGCTTGTTCATCTAATTTCCCCACTTTTTTTGTCTTTTATGTTCTTCCTGTCTTATCAGTTGGCCTTGCACTGTTAGAGGCATCACTGTAAAATGTGATATGCAAGCTATCTGTTCATTTTAGGGCTGTGGTATGAAATATTGCTTTTTATTTAATTAATTGTTTTCTAGGAACTTATGATAAACAATACATCTCTGCTGAAAAAAATAAACAGCTAAAACCAGCTTAAGTTGGTTGGCTGGTTTTAACTGGTCGTCCAGCCTGGTTGGCCAGCTTAGTCCAAATTATTTTAAGTTTTTCATTGAGGGTAAATATGGTTCTGTCTTTACTGACCATTTGCTTATTTAGTGTAGATGAGTAGCACTTAGTTGATTTATTTCGTATGTTTAGCTGGTATTTTCTTTTATGTACGTGATAATAGTATAACTCTGTATTCTGGAGACACTTAAGTTGAACTCTACAGTAGTCTGGCTTGAGTTGTTTAGACTGAGTAATTGTGATTAAAAGACCGGTGTTGTATAAAATCTGTGTTTAAATAGTTAAAATAGTAAATCATTGTTATTTGTATTTAGAGAGAAAGGTTTCTGCTGCCGTTGGTTTTGAGGGTGTAGTTATCGACAGCTGTTTAGTTCAATGAGGGGCTGCGCGTTAGCTGATGGCTGACCAATCAGCAACTACTTCCTGATCGCTTGTGTTAAACGAAAAGTAAGTTCCACCATGCGGAGTTACTGTGCTGGGTTACCAACAATTCAATGTGTACAGGTTTTTCAAGACAGTTTATTGGACTCAAAGAATTAAGTCGAGGACTTAATGAAGATCTTGTGTGAAGTTAGTTCACTGTCATTGGGCTAATTCGAAAGAAATGTAGATTTATTTCACCAGACGACCCAAGCGAGAGCTTTAGACAGTCAAGTCATGGACTGGACGTCCGCAGGCGATGGTACGTCAAGCCACGGAAGAAAAAAGGTATTTTTTTTCAATAATCATATTACTCGTAAGGATTTAAAAAATGGTTGCAGAAATGTTCCTAAAACTGAGTGAGCGTGTTGATATTTAATATTTGATTGGTTGGCAACGCGACGCTTCCAGCACATGTAAACCAGTCTTTGTGTAGCTCCGTTGATCGGCATGCAACTCCAGCCAATGAGAGTGTGGCTCCTTTGGTCACGTGTACAATTATTTCCTCTTAGTGCCGCCTCCGAGTGAAGTGACAGCGACACTAACCAATGAGCGCAAAGGCGAGGGCGTCGCATGTGTTCGTGATTGGATGCTGAACCAGTAACGGGCGGGTCTTACTTCGTGGTGTTTTTGTGACGATGTGAAAATGGCGGCGAATGATGTACTACATTAACTTTGTCGTGAATTCACACAGTGGAGCTGTCTAAATAATGCTTACTTTCACTTAGAATAGAAAAGTTACTAGACGAGTCTAGTCGGAGTGCATATTTTAATAGTAAAAAAAAATACACGAGGACTATTTTAACCGCTGGATTTCCCCCTGTGAGCCCGAGTTTAAGTCTTGTGGAAATACGGTTTCATTAGAAACTTGAACCGGGATTAGCGTGTGTTACTCGATAAATATACGTTCATCATTTCTCGCCGCACTCCTTATGGTTGACTGCAATATTAGACGTTGTACATATAAGCCGTATGTATAAGCAAGACCCCATATCGCTTTGTAAGTTTAATATTTTTACGACTGTTTCTCGGCTGGTTAGCGGTTGGTGCTGATGCTCGTTCTCTAACGTTACCCTCAGCAGCGCTTAGCTTGACAAGCTTTCATGGTTGTTGTAATAACCTGCCCTTTTCACTTTTTGTGTGAGATTATAATACAATAGTTTTGTAGTATTAAAGAACACGCTGAAATCGTTAAACCCGCTTCTGTGTGAACGAACCTCCTGACGAGTTCTAAAACTATTAGATTTTTTTTATGCAGCAGGTATTCATGTAACGTATCGTTAAACGGACACTGAAATAAAGTGACCATCAAACACAGTTGGGGCGGTTATTTCAAACGCGATAAACAGACAGAAGCGTGTTCGCTGGCGCGCCACTTGCACCGGGCTGCGCGTGAGTCTTCATTCTGACAATGGACGGTCCAAAGCCGCGCTACAGCAAGCGACTGGTAAGTGCAGCGCAGTGGACACCTGGAAATAAAATGCTTCGATTCGGATGGTACATTGTGTGTGTGTATAGATATATATATATATATATATACTGCATTTTTACTGAAGCTGTTGAAATGTTAGCAATGTTCAGTTCACTAGTGCCGTCATTTGAGTGGGACAAATAATCTGCAAGGCGTCACTAAAATTACTTCAATTTATTTAGCTTTTTTTTACTCTATCGGTTTAATGCGTTCAGATGTTTAACATTTTGAACGGATGTCAATGTCAGTTAAAGATTTCTTGACTTAAGCGAGTCTGTCATTCTCGCGGAGAGGCTGGATACAGTAGATATTGATTGATTGATTGATTTTTGTCTGACTGCTGAAGAACCACGTGACCAGCAGGTGCCAACAACCACTGACCCAGACACTTTTATGACCAGGAAACATCAAAAAATCAGTAAAGCAATTAGAATAATTCTGTAATTTCACAAAGTGTTCTTGCAATTTGATGGCAAGAAAAAAAAAACTTTTGGAGATAGGCGCGAATATATGGCATAGCATAAAATTCAAAAATTCGTAATACTCAGTTATTATATAATAATGTTTTAATGTGCGTGTGTGTGTTTTAATAGTTTTTACCTGTGATTTTAAAATGGTCGAATTCCCTTGATCCAAACTGACAGGTCACTTTCTCTCTATCAATATTCATATATTTTTGTATTAACCTCAGCAATACCTCAGTTTAAAGCATATTCAACACCATTTTCCTTACATGTGAGACTGTCACAAAGCAACAAATATCAATTTAAAATTCATATATTTATATGATATGTCATTATTATATTTTTATTAAAACCAAGGCACATCAAAGTCTGATCAGGTTGCATTTAAAAAACACTCTTATTTGATTTCATAAATGCATAAAATATTGTCAATTGACAACTTAATGTGTACAAAAATGCTGAATGTTAGTTGCTGACACTATGACTTATGTATGCAGAAAAATTATTAATGTGTGATTGTCGGTAGTTGTTCTGTTGTTTAAAGATGATTTTAGAGAATTTGTAGCAGGTAGTTAAAAGATCTCTCAGCCTTGTGCTCAAGATATATAGATTAGAATTTGGAATTTATCATCTATAATGTTAGGGTGGTTTGAAATCATATTGTTGGTTGGATTGTAACATTTCCCCCGATGGTTTTCTGAAGAACAGGACAGTGGTTGAAAGTAAGGATGATTGGATAGATTGTTGTTTGCAGACTGTTTTTGTAGAGGCTGGGGAAGTGGAGGACTAATGATTCGATAGGTTTAGCAGACCATGTGATCAGACATGCAGGAGGGGGCACTGCAGAGGCGATAGGATGACCGAGGAGAACAGATGGCAGAGTTTCTCATTTTGAAAGAAAGGCAGGGATGGAGAATGGGCAGGAGAACCTTACGCTTGTTGATGGAGGAATGTTGTTGATGAGACGCAGAGGCAGGAAGAGGAAAAGCCAGCAGAGGGATGAAGATGTGACACTGAAGGTGCGAGGTGTGTAGTGTCTCATTGCCCTCCACAAGGGCTTCCTCTTAGCGCACTGCAGTCTAGCGGCTCGCTTAGAGAGATGGTGATCAAAAGCTATGGAATAACAAGAGTGCATGTTAGGTTTTCATTCTGACATCAGTTTCACTGTTCTTTTTTTTCTTCTTCTTTCTTTTTAGCCTCCACTTCATCCTCATTCATCCCCCTCCAGTGTTCCCCTATTGTGCTCCGTTATTGGTGTCAAATGAGGACATGTTGCAGTACAGGTTGTACTGTTTCACCCTAAATGCTTATTTGCTGCTTTTGTTACTGAGAGATCTGACAGTTTGTTGATCTGTTGTGAATGGAAAGACGAAAAGATGCAGTGACAGGTGCAGGAATTGCGCACAGGCCCAGAGGTGGTGAAAACTGCAGCTTCGTTGACTAGGGATGGGCACAAGCACCTAAGGTACTTGTCATGAATAACATTGAATTGTCATCTAATAATTGTCTTCAAAAATATACATATATATATATTAATATTATATATATATATATAGATTTTTTTTTTTATGTGTTTTTGTGGTTGCGTTTTGGGCGGTTCCTTGTTGTCTGATTGGTTAGAACAGGAACATGGTGTACATGGTGACTTTCAGTTTGTGACAGCAGAGATTGTCGTACACACAGGACACGATCTTGCATTCAGCTAGCACAATTGTTGTATTGGAACAGAACAGAACACAAGTCCTGAAGCACTTGTTTTTAAAACTGTTTTTAACATGACACCAGCAATTCTCAAATTTGGAATGAAGAGTTATGAGGCCAATATTCGTCTAGTGTGTTTGGGCTATTTTCTGCTAATGGAAGGTTTTTCTTTTTCAATATGCTTTGTTTTGCTGCCTCATATAGGTCCACGATGGTTTAATTAGTTTCTTCAAAGGCATTTGAACGGGTTTGTTGCTAATTTTCTGAGATACTGCACAGTAGGGCTGCACGATAAATCGCATGCGATATTTAACGCGCATCTTGTCAGTAAAGCCGTTCTGTAATCAGCGGTAAATCTCCATCACGTGCGTGCTTTCACATTGGGCAGCATTTAACTACACAGAGCCGTTGTTCACTGACTAGCTGCGCAAAACATCGCGCGAATATGAACGTGGTTTTGCGCAGCTCGTCAGAACCAACGCTCTGTTAGTAATGCTGCTCAATGTGAAAGGACCGCAAGGTGACGGAGATTTACCGCGGGGGGGGGGGGGGGGGGGGGGATTACAGAACCGGCTTTCTGACAAGATGCCGCGTTACATATGCAGCGATTTTCGTGCAGGCCCTACGCCCATCTGCCCACTCATTTCATAAGATTTTTTTGTTCTCACCCCCACTTTTTTTGTCTCGTTGTCTTTGGTTTGAGAGGGTGTGACACAGGCCAGGGCTTTAGGAAGCCGGTGATTGGCTTGTGGTTTCCACATCACCATTGAGACTTGGGGCAGAGAGGGTCTTCTCCGACTCGACTCACTCTCCTCATGTGATAAATAAAATCTGACTCCTGCTCCGTGGTGCACTGTCGTTCGCGCACGGTTTGGCACGCTGCATTGAGCGTTTAGTTTTTAAAAGTGTCTGTCCTCTAACTGAACTATGCTAAATTATTTTTGTTACTATAAAAAAAAAATCAAAACGACGGTGGGGGTCGGTGCCACGATGAGTAACCCGGTGTTGCGGCTTAACGCTGGTATTAACAGACAAACGTCTGTGCATCAAGCCTACTATCATATTTTGTTGAACCACCTTTTGCTTTAATTAAAGACTTTAGTCTGTTAGAATTTGTCCCTACTGACTTTGCACATCTAAACTTTGCAATATTTACCCACTCTTCTTAGCAGAACTGCTCAAGTTCAGTTCATTTGATGGTGAGCATTTGTGGACTGCAATCTTCAAGTCACTCCACAGATTTTCAATGGAGTTTAAGTCTGAGCTCTGACTAGGCCAAACAAGGACATTCAACTTTTTCTCCTTCAGCCACTGTGTGCTCAGTTTAGCTGTGTGCTTTGAGTCGTCGTCATGTTGGAAGGTAAACCTTCTTCCCATTGACAACTTACTGGCAAAGAGCAGCAGATTTTCCTCAAGAATTTGATGGTATTTTGCCTGATCCAATTTTCCTTCTATCCTGACAAATGCTCCAGTCCCTGCTGCAGAGAAACACCCCCATAACAGGATATTTCCCACTTTTTACTGTATAAATGCTGTTATTATTTGATGGTGAGGCTGTATGGATTTCTGCAGAATCGTTTGGTGTTGAGTGCCAATAATCACTGTAGTCTCATCTGCCTCAGAATCTTCAAGGTGTGTTTCAGAAAAGCTTGTTTGTGACTGCATGTGACCTTTCTTGAGGAGTGGATTTTTTTTCTTGGCAATCTCTTCCCTTGCAAGCCACTTTGATGGGAATTTGTGATATTGTTGTCACATGCGCACAATTCCAACTGAGTGATTCTGTTTTTTTTCCCTGACATGTTGGTGTTATAGCTGGATAAAACAAAAAGGGTGTCCATCTTCATTTCAGGCTGCAAAGCAACAAAATATGATTATTTTAAAGGGGGGTGATTCTTTTCTATGCTCACTGTATCTATGTGTGAGATTGTGGGCAAGTGCATCTCTCAGCCTAGTGTATGTGTGCGCTCAAATAGCCCAACAAGTTGAAACGGTGGTAGTTATACAACATTTGTTCAGCATTCAGAAGACAAGGAGGAGTGTATGCAGAGAAATAGTGTTGCTCTGGCATCGGTTTTTCATTGTCTCTTCTCTCACTCTCTTATCTTACAGCGGTCTGGCACACGGCGGCGTTACCAAGACGATGGTCTTTCCGATGAAGAGATTGATGGAAAGAGGACTTTCGATCTGGAGGAGAAGCTCCACAGCAAACGCTTCAGCTCAGACCGAGTCAAGCGCATGGAGGGCAAAGGTGAAAAAAAGATGTGGCTCTTTATGGAACTCTTCAAATATATTCATGGAGTGTGTAATTTAACGCTGCCTGTTGTTTTTTAGACCTCACATATGAGTACATTCAGAGATGTGGGCTTCGGGACCCCATCATCTTTGAGAGACCTGATGGACTTGGCATTACGTAAGAGATTGTCCTTTTTTTTAATGTAATTTTTCCTCTGTGCCCTTTACAGTTCCTATTTTTCCTATTTTTTTTCTTTTCACATTTCATAATGTTTATAAAGTTTTACATTTGAATTTAATCTGAATTTGCAATATTTCCTTTTTAGAATGCCAGATCCAGACTTCAGTGTTAATGATGTGAAGTCGTTAGTCGGTAAGTGTTTTTGTGGTTGGATATGCTGATGAATTTCATGTTGACTAGCATCAGTGGTGCTTCAGCATCTCCTTCCTGCTAATCACTCTTTACAGGAAGTCGGCGTATGATTGACGTGATGGATGTGTCTACTCAGAAGGGGACGGAGATGTCAATGATGCAATGGAAGAGCTATTATGCGACTCCTCCCTCTCAGAGAGAGAAGCTTTATAATGTTATCAGCCTTGAATTTAGCCACACTAAACTAGAGAGCTATGTCAAAAGACCTACCACGGTAGGTACCTTAACACTTAAGACAAACCAAAAAATACATATATTTAGACCAGTGTGTGATAGTCAGATTATTTATCCATGTTGTCACAGGTGGACATGATTGACTGGGTGGACAACATGTGGCCAAGACACTTAAAGGAAAGACAAAGAGATGCCACGAACTCTATCACTGACATGCAATACCCCAAAGTGCAGAAGTAAGCATATATTAGATCCTTCAATAGAGTCTATATTAATGAATGCTCGCTCTTATCTTACATCTTGTAAAGGCTTTAAAACAAAAAGGGTCAGTTCACAAGGAAATAAACCTGCTGCATTAACTTCATGTCCCATTTCTCACACAGCTCTCTTTGTTCATTTTTGTTATTCTTCAGCAAAACAGTAATTTTCCCCTATTTCAAATTTGCCTGTTTCCAGGTACTGCCTAATGAGCGTGCAGGGCTGTTACACAGATTTCCACATAGACTTTGGAGGCACATCTGTGTGGTACCACATACTGCGGGGCTGCAAGGTCAGAGAACACTGTATATA
This sequence comes from Sinocyclocheilus anophthalmus, assembly GCA_018155175.1. Classification (NCBI taxonomy): domain Eukaryota; kingdom Metazoa; phylum Chordata; class Actinopteri; order Cypriniformes; family Cyprinidae; genus Sinocyclocheilus; species Sinocyclocheilus anophthalmus. The sequence goes on along the minus strand of JADLZN010010213.1, from coordinate 178,258 downwards.
TACTAGGGGTGTAAAGATATACCAATCAAATGTTTCGGTTCATATCACCGTTTTGGAGCCATGGTTCGTTTTGCTGTGGGGGTAGGGTTCATGGCATGGCACCAGCAATGCTATAGAACACTAGATTCACTTTCATTTTTATTTATTTATCAATAATATTGAATAATGATAACAAATTGCTCTCTGTTAGTTCATTAATTAATGCACTAACAAATGGGGGTGTAACGATTAAACGATATGGATCGATACATCGATACGATGTCTGACGATACGATGCATCGATGCCACTCGTAAAATATTGATATTTGTAGTATTAATAGGCACCTTTATTTTGGCACTGTCCAAATTTTCACATAATGTCCGTCTATGCATTACCGCCAACGCGTGCATCCTCGTTCAAACTCGCGTATCAGGACCCGATATAAGGACTGCCCGAAGGCACAAGGTGAATATAAAAGATGCTCGGGGTTGTCTACACGGTGCGAATACTAAATTGAGCTCTGTTCCGCTTTTTTTGTGCATGGATGAATAAATAGACAAAATTACATCAAAATGTGTTTTGGCGAATATCCTAGTAAACACAGTAGGTTAGGCATATGTCTTAATGTAAACAGTTGAGAAAGAAAAGGCATGTGTATCAGTATATATAAAATCCGTGCTTCGTTCTTAAAGTGAAAGCCAACTAATAATAAATCTAATGCTGTCAAAGAAAAATGCAAGTGCTCACTGCTCTTGACTAAACCTTTGTAACATCAAAAATGATTAATCTATATTTAATTTATACAGTGAAGACTATGCAGTTATTTTACATTTGATTATTAAATTTCTGTAGCATAGGGCCTACCTGAAAATTTATTTTAGATTGAGCTGAAAAACCTGAAAAACACTGTTTATGGAACTTGTGTCTTTGTTGTATTATATTTATTTTCTGCTATTGCTTGTAATTTGTTTATCTGTAGAAAGTTTGTAGCACGTGAGGCCCACCGCATTAGCAGCCATAATTGTGTTTTCCAGTTTATTTCTTATTTAAAAAAAATGGTGTAGGCCAATTTTTTGTTTTGAATGTCCCAATTGAGGTACAGGATAAATGTTTTCAGATAAATGTTCATGTTATATATTTGGTTGCATTTGTGAGTTAATAAAAATATAGATGGTTGTTTAAAATAGATATATAATACAATATCGATATATCAATCGATATACTCCTGAATCGAATCGTAATCGTATCATATAATTTTTTGAGGTATCGGCAAATATCGTATCGCTGGGTACAAGAATCGATATTGTATCGTAATCGCGAACCCTCCTATGGTTACCACACCGGCCTAAACAAAAAAAACGCACAAATAAGACTTTAAAAATGGTTGATTTGTAAAGTGTTACCAAAAATTTATAAATTTTTTAAAAATAAAATAATGCCTAAATAATGCAAACTAGTCATTGGACATTAGTTGGACAACTAGACATTATACTTAGGCTACATATAAAAATGCATGTGCTATGGATAAATAAAATGGAATAGCTGGACAATAAGGAAATTATTTTATTCAAATATGTAAACTCAGTCTGACACTTGAGAGTCGCAAGCCGTTTAAGAGGTGGCATCTCTCAAAGAGCACGCGAGTACTTTATGGGTTAAAATAGCTTGATTGTTTAAATTGGCGTGACATATGACGTGCAAGTCACAATTCCGTCAACTATCCGAAATGTGGGCTAGTCTTGTATTGCAGCGTGCAGCTCGCTTGCAGAGCAAACTCAATGTGGATATTATGGATGTGAGGCCATTTGTGCATTTTGAGAGAGTGGGAGAAGACACGGATGACTGATCTGCTCTGATAATCTGTTAGGATTCAACTTGCATACAATTGTGCATAAATGTTTGCGGGAATTTCCCACTCTATAATCGCAAAACCTTGGGGAATGTGTAGAATTACACACAACGCTCCCACAATCCCGCAGCGAAACGTGGCAGCTAAACTCTAAAAATTCACAGCGTTTTATTATAGAAGTATGTTCATTATAATGTTATGTATATGGCAGTCCCAGTCATGGTTATTAATATTCTGCATTGTTGTTTGTGCTGCTCGCGCTATGCCTTGAAGAGATAATCACCATAGTAGGCCTACAATGAAGTGCTTTACTGTAGCGTAACTCGACCAAATGCATCTTGTATGAGATAAATAATCTATACACGATATATATATAAACAAAATATTGCAAATTACAGTTCCACAAAAATGCTGTGAGTGGCTTCACAAGCAAACTTGACTTTGCTAGTCATGAAGATATAACTCTGTTATATCTTATATATCTTATATTCTTTCCAACAATGCACTGAAACATGAAGTAATCTTTTACAGTCGTGTTCTCATTATAATTTTATGTAGCCTATATGACAGATTAGTTCTGCACATGTTGCCCTTAATGGTACCTTTTTTGGGGGGGCGGGGAAGGCCATGAGAGTACCCCGTGTATCATGGTTTTTCGGTTTGAAGTCTTTTTCACTTTTGATCGATTTTATGCATTCTTGTTGAATAAAAGATTTCACCTTTGAACAGTAGTGTACATGCTGAAATCATTGTGATTTTAATTTAGCATGGACACAAGAGCTCATTGATAATGTCATATGAACTGTTATATTTTGTATCTGACAATTAGTTTGCTGTCAAAATACCCAAAAATGGTTTTGGCCTAGATGAGCTTGATTTGGATGTGTGTCTGCTACAGGTGTTTTGGTTAATCCCGCCCACGCCACAAAACCTGGAGCTTTATGAGAACTGGGTGTTGTCAGGGAAACAAGGCGACATCTTCCTTGGTGACAAGGCCACTGATTGCCAGAGGGTTGAGCTCAAGCAGGGCTACACGTTCATTATTCCATCAGGTAAGCACATGCAGGCACACACATTTGTTTACATCAGAAACACTTGATTGTTATATTGTGCATATTTTTTTCGAATTTCTTATATTAACATTTGTTTTCATGGTTTTAGTTTTGAATGATTAGTTTGAGCTTTCTTAAATTGCGTTTGCTGTGAATAATACCTAAATAAAACCTTTATTTATTTATTTTTTGTTAGGTTGGGTCCATGCGGTGTACACCCCAGTAGACACACTTGTGTTTGGTGGGAACTTTCTACATAGTTTTAACATCCCCATGCAACTATACATCTCCAACATTGAGGACAGGACACGGGTGAGTCCAACATTTTACTGCAACCACCATTTTCTTGTATAACTTACATGACCCTTTATGGGCTTACTTATTGTAAGTAAATCTCACAAAACCTGCATGAACATGACTGGGTCATATTTCAACAAAGTAGATAAACAAAGTAGTAAGAAATCAATATTTTTTTTTTTTACCACAACATTTGGACTGTACCGTTTTGCAAATTAAGCACACTTCTCAGTTTTCATCACAATGAGGAGGAAAAGATGTATCATTAATTACCGCAATCCAATAATCATGGTAGTATTTCTTGTACCGTTTCATATAAAAAGAAAGCAAGAAAACCTTTATCTGGTCTGGATAATTTTTTTTACAGTAATGAGAATGAGTTTTCTTTTTCACATAATTATTGGGAATTTGGTAGGCGAGGGGTGTATAATTTTCATGATAATAATAACGGGGGATAAAAAAATCATAGTCTGTGGTTGCTCCTCAGGTGCCAGCTAAGTTCCGGTATCCATTCTTTCATGAGATGTGCTGGTATGTGTTGGAGCGTTATCTGTACAGCGTGACCAACACCTCCCACCTCATCCCTGAGTTTCAGAAACACTCTCTGGGAATTGGTCAGTACATTAACACATTCACTTTCTAACAGATTTGATTGTATTGAGCACAGATAAGCTTAAGTCTGTTTCTCGTTTTCTAAATCCAATACACAGACTTGAGGCGGGAAGACTCAGGTTGTGAGGAACTAAATGGCCATGCTGAAGAGGAAAGAGATGATAACGATGCTCCATCTCCACCTAATGCACCAGGGGTGAAGCTACACTTGACTCCTTTTGAGCTGAAGGGGCTGTGGCACCTGGTGGAGAACTTGGAGTCGCTGCCGTCACATAAGAAGTGCGTGCCTTCAGGAATACACAATGCTGCTGCCCTGCTACATGACATACGGGTCAGAACACTTGCCCATTGTGTTTCACACTTCTGTTTTTTGGAAATGGTTATTTTGATGTACTTGCTGGTGTGATATTTTTGATTTTTTTTTTAAATAAGAAATGTGACTTGAGATGCAGGATGTTAGTGGTTAATGTTAGGTGTTGTTGCTTAAGAATCTATTCAGTCATTTTGAACTGTAATGAAAGTGTTTTTGTTTTCTCTCTCTCTCTTTCAGGCATTATTGAAAGAACATGCTGATGACATCCCTGAACTCTCTTACACTGGAAAACCCATTGTCAGATGGCCAAAGAGGGTAAGATCACGGAATTAGTTTCTTTAAATAGGTTGTTTGTAATTGGCTTTCCAGAAAAAGCATTAAGTGAATCATGAAAATAACTAACTTTTTAGAGTTTTTCTTTTCATCCAGTTTTTGTAATTTGTCATTTTTGTGATCAGTATTTGTAATTTCATGCCATACGGTGGAATAATGAATTTTATTCAGAACAGGTATTTGTAACATCATGGTATTACCTGTTTAAACTTTTTTTTTTTTTTTATATAGTAATGGAAATCAGTTTGTCAGGACAGTTATTTTGTTCATTAAATTAATGGTGCAACCAGAATATGTTGGTCATCCTTTTTTGTGTCCTCCATTTGATTGTAGTGTAAGCAAAATATGACCAGAACATTTTCTTTGCTGCACTGTTAATTTTAACTGTCTAAATATGTTAATTAAACATGAAGCTTGAGTTAACTGCCATCAAAAGGGGGCATAATGATGGATAAAACAAAACCCTAAAATTTGCACTTTCTCTTTTTTTTTCCCAATACTATCTGAATATTCTCTCCTAAACCCATCACTCTGCAGCACTTACCTCTGATTTCTCTTTGTCCCTTTCCCAAGCCCCCCTGGTACCAGCCCCCTCCTCCCCCTCCACCTGTTATTCGTCCCAAGCTGGCAACCGCACATATTATTCCACGACCAGTGAAACCAGCCTCTAATATGTCTGTGCTGCGACGCCGCCGCGTGCGCTGTAAACGGTGCGAGGCCTGTCGGCGCACAGAATGTGGAGACTGCAACTTTTGCAGAGACATGAAGAAATTTGGTGGCCCTGGCAAACTCAAACAGACCTGTGTCCTGCGCCAGTGTCTCGCTGTGAGTGTCTTCACATTGTGCATTTTATATTTAATGTAACCTTCCTTTGTTTGCTTGTATTGACCCGAATATAAGATGATGGAAATACATCTGATTACATAAGATTTCTTGGAAGTACATCTGAAAAAGCGCGGTCGTCTTATATTCAGGGTCTAGACTTTGACATGTCAATAATACACCCACAACAATAGGTGGCGCCAAATACACATAAAACGAGTGTGCCATGAAATACGTAATGTAATGCGTGTTGTAAAGAGCGCAAGTAAAAACAAAGGAAAAAGAAAACCTTACAGCGCATGAGTTGTGACTGTCAGGTTAGCCTGATGGGACCAAACTCACTTTGTGATTTTAAAACGTAAGACAGTACCCAGATTTGAAGACTACAGTAAGATTTAAGTTCTACTGTTAATAAGATTTTGGTAGGCTACTATTAGATGGATAGCCTAAGTGTCTTAATTCAGATGGGCTACCGGGTTTTTTTTTTTTATGGTATATCAAAAAGTGTATATTTTTTAAATGTGATTGTTGGTACATTTTACCCGTTTTTACCATACTTTCAAAACAAAAATTAAAATAGGAAATGTATGCAATATGAAAATAATTGAACACAAAATGTGTTTTACTGAGAAAAAACAAGATTTGGTTTTTAAAAAGCGTTTTTCCAAAAGGTACATCTGGAAAAAAGGGGGGTCGTCTTATAATCGGGCCAATACGGTAATATCACTGACTTTCTGTGTTCTCTCAATAGCCTGGTCTGCCGCTCTCTGCTGTATGTGAGATCTGTGAGGAAGGCAACCAGGACACTGGTGAAGAGCTCATGGAGTGCTCCAACTGTGCTCAGATTACACATCCTAGCTGTTTGAAGGTACAAGCATTATTACTACAGACAGCAATTCAGTAGACTTCTCAAAATGCTTTATTCAGATTCATTCATCTTGTGAGCATTGTGACTAGAGACTTTGCAATGTGTGGACATCAGAAAACCATTTTCAGCTCAATAGAGTGCAACAAATGGCTTCTGGAAGTAAGAATCTTATTCATGTTCTCAATAGAGAAATGCATTATTATAGCAAGAATCCTTAGTAATGTATAAGCATTTCGGGGACAGATCTTCCTGAGCTTTTGAAGAGACTTTACCGTGAGAGTTTAATTGCCAAATTTCTAGTGAAGATCAACACTTCCCACAGTCTTGAAGAGAGAGAGTACATCTCGGATACTTAAATATTTTCAAATGTAATTTATTTCTGTCATGACAGAATGTTACTCTAATCTTTAGTGTCACATGATCCTTCAGAAATCATTCTAATATGCTTTTTTTTTTTAAGTGCTCAAGAAACATTTCTTACTATTTTCAATGTTAAAAACAGTTGTGCTGCTTCATATTTTTTTTTGTGGGAAACTGAAACTTTGATAAATGGAAAGTTCAAAAGAATGGCATTTATTTTAAATAAGATGTTGTAACATTATTTACAAATTTAATGCATCCTTGCTGAATAAGAGTTTTAATTTCTTTTTAAAAACAACTTTTGAATGGTAATGTATACTCTTAGTGTACTTAAAATAAAAGACTTAATATTTTTGTTTTATTTTATGTCGTTGCTCATTTCATTGTCATTTGCTATGCTTTGTGAGATGGACCGCTTTATTTGTTCTAATTGATATGAGTACAGTGCCAATCTTAGTGTTTTCTCCTGTACAGTAAACAGTTTTACTGTTGTAATGATCTTATGTCCTGTCTGTGTAGACATCTGGTGAGGGAGTGGTAAACAAAGACCTACCGAGCTGCTGGGAGTGTCCTAAATGTATTATGGGCAAAGAGACCGATTCTGAGGTAAAACACATTTTTACAAGCACATTGACCCACACGCCCACGATTTTAAAGAGGGTTTCTCCGCCTATTGTTTGAACACACCTTCAGGCCTTTGAAATGAAGGAAGCTTTGAGTGTTCTAATGCTACTAGCTTTTGCAGGCCTGCATTCATACACACTCACTCATTCACACCATGTAGAAAGATGCATGCCAAGAGCTTACTGTGATGTACACACTCCGATCTGCGTGTGTAACAGTAACGCTTGTTTTCCTGTGTGCCAGTCGTCAGGCAGCGGTGATGACATCACGGCACAGGATGGGTCAGGGGGGCGAGGGGGCGAGGGCGGGGCATGGCACGGGGTCGGGCGGCCCCCCTCTTCGCTCTCTCACGGGTCGCTCCAGAAACGGGCCGCAGCCCCTGAGCAGCGGCTCAGGAAGCGGGTGAGAGGCTCCGCCTTCCTCACACTACTGCTGCTGCTTGCATAGCCGCTCTACTCTGCCTTTATTATGTATTCCCTTCTCTACCTTTTGCAGTAAATCCCCCCCGTTTTGTTCAATCTTTTTTTCTACGCTTGTCTTGTCTTGCTCTCTTTTTGGCCCACCCTGCTCTGTTCATCATCATCTTGCCCCACTGCTTTGACTGACTGAGGGTTTCAGAATCAGCTTTGTGTTTGCAGCTAGTGTGATTCCTTTCAGTGATCCTGATGTTTTCATCACTGTTCATTCTTTTGAAGTTCATATTAACCACAGTATGTTATTTTATTTTGCAGCTACAATTGGAAGGTGGTAAAACACATGTAAGTGTTTTTTTTTTTGTTTTGTTTTTTGAAGACTGTGTTTATCAGTGCTTGAATGATTTTCTAAATTTGTAATGAAAAAAGCAAAATTTATAATTTTGTTCTGACTAGTTGTTTGTGACAGCAAGTGGATACATTTCCACAGCAGGCTTTTGCTGTGATAAATATTTTAACATTATTAAAACATTATTTGTTGTTTAGCAAGGTTTTAGGCCCCGTTTCTGGATGTTGTTTCTTTTAGTTTTTGATTCTTTATTATAAAGTTTAGTTGGAAACCGGTCCGTTTAGATGCCTTTTCACTGTTTTTTGACAACCCCCTAGTGGCAGTCACACAGAACTTTTCATATTGGTCGTGAATCCGGTCTATTGATTCACCATGGTAAAATGAATGAATACTGAATGTCTGACTATATCCACAAAAATTAAATAACCACCAATACTTCTGAAAAGAAAAACAAAGTAGATTTTCTAGGGCTAATTAACGCAAATAATTATGTAATTATGAATTATGTCTGAAATATCTGGTTTGTGTTTGGTTATTTTTAGGGATGCACCGATACTGATACTGGTCTCCTGTACTCGTACTCGTTAAAATACGCCGATACCACACAGCATGTGATAAGCGCCATATTCAGACAAAGAAACACCGACAACAGAACAACAGACAGCAGAAAGGAGTTAAGGGTGTCTACTACAAAGTATATGTATGCAATGAATATAATGTTAAACATTTAGTATTAATGCCTGTATAGCTGATGTGCGCGAGCTGATAAACAAAGCACGCTGAGTGGATTGAGCGCGCGGCGGCGCAGATGCGCGAGCTTGTCGAGTGAATATATCTTTCTCACAGACATCACTGAAAAGCTTGTAGTTCGGTCACATGTGTCAAAAACAAGTAAAACAATGCACAAGTTACTTAACGGTAGGGAGAGAGAGAGCGCGCGCAATTCTGTTGTGTAATCTTTGATGTTCACTCACTTAGCACACGCATCATTTGGATTAAAACTAAATCGTAAAAATAAAACCATTTATAGGGGCATTCACTATAAAAGTAATTTATTTTTAACCTTAGGCATACACAACTTTCTAGCGAAAGTGAATCTAGCAGCTTGTGTGAAATGCGCTAGGCTGTACTATTCTGCATCAGTACAAATACGTGCACGCGTATTAATGAACGGTGAAAGTAACAAAAACTTGTAAAATACATTTAATGGTCATAATTAAGTGTGAAAATAACAGAAGGATTTACAGTCAAACCAAAAATTATTCAGACTCCAGATATAATTTTTGATATTTTTTTACTAGTGGGTGCAGGACACTATAGTTCATTTATGTAAGTGAGGATAGCAAAATAAAGTAAACTGTGACAAATCATACCCAAAAATTCTTCATACAATGGACTACCAATAAAATGTATAAAAAATTTGGTGTCAAAAAATATTCAGACTGATCTGGGAAAAAAACTGATGTTGAGTTTGCATGAAGCGGCGTACAGGCTGCTCCAGAACTAAGCTGTCATTGAGGCTACGGGTTTGCCCGAACTAGTATCATAGTTGTGTAAATAACTGTCAACTAACGCTGCCGCAATTATTTTGGTTGATTTAAATCCATTACAGTGGAGCCTTTCTATCAAAACTACTAGCATTACATATTAATTTGTTCTGACACAGTGTAACTCTGAGTTCTTGTTATATTTTATTACTATTTTCTGATCTATAGTAAATAAACTGTGATAATGTGAGAAATGTTGAAGGTGTCTGAATACATTTTTGGTTTGACTATCTATTTGATAAATGAAGTTAACCAACTAACATTATACATACCCTTTTGGTTTCTGTTCCCAATATTTAAAAATTTTACAAATGCAATAAAATATTGGTATTGGTATCGGTACTCTGTATCGGCAAGTACCAAAAATAAAAGTATCGGTATCGGGGAGTACTGGAAAAAGTGGTATCGGTGCATCCCTAGTTATTTTATAACTACCCATTGTTTAGAAGGTGTTTAAAGATTAATGTTTTAGTGCAAAAATATTGGTAATTCTCACCTTACATTTAATCATTTAGCAGACACTTTTATCCAAAGCGACTTACAAATGAGAACAATAGAAGCAATTAGACCAACGTGAGAACAACAGAATACAAGTGCCATGACAAGTCTCAGTTAGTCTAGCACAGTACACGTAGCTAGGTTTTTTTTTTCTGACCTTATGCTCATAATTTTGATTAGGTTCAAGTTTATAAACTATAAAGAAGTGTGAATAAAGAAGTAAAATAGAAAATGAATATAGAATACTTACCAAGCAGTGTTGGGCATATGTTCTAGCTGCAAATGTTCAGATATTTCAACAACCAAAGCTCAAATCGGATTTGAAAATTCTGCATACGCATATAATTAGAGCTTCACTCAGCTCTCATATTTCTTTAAATTGGAAATATTTATTTTTGTTCTGTCATTTTTTAAAGGGGACTAATTTTCTTTTTTTACATTTAGTTAGGTTTCTGGCGTGTCGCAGAAAGGAAACACGCAGGCGGTTTATTATTGGCTGTCTGAGTCTGAAACCGTGTCATTCTGTGTGCTGTTTCAATTTCCAGCCAGGTTCTGTGTAGATAGCTAGCTATTTGAATAAGACCACCTCCGAGCCATATACGGAGTCCAAGGCAGCAATTCACATGTCTTGTGTCGACACGCCCCACGGAAGAGAGGGGTGGGGTGAGCAGTAGCTCATTATTATTTAAAGAGACATGCAGAGCTGTTTTTGACAAGGTAAAAAGGGTGTTGTTTTTCACAACCATTGAAGAATTTTAACCAAAGAGTGTTAGACATTTCATGAAGACCCTAAAGAATCATACCTATTTGTGGAAAATAGGCATCCGATGTCCTCTTTAAAGATTGTGAAAAGGTGGCTTTAGTGTGACTTTTTTTTTCTTATTTTCTCTCTTTCAGAAACGCAAGTCTTCATCTCTTGATCCTCGCGTGGCTAAGATCTATCGGCGACATGGGATGGAACACGATGATGATTCAGGCAGCGATGACGATAGTTGCAAGATGTCATCAGTCCGGGGCAGGGTCTCTTCATCCCGCCGAGGTTATGGAGCTGGTAGGCGAGGTGTTTGGAGAGGCTCCTCGCATCGAGGGAGTCGAGGGAGAGGCAGCTTGGCAACAAGATCGCTGAAAATGAGGAGGGGACTCGGAGCAAGAGCGGAGAGAGGGGGTCGGGTTAGGTTAAGAGGAGGATCCCACATGAGGCGACGGCGCTATGAAACAGAAGACGATGATGACGATGATGAAGATGACGATGATGATGAGGAAGATGATGATGAGGATGACAGTGATGAAGAGAGACATCTTGGCCGGTCGGATAAGGAGCATCGTTCAAGGAGACGTAGGCGGAGAGGTGATGACTATGATGATGATGATGACGACGACGAGGATGATGATGAGGAAGACAGTGAGGAACAGGACTTTGAAGGAGAGGATGATGAGATGGAAGACTTAGATGGAGGAGAGGAAGATGATGAGGATGGAGGGAACCAATCAGACTCTGATCCTGACCCACCCGTCTTACTAGTCTCAGACTTGAATGATGACCTGCTGAACGATTCCTACCTGACTGTGACCCTCCAGCGTCCTCCAAAGGCCAAACGTGACCCCGGTTCCATTGTACCCAAACTGGAGGCGGCTATGTCTCCCCGAACACCTAGGGGTCCTGGCTTCAACCAGCGTAAAACGCTACCCAGGACCCGTCTCAGGAACAGCACCTCGACACCAGCCGGAAATGGTGTGTCTCAATCCAAAAGCGTCCACACGTCCGGCCGCCCCACGAGGCGGAGCTCCAACCAGGGTGGTCGAGAGAGAGACACAGCGTCACCGTCCTCTATGTCTTCTCGTTCCTCTGTTTCTCCGCCACCTCCTCCTCCAGCCATCGCCACTTCTTCTCCTCCTTCCCTCCTCTCTCATCCCTCATTCTGTGATGTAGGAAACGAGCGTGGCTGTGAAAAGGACATTTGGATGTCAGTGTTCCGTTACTTGGGTCGGACTGATTTGGCTGTGTGTATGAGAGTCTGCAAGGCTTGGTACAAGTGGTAAGTGTAGTAGTTACAGTTAAAGCCTCAGCAGATCCTTTTTAACAAGCTGGGATGCTTCCTTTAATTTCCTCTTTCTGTTTATTTGTTTGTTTTTATCAAACAAAAGGCCTTTTCACACTAGAGATGAATGATTAAGCGTAATAAAAGTTGAATTGCGATATGGCTTAGTGCTATTATCAAGTCTCAAAGTCTGCGATGTAATTAAATAAATATATGTGCTGTGGGTTTCAGAGAGGAGCTTGGTTCTGTTCATTTACACGCAAGCAGCTCATGATCGGGTGTCTTCAGTGTAATACTCTTGTCCATATAGTGCAGGGGTGGCCAACGTCGGTCCTGCAGAGTTTTGCTCCAACCTTGAAAAACACTCACCTGCCTGCTGCTTTTTAGTAACCCTTAGACCTTGATTAGCTTGTTCAGGTGTGTTTGATTAGGGTGGGAGCTGAAGTCTGCAGGACTGTAGCTCTCCAGGACCGAAGTTGGCCACCCCTGATAAAGTGTATGTTGGGATATAGCTATGCCTTCAGAACAAAAAGTCTGTGCTTCTATTTCTTATAATATCCCCTTTTCAATAATATGTTGTTAACAACACTATGTTGTGGGGGTCGACAAAAACAGAATATAAAGAGACACATTTGCATAGGTAACTTCCTGAAAGGATGATGGTATTTTTTTTTCTTGTTTCTTGACTTTCATAGTAGTACAAAATTTTAAAAAGGAGAATTATCTTGATTCATAATTGTGAAAGTTCATGATCTTGATCATTTTGGTTAATTTATTAATTTTTTTCCCTTCTCTCAGAGTAATTGTTTTGGTTCTCTCCTGCTGTAGGTGTTGTGATAAGCGCTTGTGGACACAGATAGATCTGAGTCGATGTCGGGCACTCAGTCCTCAGGCTTTGTCAGCCGTCATAAAACGACAACCCGTGACACTTGATCTCTCATGGACACCAGTATCAAAGAAACAGATTGCCTGGCTCATTCATCACCTCCCAAGTACCAGTTCTCAGCATTTTATAGTCTTTAACTTTGAAAATGTCTCATGTTTTGATGTTTACATGAAATTGCTTAAAAATAAAGCATGCATCACAGTTGAGACTAAAATATTCTCTCTCTGTTTTTTCCCCCCCTCACAGGTTTGAAAGATCTAATAATGTCAGGTTGCTCCTCATTATGTGTGTCAGCGTTAAGTTCACAGAGCTGTCCGGGTTTGCGAACGCTTGACCTGAGCTGGACCGTGGGTGTCAAAGATTCACAAATAAAAGACCTCATTGTGCAGCCAGGTGAGGCACTCATAATCATTATTAATGGGAGTATGTGTTCAGTGTGAGCAGAAATTCACTCTCTTTTTCACCTCTACCTTCACGTCAAACAGGCAGTGAAAGTCGCAGTCGGCTGAGAGGTTTGCTCACTCTGAGCTTGGCTGGTTTGGATGTGAGCGACTCCACCTTGAAGATGATCGTTAGACATATGCCTTCATTGCGCCGGTTAGATTTGTCCCACTGCCAGGGACTCTCAGACCAGTCCATCAACCTGCTCACCACTACTGGCTGCAACACTCGCAACACACTCAGACAGCTTAATCTTTCAGGTACCCTTTATCTTCTGAAAATACCCATGATATGTTATTCCCACATTTTTATCACAACTGGTGCTGCAAACTCAAAATCTTGGTAACACTTTAGTTTAGGGACCAATTCTCACTAACTTGTTGTTAATTAGTATTCATATTACTAGAATTTTGGCTGTTTATTAGTACTTATATAGCACATATTAATGCCTTATTCTGCATGACCATATTTTAAATTCCTTAATCCTACCCCATACCTAAACTTAACAACTACCTTACTAACTATTAATAAGCAGCAAATAAGGAGTTTACTGATGCAAAAGTTGTCGTTAATTGTAAGAACTGCTCCTCAAGCTAGATTGTGACCAAAATCTTAATGTCTTAAATTCAGTTCCAGATCAAATGTAAGGTCATAAAATCTTAATTTCGTTTTAATTAAATGTGTGCTGCAAGTTGCAATGTAAAAATGTGTCACTCAAAAATTAGGAATAGTTCACCCAAAAATGTCAAATTGGCGACAGTTTGCTCACCCTCAGAGCATCAGAGATGTAGATGAGTTTGTTTCTTCATCAGAACAAATTTAGAGATATTACATCACTTACTCACCAATGGATCCTCTGCAGTGAATGGGTGCCGTCAGAATGAGCCAAACTGCTGATAAAAACATCACAATAATCCACATGTTATCCAAACAATGTCAGTTAACAGCTTGTGAAGTGAAACGCTGTGTTTGTACTTTGTAATAAACAAATCCATCATTAAGGCATTTTAACTTTTAAATTGCTGCTTCTGGCCAAAATCTATAAGTAGTCCATAATCCATAATAACACTTCCTCCAGAGGAAACAAAGTCTGACAACACCCATTCACAGCATTGGTAAGCAAGTGATGTAATGCTAAAGTCTGGTACTCCCAGTTGGTGGATTAATCTTTTCTTTGTCTCTGTAGGTAGTAATAAGTTGACAGATGCTTGTCTGTCCTATATGAAGCGATTATCAGCTCTGGCTCTGTTGGATCTGCGGGGCTGTAGGAACGTGACTCGACGCGGCTGTGATAACTTCATCTCTGACCTGTCCCACTGCACCATATTCTGTCTGACCGAGGACAAACTCATTCAGAGAATATCATAACATGCACACATAAAAACACACGCACAGCTCTGCTTGGCGAGCTCACAAGTGCTCCATCCCACTCAATACAGGCTCATCTGGCCTGAATGGGAGGATGAGGCTGAAGAAAAGAGACTGATGGAAGGATATGGCCGTTGTTCTAGTAGAAGGGTAAAAACAGGCTGACAGGAGAGGATAGTTTCACAGCCGTCTTCAAGTGAAGTGTAGGATTTTATTCCCACAACCCATGAGACCGATCCAGACACATTCAGCGTGTGGCTTTTTCTTCTTCTCTGGGCATTCAGCCTAATCCAAAGTGACTCCTATACTACATAATCTAGCCCAGATGGGATTTGGTGAATGAGGAAGGGATGGTTTGATCAGAGATTCAGTCCTGGTGTGGCCACTGATGTTCTGATGATTTGTTGGTGCAGACGAGTTGAAGCAAGGAGAAAGAAAATGACAGACATGGCACATCCTGATACTTCTCATCCACCACAACTTGATCAAAGAATGTAGTGGCAGCACAGGATGAATCTGAATCATAGAGACTTCAGCAAACCGATCCAGATCGTTCACTCATGCTTTCTTTGTGACTTTGTCTGAACTTAAATGTTGGTCGTTCAACCTTTCTGAAGGTTCTGCTGCCTGGATGTTTGTAGACATTTAACACTCCACACTAAGTTTTTACTCTCTCGTACCAGTCACTCTTTCTTTGTTTTTTTTCCATCTGATGTTTTGTACTTTTGCTTGCTGTCATCTCAAATAGGCGATTCACCTGCCCTATCTAAACTAGGAAAGGGTTGCTCACAGTTGAGACTTAGTTGTTCATTTACCCTTGGAAAGCTATAATTTAAATGCAACTTGTAGCAACACAATAGCAATTATTTTCTGAGGACTTTTTAAAAAAAAAAATCGGTTTGCTTTTTTCATGAAAAAGCAGAAAAATAAAAAGGGAAAGCAAACAATGTTCCTGTTTTGTCACATGTTGCCTTTTAGCACAGAATTCATGAATATTGTCATTTTATGACTATACACATACCTAATTTTAACTGTTCCATACAGAGATTATCATGCATGATAAAGGGTTTGCAGGATAGAAGTAGAGCCACAATAGTAATAATATTGATCAACTGATGAGGGTTTTTAATGGCCAGACTGCAGGGTAGCTGATCTACAGTGGGGCACAAAAGTCTAAAACCATGTTGAGAGTCTGATATTCTATTCCTGGAAATATAGTCATGTTTAGAAAAATTTATGAAAAGTACATGTATGATGTAAAATACAAATGGTTAAATTAATTTTTATTTCTAGGTCACTAATCAAATAAGCAAATTTGTCACATTGACCATGTGATCTCCTTTGTACAAAAGGTCCGATTTCTCTGCCTCCATTTAAAGCATACAAGATTTTGTATAAAATGTTAAAAGGTCATTTATTTAGCTGACATCAGTTCAGTGTTGATTCAGTTGTTCAATAACATGAGTTTTGGAAAATGTCATTCAGCTCAATACAATTTAAATTTTAAATCGATAACTGGCATTATATATATGTATGTATATATAAACAAATTAATGATCACAATACTAACATTCCATTCAAACAGATAATCTGTTCAATCCATTTTGATGCCAATTTATATTTATGCATTTGACGGATACTTTAATCCAAAGCAACATGCATTGCATTGCATATACCTTTTTATAATAATCGTACAATATCAGTCAATTAATGGCTAGTACTTAATGGCTCAGTTTTAAGTTTTAGTGATTTCCGTCTTTTTTCCCCTGTGTGCAGAATTTAAATATTAGCTTCTTATTTTTCCTGTATACAAGCCTCCTAATTCCTCAATACCACCTTTCAGGTAAGAGTGCATTTGTTTTACCTTATTCTATAAACGATAATTAACATGGGCTAGAAAGTTTTCATTTGCATTTAGACCAAAACAAAAACAAAAAAAATGCTAAAAACTGCTGCATGTGAAGGGGTTGTGAAGGATCATGAAGAATACAAATATTCTCAAGTTCCAAAAGCTTTTATTAGTATTCTGCATTTTTGTAATTCATCCTTGTCAAGCTCCGTCCATTGGCTCTGAAGCAAAGACCTTCTCTTCAAAACATCTCATTTTGTTTTCCATAGAACCAAGTCATACCAAGTTTGGAACAACGCAAGCGTGTGTTAATGATACTTTTTTTTTTCAGGGTAAACAAACCCATTAATGAATCACCCTTTACTACCAGAGGTTAACACATCCAGCTTTAAAATGAAGTATAAAACCATTTTTACAGGAAATATTTAGATGCTAAATTGATGCAAAGGAAAAAGGGTTGAGCTTCTATCCAGATAATCCGTGTATCATTCGTTTTTTGATTTAATATTGAAAGTAGAAAAATTGAGAAAATGGCTCCTTTTTCGTTTTTTTCCAAAAAACGAGAAATAAGAATTCAGCTTAAATTTTCGTTTTTCATTCATGGGTAGAAAAATGAATAAACAGCTTGAATATTTGATTTCTACATGTGGGCGGGAATTAAACGCCCCTTTCTGCTGATTGGTCAGCCGAAGATCAAACCGTGCCGTCATCAGTTCTTCTGCAGTATCACGCAGCAGAATAATAGTCCTCCACTGCTGCAGTTGTATGGATTCTTAACGCATTGATTGCTACTACATTTAATCTTTTTTCATCAAACAGACTAATGAATAGCTTGACACATCTCGTACCGGGGCAGAGTCTAGACAGTGCTTTCTTCTGTGTAGATATAAATTCTATTCTTTGCATCAGCTGAGCATCTTTTTGGTGCAAGCCGCAAACATGAACCACAGGGAATACTCGTCTTTTAAAAGGCTTAATTTAGATTATTTTACATTAAATGCATCATATAAATCACTTTGGAATAAATCACAGTAGGCCTATGTATCATGATAAAAAAAAGCGACTTTACAGTCTGGAAATACTTTAGGCTATAGCAATATTAAGGCTATATTATTTCTTGGACCCCCTATCACTTCAAGAACCGCTGGTCTACACAGAAGAAAGACCTGTCGTGGCGGAGGTGGATGGTTGGGGGGGGCGGGGGGGTGGGGGGGGAACTGCCCCGGTATGAGTTGTGTCGAGCTATTCATTAGTCTTTTTGATGAGAAAAATATGAAATTGATCAAATGGGTTATTAATCCGTACAACTGCAGCAGTGGAGGACTATTATTTTGCTGCGTGATACTGCAGAAGAACTGATGACGGCACTGTTTGATCTTCGGCTGACCAATCAGCAGAAAGGGTCGTTTAATTTCCGCCCACGTGTAGAAATCGAATATTCAAGCTGTTTATTCATTTTTCCACCCATGAAGGAAAAACTCAAATTTAAGCTGAATTTTCGTTTTTTGGGAAAAAAACCAAAAAATGAAAAAGGAGCCATTTTCTAATTTTTCTACTTTCAATATGAAATCAAAAAACGAATGATCGAATGATACGGATTCAGATCTGTTGTAGAATTTGTTCTGAAACTCCACCCTGCATCAAATGGGAAAAATTTAACTCTTCATCAAGAGTAAGTTACATACACACCTCGAAAATTCAGTAAAGTCTTCAAAATCCTCATGACTGGTGACTGATTCTTCATTGATCAGCTTCGTAGTATATATTTCATTTCTGCATGGTGGAAACCAGAGTTTGTCATGAGATGTTTAAATCAAGACAACAACAAGGACCATGTAATTTCAGCTCTATGAATTTTTTTGCCTTACTGAATGTCATTTAGTGTGCTTTGTAAACTAGTACACTTAGATCTACACATATGGTGTAGATTAGAGAGACTAACTTCCCCATCCCCCTTTTGTCTATCACCATGTCACCCGCCACTATGATTCTACAGGCACTCCTGCCCCACTCAGCAGTGCCCTGCAGGGGGCACTAACTCGAACTTCAGATACCTGCAAAATACTGTATTTGACCGTATTTACTGCTCCCTGGTGAAGAGGAGCACAGACACAGCTTTTTAGCTTAGAAACTCCAGTAAATATAGTGAAGAGCAAAAAAAAAGACCTCTATATTGTGACATGAAGCGGAGTGACACATTCGCGAAATGTCGGTTCACACAGAAGTCACTTTCTAAACAAACAGCTTTCTGTTGGTCAACATGATCTGCTTGGGGGAAACTTACCCTCACAAGAAATTACCACCTGTGTGAAATTCTATCAAAATGACTGGATTTCACAAGAGAAAATGGACCACAGAACCGTGAAGGTGACTGTACCTTAAAAGGACAGTTCACCCAAAAACTAAAATACTCTCTCTTTTTATTTTTTTTTCCCCCTCACAGGTTTGAAAGATCTTATAATGTCAGGTTGTTCCTCATTATGTGTGTCAGCGTTAAGTTCACAGAGCTGTCCGGGTTTGCGAACACTTGACCTGAGCTGGACCGTGGGTGTCAAAGATTCTCAAATTTCAGCCCAACTAAAAATCTCAGGAAAGTCCTTGGCAACAAAGTTATGGCTAAGAAACCCACTACAGTCACCAAACTATGGAAGAAGCGTGGACCGAGATCACACCAGCGCAGTGTGAGAAACTAGTGATGTCCTGCAGCCGCAGATGTGCTGAAGTCACTCAAATCAAAGGCCTCTACACTTACTACTAATTTTTAATAGCTGTAACCTTCCAGAATTTTAGTTGTAATCTTCTTTCGTGCTACAGTGGTTACTGTTCTCTAATTTTGATCACTGTGTTTTCCACAAGATAAAGATTTTTGTTGAAATGCCTTGGTTATTTTGTCAAACATGTTAATATAACAGTGGTATACCTAATATTCCTTCAAAATTTGATCGATGAAGATGAACAATTTCAGAAACAAGTATTTATAGATTGTTCTCAAATGTTGATCTCCACTGTATATACTGGGAAGGTACGTTTTTTTTAATGATAAACCTCATATGCTATTGTGCTTGTAGACCTGAGACATTGGTTTATTGTTCGATAATGCTTGGGAGCAGAAGGAGAGAAGGATGAGGATTTATGCATTTGACTGCCTGAGGGAAGAAACTGTTCTTTAATCTGTTAGTCCTCGTTTTGATTGTTCTGTATCTCTTCCCAGAGGGCAGAAGGGGAAACAGGTGATGTCCAGGGTGAGTGGGGTCCACTGTGCTACAACTGGCTTTCTTTCTGAGACAGCCAGTGTAAATGTCTACAATGTCAACAGCCAGTGTAAATACAGTAATATTGTGAAATATTTTTACAGTTGGAAATGACTGTTTTCTGTTTTTTATTTTAAAGGGGACATCAGATGCCCATTTTCCACAAGATGTTATGATTCTCTAGGGCCTTTTGAAATGTCTGCAACATACTTTGGTTAAAATTCCTCAATGGTCGTGTAAAACAACACCCATTTTACCTCGTCAAAAACAGCTCTGTTCACAGCCACCTGTTTCGGTGCATATCTTTAAATGCTAATGAGCTCTGCTCACCCCACCTCACCCCTCTCTTCCATGGAAGAAAAAAGGACATTCTCAAATAATCATAAAAATATAACAACCTGGTCTCATGGCAAAAACGTACCCGGGGGCACTTTTTCGCGAGACGCGAAATACGTACCAATAATCATATTACTGCAGTTTCAAAGAAAGAACACTAGAGGCAGTAAAACTCCGACAACTTTTATTCCTTTTCACACACATTTACAGAGTTTCGATTAATAAAGCGTAATTTTCGCACAATTACTTGAAGAATATCATGTTATGACTTCAAAACAATTTTAACTGCAATACTTACCAATCTGGATAAATCGGACTATGTTCCTCTTTATCGTGGGACAAGGCAGGGGTGTTGCCTTAGTCCCTTATTATTTAATCTGGCTCTGGAGCCTCTGGCTATAAGTATTTGGCACCATTCTTCAATTAGTGGCATTACAATCGGGTCTGTAGAGACCAGACTCTCCCTATATGCAGATGATTTGCTATTATTCTTAAAAGATGCTGTTGATTCTTTAACTATGCATCTAGAATTAAAGATGCTCTTTAATTCTTTACTCCTAGCTGGATTCTTATGGAATCTCATTCTGTAAACAGAAGTTCTCTCCCTGCTTTACTATTAGCCAATTTGAGTGTTCCTTTAAAGAACATCACTAAA
Source organism: Sinocyclocheilus anophthalmus (assembly GCA_018155175.1). Taxonomy (NCBI): domain Eukaryota; kingdom Metazoa; phylum Chordata; class Actinopteri; order Cypriniformes; family Cyprinidae; genus Sinocyclocheilus; species Sinocyclocheilus anophthalmus. Next base: position 157,516 of record JADLZN010010213.1, on the reverse strand, counting down.
AATTTTGTAATGCATAGCTCTTTAAGAATATTGAAACAAATTAAGAAATTTCTTGGTGTCACGCTGCCCTCCCTTCATTCTCCCATTTGTAAGAATCATAATTTTACACCGGCTTTGAGTGATAGAACCTTTCAAGTGTGGAATAATAAGGGTCTTTCCGCATTTAACGACTTGTACACAGATGGTCACTTTTCCTCCTTTGATCACCTTCTTAGTAAATATCATCTTTCTCATTATTTTCGTTACTTGAAGATTCGGCATTATGTTCAGCAGACTTTTTCTGACTATAAGATTCAGCAGGAAGAGCATTGTTTCTATAATTTAGTGTGACAAGCCCCAGACTCTCAGCATATGGTTTCACAATTTGTTTCCCTGTTCTCTACGCAGGTTATTACATCTTCTGATTATCTTAGGGTAGCCTGGGAAAAGGAGGCTGGTATCAGCTTATCTGATAACCTTTGGTCTGAAATCTTGAAGAGAATACATAGCCGTTCCATCAATACAAGACTTCAATTAATTCAGTTTAAAATTGTACACAGATTGTATTATTCTAAAACCAGACTCCACAAGATCTACCCAGCTGTGTCTCCTATGTGTGATCGATGTCAAGTTGCAGAGGGAACTTTGTCTCATGCTTTTTGGTCTTGCCTGAATCTCCAGAGATACTCTGGATTCTCTTGGTATTCAGTGACATATGATCAGACCCTTCCACCTGAAATGGAATTGGCCATTGTTGGCTATTCTGACACAGTTTCCTCTTTGCCTTATCATTTGCAGTTGGCATTAATGTTGGGCATGGTTGTGGCCAAGATAATTATATTAAGGGATTGGAAAGCCACTGCTCCCCCATGTTTTCAGAAATGGCTTGTGGAGATGGTCTCCGTTTTAATGTTGATTGTTTGTTGTTGTCAGTGTTCGAACTATACCGTGGACTTTGGGGGAGCCCACTTGTTTTTTATATCGGAGAGTGTGGGGGGGTTCGTGCCTCATAAAAGGGCTTACAATGACTTACAAAGATACATAACAGCTACAAGTGCATGCACTACTTTATGCAAGCACTATATACGATAAATCACTATACAGGATTTACCCTATTATACTTTATCGACACGAAACGATAGGTGAAACAACAAAGAGCCACCCACAAATAGTCTATAAACAAAGCATCAGGCTGTCTTTGAGTTCACATGAACAACTGTTAAAGTTACTCGTTGTCAGGCTACAAAAGAATACCATAATTCCTCCGTTCAGTTAGGCCCAAGACATCGAGAGTCACGCAGACCTATAACAACACAGCCACAACACATAATTGCGAATAACATGCCTTACCTTAACACAGAATCGACCACAGAGTCCAGCGTTTATATTTTTTCTACGAATCTTTGAGTTAACATGTACTAAACATGAGTGGAATTTGCACCGCAGCGCCCCCACACCTTGATGCTCATGACAAGAGTAGCATGTATAGTTATCTTTATTCAAGTGAATTAGGTTTAAATCGCCATCATGCATGAATTAATATTTTTGCAATTTTACACATAATAATCCACGATGATCACATGACACAAAACTGAAATTGCACGTCAAAATAACACATTGTCAATATTTTTTGAGACCCCCCAAAATTTCACAAATCACGTTTTCAGGGGAGCCCATGTCTTATTAAGGGAGCCGAGCTCCCCGTAGCTCCTCCGTAGTTCGCACCCTGGTTGGTGTTATAAAACGCATTAAAAAAAAATATGGCAAAACAATTTTTATATGCTGGGAGATTTGAAAACTGAGGCTTTTGAACGTTTGCACCGCACATATCCAGTTTCATATCTATGGGTTTTCATCGACGGTAGGTTTGTTTGGTAACTCACGGAGTACGGAGACGTACTTGAGAGGTGAGGAGCTCCGGTTCAAATCCCGTGTAACTACGGTTCAAATCTACATATAAGGAAGTTCAAATGGCACAGTTGCATCAACAAATGTGTTTTTATATCAGTTTTGTATTTGTTAACACTATCGGATAGGTTCAGGGTTGGGTTTGGTATAGAGGATATTTCCAACACGATAGAGCATTAAACTTTAGCGACACTCACCGGATATTTGAATTCTGAACCGCCGCAATACGTACCTGAAGCAACGTAATAAAAACACAGCAATACGTACCTATATCAATGTAATAAAAACGTGCCAGGATTCACGTATTGAACCCGTGTTTTAGCGCCACTCAGTGGACATTTCTCTTTGAAACTGAGGCGAAACGTGCAGGTACTTAAAAACGGTGTTGCAGAAAAGTACCCAGAGGTACGTATTTTTATGAGACTGGGTTGAAATATAAAGTGTGAGATTTCTTCTGGAGGTGCAGCTGGATCATGAACAATGGGTACTGATCCATCTGTGAGTTTTAACTTTTTAGCAAAACCTGCCTTGAATTGCCCCTCGTTCAGAAAGCAGTCTGGAGTAAAATGATTTGCACAGACATAAATAAATGTAGGTGTATTTGGTGGCGCATTACCATCAAAAACAAAACTATTCCACGGTGTCCTTGATGTCTCTTTAATTACAGTTTTTGCAGTGTCTGTTTTTGAAGTGAGTGGGTCTCAAGTTCAAAATAATGAACAAAAAAAATGTTAAAGTCAACATTATCTATATACATTTACATTTAGTCATTTATCAGACACTTTTATCCAAAGCGTCTTACAAATGAGTACAATGGAAGCAATCAAAATCAACAAGAGAGCAATGACATGTAAGTGCTATAACAAGTCTCAGTTAAATTTTAACGCAATAGCAAGGATTTTTTATTTTTTTTTGGAAAAAATAAAAAATAAAAGGATAGAGCAAGCTAGTGTTAGAGGCCTTTTTTTGCTTTTGTTAATTGTATAATAACCGGACAGGTTTAGCAATGTGGTCTGAGAGTCATCAATCATAACTCCAAGGTTTCTGGCTGTTTTTGAAGGAGTTATGGTTGATGTGCCAAACTAGATGGTGAAACGGTGATGAAACGATGGGTTTGATCCACAAGCAGTTCTGTCTTTGCAAGGTTGAGTTGAAGGTGATGGTCCTTCATCCAGCAAGAAATGTCTGTTACACAAGCTGAGATGCGAGCATTACATTAAATATTACATTTATTTCTAAAACCTAAATGCTTTAGAAAAATAATAGAATTTATTAAATTGTTTAAATTAAATTAAGAAAATATTTAAGAAAACATTACAAAAAGTTCTGTTCACTGTTACTTAATGAACAACCCTTTGCCACTAAAAATGGTTCATTACAACATCATGCAACCAGCATCATGTGATGTTATTTTCTTCTGTGTTGGACATTTTGAACACATTATTTTAAAAGCCCTCATTTTTTTTCAGTATTTTATCTACAATCACCTATTTTCAATGAGTATATTGACTGTCAACTATTTTGGGCACATTGTTATGGTTTGTGATACTTTTATGATTTCAGTTCAAATATATATTCAAAAATGTAATTTACAATGGATTTATTTGTTAATTTATTTTTAATCAAAGATGCCAGAACAGCCTAATTTCACCCCTACAGACTTACCGTTCTCCTATTATTCCTCCGGTGCCTGAAGTACAGGAAGAGCGGTTTTCCCAGTAACAGCACTGGAACTGCCAGCATGGCCAAGCACACTAATATCCTCTGCACTATCATCTAAAGACAATGAAAAGACATGAATGCATTAGTCATGGCAGAAAACTATAGTACAATGCAAAAAAAAAAGAAAAAGAATCAGTGTGCTGAATGAATCTCTCACCTGTCTTGGATAAAGTGGTGGGTTGTCAGGGTTCTCAGCAAACATGAACATGTCAATGAAGTGTATTAGGATGCTGGGAGGTCCACACACGATCCATTTAAACACCACCATGAAAACAAGCTACCCAAAAAAGACACAGCATGAACACTAGCTTAGGAATCAACACCAGGAACATGCTGCTCACATCCCCAGAGTACCTGAGGAGAAAGTAACATTAAAATACCAAGAAAAAAAACAAAGGAATTATAAATCCACTAAACAGATCAGAAATATGAAGCAAATCAATGTAAACAAATTATTCGTACTTTATGACTCACATGTAATTGAAGGATAAGCAGACTCCAAAAGTCATATGAATGACCCCTGATCTTCATCTTATAGGAGTTGAGGAAGGTGAGGTGGTTATTGGCAAGACTCTAGATCTAAGGACCAGGAAATGAAATACAGTCCAATCTAAACCTTAGAGTGAGCTAGACACAAGGGTGATTTCATTAAAGGCCTGGTTACTGGGTCAGTGCCGAATGGATATGGTCCCTGGGAAACTCCACTAATGTTCGGATCCAAAGTGAGGTACTGGTTGCTCCTCAAAGTTTCATCACTGAACCAGCCCAGAAGAAAGAAGACAAGTGAAAGTGAGTGTAAAATGACAGGCAAGCAGCAGCTCACACAGAAGACACTTTCAAACCAAGCAAATTTCTGTTGGTCAACATGGCAAATCTGCTCGACTGTCCAACTTGAACCCGTTGTTAAACCTGTTTGGGTGAATCTTTAGCCCTCACATGAAATTGCCAATTGAACAGATTCCTATTGAAATTACTATAAGGGTGCAGTTGTGGCCTAATGATTAGAGTCGAACTTAAACAGTCGAGTCTTACTCCAAGAAAGCAGGATGTCATAAAGGGAAGGAAGTCCTGAACTTCCTGACAACCATAGGAATAATTAACAATGTAGAATAAAGGAATTTCTGTGATTTGTCTGCATTTCATTCAGTAGCTTGTCAGAAGGGTCTACAGGGTTGTCCGAGATACTCGTGTAGAAAAGAAAGTATGTATTTTCAGTTTCATTTAGTGCTTATAGTGGTTTGATGTACATATTTTTTGTAGTAATGGAGGATACAGCGGAGATTGGGGCTGGCTTTTAATTTTTTTTTTTTATTCACTCCAGTAAATTGTTCAGGGTGAATTTATTTTTTAAAAGTTAATCTCTAGATAAACACATACCCAGAAAGGAACTGTTCACCCAAAAATAAACATTCTGTCATCATTTACTTACAATTATGGCATTCCAAACCCATAATACTTTAGCTCATCTTCGATTTCTGTCCTCCCCCATGAAAGTCTAACACCAAACAGTTGTGCTTCATAGAGTAAAGGACCTGTAAAGTAATTCGATAGAATCTAGTGTTTAATCTAAGGCTGCGAAGAACCAGAGCACTTATATGAAAACAACATTGATGTAGGCTTTTATTCACAATTAAACGTGATACTGAATAACCTTGAACTTTGTCTTATGCTCTAATACAGTTTAATTCTTTGGCAGACACTTTTTAAACCCAAGCCAATCTCGGCAGGGTTCATTAAGTATCTTCCTTTGATTGAACAAATGTCTTATGGGTTTGGGAAACAACATGAGATGATAATGACTGACTTTTCGAGCTTTTAATATTACATGGTCTTGCCAAAAAAAAAAAAAGCTGTTGAACATTTCCACCTACTACCGTGGCATTAAGCACTGTTAACCTTTAAGTTAAATCTACCTTGGGTTATCTTTTGCCTTGAATTACTATTGTGCATGTTCCTCCATTGTAGTTCTTGCATCAATTGTTTTCAGGTGCCAGCCAGAAGAAGAGTGCTGATCCTTTACTTCAGCACCTCAGTATAAACACCCCAGATACATGGAGCAACAAACCCCATCGAAGAATCATATATCCTCCCACCACACGCATACGCCACATCGACAAGACACACATAGAAAAAAACTAACAATAAATGCTGTACACCTAAGAGCATCTCTAGAAGTCATGGTGTGACAAGATCGGATATGAACTGTTTAAAGGTTTGGGTGGTATTCATTTTTTAGGAAATTCACTATTTTATCAACAAATTTTTATCCACAATGTTTACCAAAATATTTCTATTTCACATAAATCTGTTCTTTTAACTTATATTTCCATAAACTCCTGAAAAAAAGCACCCAGCTGTTTTCAATACTGATGATATGAAATGTGAAATGTTTCTGGAGCAGCAAATTAGCATATTACAATGATTTCTGAAAGATCATGTGACACTGAAGACTGGAGTAATGACTGCTGAAAGTGCAGCTTTGCCATTACAGGAATAAATTACTTTTTGAAGTATGTTAAAAATGAAATCGGTTATTTTAAATTGTAATATATTTCACAATAATACTGTTTTACTGTACTTTATCAAATAAATGCAGCCTTGTGAGCATAGGAGACTTATTTTAAAACAAACAAAACACTTTCCGACCCCAAAATTTTCAACAGTAATGCATAATCTCAAAACTGCATAGTATGTTCTATTTAAATGTTTTTGGATGGCAGCTGCAAAGATTAAGCTGTGTAGAAAATGAAAGCAACCTCTTTAGTGTTATTCCTCATTTTAGGGTCTCTTTCCTCCAGAATCATCCACAGAGCAGCCAATGTCATGAGTAAACCGTGACCAACATCTCCAAACATCACCTCAAACAGGAAGGGAAAAGTAATGACGGTGTACACAGCTAAAAAGGGAACAAACACACGCACAAGACATTTACTGCGATGGGATTTCGTATCTTCTGTAGGTTGTTTACCTCAAACTTTAGTTAACTAGAATGACTAGTGTCTGCTTCCATGTGACTGTGTGTGAGAGATACCTGGATTAACCTCTCTGTAACTGGCCACACCATAAGCATCCACAATGTTCTGGAAGCTGGAAGTGAATATGTTGGTGCTAAAGAGTGTTGGAGGAGATGTGGGTGCAGGTAGACGGTTGTAGAAGGAGTCCACACTGCTACCACTCGTTCTCTAAGAAACAGAAAGGACAAAAAAACAATAATCCATTGCAAAATTCACTGCTCCGAATCCTGCTGTAAATGAGAAAATAAGTAATTTCCTGCATTTCTAGCCCTCACCCTCTATACTTCTTCAATACTTGAAAATCACACTTGACGTATTTTGTGTGAAACAGTTTATTAAATAGTCTTATCTCACCGTTCCTTCTATCAGAGCGCTCTGCAGCAGGGGAAGTTTGGCCACGGGGCACCAGGCCTCTGCGATGAGACACTTGTCTGTAACCGTCTGCACAGCTTTACACTTCTGCACACATATCTTCCACTGTGGCATCTGACACACGCAGCGAGCAGCTGCTGCATATACTGCTCCGTCTGAGACAGCACCTGAATACAATAAAATTCATCCATTTTAAGTGTTTCTGCAGTGCCTGAGTTCTTTTTGATGCTACTGTATGGTCTTATTTCAAAGCAAATGTAATTGTGTAATGAAAGGAACATTCTAGTCACCATTTTGATGTCCACTATCCTGCTTTCCAGCCCCTGAAGTATTCCTTCTCTCTATTCCAAACCCTCTGGATACACGAAGGTACGTATGTGCGTGGAAACTATGAAAAGAGAGATTCTCAATTTATATTATTCATTTATAAATGGGATTATAGAGATTGGAATAATGTGATATCATGAAAGTGTACTATAGTAAGCTATAATTACATTTAATTAAGCTATAAATGCACCAATCACAGATCTTCTTCACTTTCTGCCCAATCTGCTCTCCCCAAAAAGAGATCCCAAAGACACTCCAGTGAATCATCTCTCCCTGTGAGAAAGAAATACATATGATGTATATGGCCAATTTCATCTAAATGAGTTGCCTGATTCAGTTAATATAACACTCTCTCACAGTGTCTGGCACTTCCAGCCTTTCCTCCATTTCCCAGAAGTCTACAATGATGCCCTCCATAGCATCCTCTCAAATGCTGGAACCTTCCACGGATAGACCTACACCCTGTGCAGGAAAGATGTCAATAGCATTATTAGTGGCTTGTTACATACTTGTTCACAATTGAAATGTGAAAATAATATACAACTTACTGCCTAAAGGTGTGGTCACATTTACCGTTGCTCTGCAAAATTTTGCTGACGAATTTTAGTCAATAGAAATCCATGTGATTGGGAGATTTGTGTGAGGGTGAAAAGTTCCCTATGCAGATTTTGTTCATGTTTAAGTTGAAAGTTATGGAGCCAGAATGATCTCAATAATAATTCACGCAAAAGACGCGATGCACACATGCGTAACCCAATTCACATGCATGAGAAATAATTCACGTGCACGAAAAAAATATATATATTCACAAAAAACAATTCACATGCACAAAATAAGACTATATATTCATAAAATACGTTTCACAAATGCAAAACATAATTCACAGAAGTACAAATGTGTACACAATTTTTGAATGTTAAAAATTCACGAGTTTATCATGGGCTGTGAATGTGAATCAGTCGCCTTGGATTTGTGTGTGAATTTTGAGACCTTTCTGGCAGCGAACTCGTTTATCGTTTTATAATGTCAAACTGGTATCAAGCCAATCCCAGACCTATGCGAGAGACATATATTCAACTGTGCTACGTTTGTACTCCATAATTGTCAATTCATATTTCATGTTACAGGCACATTGCAATTAATCATGGTCAGGTCATTTCATGGACATTTTATTCCCAAAGTATTCAGAAAACATTAAATTAATAAAACTTATACAGCAACTGTAACAACTGACTTGTTTTGAATGTTTTAATTCTGACATAAAACCAGAACAATAACAAGAACATTTTACAAACTAAACAAAAAATGTAGTAATAATGCATGACTTAAAAAGCTGTTGAAACTGTCAAAAAAGAATGGGTTGCAACATGACTGTTCTGAAAGAGTTACAGTTCCAAATGAAACTTCTAGATTCACATCAGCTCATAACTTGTGGCAGGGGATGAAGTAGGAGCAGTCTCAGCAGCTACTTATACATCATCAGCCTCACAATTCTGAAATGAATAGTATCTGCAGCATAAACAAACTTAAATGATATGTACACGGTCTCCAATGTGTGCATTTTATCACATTGTCATCACTTGAATGCGAGCCATCACAGGACTTTACACACAAGACACGCTCTGCTGTGACAGCTCTTTCATATTCTCAATAAACATAAAGTATATTTTCATAATCTTATATTTATTTACCACATGTCCCATCAGTAAAAACATTATTTGATGCTTTACACTGAGTTTCTGAATCTAATATCTTAATGTGGATAATGATTCTTTATTAAATAAACATAATAATTGATCAATATTAAATCATAATACTCTAAACAGCAGCCGCTGGCTTACATTGTTCACATTATTGAGTGTCTAAATGACCGATTTTACTTCCAAGTTTTAAGTAAACATGCACAAATAAAACGATAAACCTTTACTTGGCTAGTTAACTGAAATAAAACGATCAACTGCGCTTACCTCTGCTAAATCATAACTTGAACGGTGGTCTCGCGCTGATGACGTCAGCATCCAGGTAGGCACGCCCAGGGCACGCGAGTCATACGCCCACAGTGGGTTATGATTGGTCGACAGACAGGGTCAAATCTGATTGGCTAAAGAGTACGAGTGTCCCGCGTGGAAGGAGTTCGCTGCCAGAAAGGTCTCAAAATTCACACAGAAATCCAAGGCGATTCACATTCACAGCCCATGATAAACTCGTGGATTTTTAACATTCACATTTTTTTTTACACATTTGTACATCTGTGAATTGTGTTTTGCGTTTGTGAAACGTATTTTATGAATATATATTCTTATTTTGTGCATGTGAATTGGGTTACGCATCGCGTCTTTTGCGTGAATTATTATTGAGATCATTCTGGCTTCATAGAAAGTGACTTGTTGAAAGTGAAGTGTAGGTATCCCTACATTAGTGATATTTCAGCGATATTCTGGGAGGGAAAAGGGTTCAGTCACTTGTCAACGGACTGGAGATGAATAAAGCACAGCTCACACAGAACTCCATTGGTCAGTGTGGTGAATTCATGTGACCAGCTTGAAAATGAGCAAAATCTGCAAAATCTTTTTCGCCCTTATGCAAAATTCCCGATTCCACAGATTTCTATTTGAATGACTCCATTTTGCCTGCAAAACTTCACAGAACAATGGCTAATGTGACCGCACCACAACATTTCTCACTACATCCTTAAAAATAAAGGTTCTTTATTGGAATATATAGTTTCATGAAGAACCTTTAACATCCAGTCCTCTTTTTTCATTGGATTCAAAAATGATGAGTTGAATTCAAAAGATTCTTTATAAAGGAAAAAAAAGGTTTTTAGATTAATAAAATGTTCATTGCACTAGGAAAAACATGGTTCTCTTAAAGGGGTCATATGATGCGATTTCAAGTTTTCCTTTCTCTTTGGAGTGTTACAAGCTGATTGTGCAAGATAAGATCCCTGAAGTTTTCAAAACTAAAGTCTCAAAACCAAAGAGATATTCTTTATCAAGTTAAGACTCTGCCACGCCCCCCTAAACCGGCTCGTTCAAACACGCCCCCACATTAGCATAATGCGGCCAAATGTTCACGCGAAGAAAGACGGCGTGGTTTCAGTAACCGCAGTAAGTGTTGAAGCAGCGTGTCATGGAGACGCTGTGTGTTTCTAGGCAAAGCAAAAGCACTTTATTTGGCCCTACGAAAGTAGATGCATTTAGGAATTTTTAAGATTACTTACAACAGAACAGCAATGCATTTTATGGACGACCGTTTCGTGAACCTAGGAGAGGAGGTAATTCTGCCTTTGCTATGATAATCTGGCTCTTCTGAATCAGCTACTGTTTCGTTATTAGTTTAAGTATTTGCTATTGACTGTTTTTTGGAGTTTTGTGCATCGTGTGTGTGTGCACGAGCGAGAGAGAGAGAGAATAAGAGAGAGAGAGAGAGAGAGAGGGGGGGGGTCACATCACAAACACATACAGCTTCTACCAGGCTTGTGTACTGCAAAACCATACCAGCTTACACTGTTGTCTGATCATGGAAAGGGGCGTTACATTTCCGACGAGTGCTTGCGGTGTTCGGCCAATCACAATGCACTGGGTCAGCTGGCCAATCAGAGCAGACTGCGCTTGTCGGAAGGAGGGACTTTGTAGAAAACGAAGCGTTTGAGAGAGGCGGGGCATAGAGGACCTACAATAATGTACAGTATTTGAAAAATAATATGTTTTTTGAACATTAAAGCATGTCAACATATTCTGTTACACCAAATACACCAAATAATGATCTTTAAAAAAGCATCATATGACCCCTTTAAGAACAGTTCACTGAAAGGTTCTTTGGGCATCACTGTGAAAACAAGCAAGTATCACTATTACAATGATTGCTACCCTCCCTTTTTAGATGGATATTGTCCTCACCTCAGACACATATCTTGCCTGCTGTTCAATAGCACAGTGGTCTCAAGAGTTGGAGGTGGAACCTTGAAGGACGTTATGAGAAGGTTTGGTGGATATCTGACAGACATCTCTTGATAGTAGGCATGCTAAGAGCCGGATTTTTTACCTGTGAGGTTGGTAGTAAAATGCTCTGCTTCAGGACCCTGGGTCAGCTGGTTATGTAGACTGTCCCTATTCCTTGATACCTACATGCAAACTGGGTCAAGATCACCACTTGCACTACATGATATCCTTTCTGGAACACCAGATATTCACTCAGCCTACTTTTTCCTCCTCTTACCTCTCTGAGTTCTCTGGCCAGTCTCTCACTCTCCTCCTCAATGGAGAGCAGCTCTCTAGGCTGTGGGGCTGGTGGGATTGGTGTAGCTGTAGGTAAAGGCCCTTTCAGAGGAGGACAGAGAGAACGACTGATCTCTTGCTCCAGATACTCTGAGGAATGGAGCGAGGGGAGGATGTTGAGGATGTGCACAGTGATTATGCTACAACTATTTGATGGTTGATGAGTGTCAAAGAGTGCCTGAAAATAAATAAAATGACTAAAATAATGATATAATACTTGCTGTAGTGGTAGATGGTCATTGAAAGATGAATATTTAATAATTACATAATAATAGGGGTAAACAATGGTTGGTTTTAGATACTTACTGAAGGTTACAGCTGTGTTGCAGCAAAGGAATTTTCTCGCGTTTACCAGACAAGCAAAGCTATGCAGAGACACATCAAATGTCTCTCGGCACAGCGTAATGGAACCTAAAAGTATTTAGAGTAATCATTTTACATATTTAATGAAAATGTGATGTGGCTTCATGGGAATGGTTGGAGCCTGTCGGAGAGCACTTAGCCTAATGCTGTCTGGTGGGCAATGCGTGAGTGCAATAGCGGCAGTGTCCCGTTACTGCAGAAGCATGGCGTAGCAACATAAACAAAACCCGACGACATAAATAGAACATCAATGCGAACTGAAAAAACGCCATTGAGTTGCATCTGAATCTCTTAGCTTTATATAATATTAGTGGTATTTAGAATTTATGTGTTTTCTAAACTGATTTAATTAAAATGCGCATTAATCTGCCGATCTTACCGTATATGAGAGACAAGGATCGCTAAATCCAAGATGATCAGTGTGAAAAAAAATATATATATATCCACAATTTGATCTCATGTTCGGCTGTATTCTGAAGCTGTGCGATGTAAACAGCAGATCTTTGAGCTCATGGCCTCTCATTACTCCTGATCCAGTCATTGCCATGTGATTCAGCCACTGAATTAGCCTCTTAAGACCCGAGAAAAGATTTTTAGGGGGAAAAAAAGTTTTTTCATGTCTTTACATTGTTTAGAGCATAAAGAAAAAAATTATTTTTAATGATATTTCATTCATAAGTTATGCTATGAGACATCGGGACTCAATAAAATGTAAACAAAACAAAAAAAAAAATACATTAATGAACATCATAGGGATAGGCAAAAACAATAGATTTTTTTTAAATCACCACTACATTTTTAGTTTTCAGGATTTTTTTTTTTTTACCAAAATTTGTATAAAGATGATTCTCAACTATGTTATGAAAAATTTTTTAAAAAACATTTTTCTTTATGCAAAGTGTGTGTAAAATGGCCATAAACGGGTTTTCTCATTTTATACAATGTATCTATAAACTAAATCTGATTTGCATATTAATGTGTTTTTGGGGCAACATGTAATGAAAAAAGAAGTGTAATAATGGGAGTAATATTTGACAAGATTTTCATAATAATATATAATATTTCATAGAATATTGAAACATAATTTCTTTCCCTATTCATTTGTTGTGTCTCCCAAAATGCATTATAAACATGCTTTTAGTCCCGGTGTCTTCATATGAGGACATGTATGAAATCAACGTCTTGTTTTGTAACAGAAAGTCATATTTTGATTTGAAACCCCATAACATTTTCTTGAGATGTTGATTTATGACAGACAGTTCAAAAATAGACAGATTCAAATGATAACTATATTATCATATTTCCATAAGAATGTCTCTAAATTAATATCAGACATTTTTGAACACCAAGGTGAGGGGTGGTCATGGTGAATCATCCAAACATTTAGTATCTCTGAAAAGCCCTGAATGTGCTCTGTACAGGACATCCCAACTTAAAACTGTGGCTTGTATAGTCTCAGAGAAATTCACAAAAATACAATGTCCTCATATGAGGATGCAGAGTCTCGGGAGGTTAATGCTCAGCACACAACCCAAGACTTCAAATAACACGCATCATTTTAGTGCCAGGCGTGGGGAAAAGTCATGGCACACGGGTGAAAGAATTTAATTCTGAACCACTTCTCATTGTAAATTAAATAATAGTGAAATGATCTATTATAATGCCATGCAAGTATGGTAAGAAGCAAGTGCCCCTCCTTTAATCCTTGCCATAAAAAGAGATATCATAAATAATATCTGCCATGGCAATGTACTATTGCACAGACCAGACTGTCCCGAACCGATTCAAACCGAGTCCAGAGAGGTTCGAGTCCAAGTCAAGTCCAAAATTTTCGAGTCCAAGTCAAGACCGAGTCCAAATGAGAGAGAAAAAAGGATCCTCTTCAAGACCACATACTTAACTATTGATAATTTATGTGATGCGAGAGACAGCATATCTCCAATTCTAAGAAAATCATTTTACATTATTATATGTAATGATCAAAAAGCATGTGCAAAATAACAACTCTGTAGGACAGGGGTCTCCAAACTAGATCCTGGAGGGCCAATGCCCTGCAGCGTTTAGCTCCAACTGGCCTTACCACACCTATCCTTTATAGCACAGACATATCCACATTTGCATTGATTTTGCCATTCTAATAGTCCTGCCGAGATTAGGACTTCTGCTGTTTGTGATAACAGTGAGTTTTTTTTTTTTTTTTTTGGCAATGATGATTACTTTCGATAAATAATAATCATTAACTCTGCATCTTATGGTCAACACATAAACTCAATATTTTTTTTTACCACGAGACCTTTGCGAGTCTATGACGCAAGTCCGAGACAAATCCGAGTGCAAACACCCAACGAGTCCGAGACAAGGCCAGCCGATAGAAAAATGAACGGACTCGAGTACTTAACAGCCCTATGCATCAGATACTTTTTTGTTTCCCCTTCTCGATTTGGAAACATATAAGTAATCACAAATCAAGGGAAATAATATTATTTTATATGTAGGCTAATAACTTTTTAATTTAACATATATATAAAAATTATATACCATAAAATAATGATTGGAATGGGAAATTCAGATTTGTTCAGTAACACAGAGAGAGAAAGAGAGAAGCGAGAGAATGACATACAAATCAAATCAGTAAAGTACTCTTTAGTTTAATAACTTTACTGTGGCCAATTACATGCTCTCAACTGGTATGACTACATTGGTATGATCCTTTCAATTCAAGACGTTCATCTGAAAGTCAGCCTCAGCAGTGCTGATAAGACCGTCAGGATGGAAGTGAGCAGACAATAGAGCTACAGGAGTGTGAAGAGCCGGATTTTTGGCTTTATAGCATAATAGTATAAAATACTGAATTATTTTTATATAAAAAAAGAGGGATAATCCCGTTCTGTTATTAAATGATAAACGGAGGAGCAATGAATATGTAACCCCCAAAAAGTGTAAACACTATGGTTTTTAGAGCTATAAAAATGTCTGTTTGTGCACCCCAACCCACCATAAAACATAAAAGAAACACAGAAATTTTGAAAGTGAGGAGAATGTCTGCCCCAGTTATAATAGTTGAGAGCAAGAATGTGACCATGCTCAGTATAACAACACAGAGCATGAGGAAGAGACAGACATGTTTTAGTCACCTGTTCCTCAGCTGACTGGTAATCTCTGGTGGCATGAATAAAGAATCACAGCAGCCTCATGAGCTCTCACTATCTGCATTCAGTTGCCACAGGCAACTCACCACACCTGAATACAGCACTACAGACGGGAGGATCACATGGAAGGTAAATAGTGAAAGTTAGGGACTTGTGTGCAAAAATCTTTAACATTTAGTGAGACATTATTTGTGAAGGCAGAACTACCATCGATTGTTCTGTCTTTCCTTTAAGACTAAAAGTTATGTGAAATATAAAGGGTTGTTGTGAAAACCATGATGGGTCAGCCTGGCAACATCAATTCACAAGTGACCTAAATTACAACTGTATGTCAGCAAAATAATGATCCTTTTCTCTAACAGGACCAGAGTCCATATTCTCCAAAGACAATAATCAAAGTTATATTTAGCAAAATCACAGAAGCAGTAGTTTTCATTTTCAAACTGTATTCAGAAGCAAAGACTGGGGAAGTTTCCTTCATGGAATAACAAGCAAACAAACAGTAAATAAATAAATATAATTGTGACTTCTTATCTCACAATTCAGCCCTTTGGCTCTCGCAATTCCGAGTTTACATCTTGCAATTCTGAGTTTATATTTTGCAATTCTGACTTTTTTTCTCACAATTCTAAGTTCATATAGGTCTATCTCACAATTCTGCCTTTCTCACAATTACCAGTTTATATCTCTCTTAATTCTAAATTCTAAGTTTATTTTCCTCAACTTTCTGAAGTTGCATCTAGCAATTCTTTTTTTATGGTTTACATTTCGCAAAACAATGCAAAAGCTAATAGCAACTTTTTATCTCACAATTCTGGCTTCTCTTTTTGCAACTGCAAGTTAACATCTCGCCATTCTGCATTTCTTGCAATTCTGAGAAGTCACAAGAAAAACGTCAGAACTGTGAGAAACTCAGAATAGCGAGAAATTTTTTTTTTTTTGTTTTAATTTTTAACTTCTTTTTTTTTGTATTCCAACAACAAGGCCTATACATCCCTCCCACAAAGTAGGCTACTTATGAGCATTGCACTGAGACCATAGGACTGAGACAGATGCATGCTGGGATGGGTGGGGTCCTTTAGCCACACCTCTGACATATGTATCCTGTTTCTTTGTACAGACTTGCCAGGCCTCTAGGATCTATGAATAGAGACCAGTAGCTGTTGCAGAAAATATAGAAGGAACAGCTGAAGGCAGGAGCACTAGCATAAATAGATGATCCAGTCCCAGTCTCCTCTATATTTGGGAATATGAATTAGGTTTGTAGAATAAAATTAATTAATTAGTGTGATGACTCTACCCCTGTATTTATTTAAAAATTATTAAATCAACAACAAATTGCTGTGTTAAAGCCAGGCTGTTAAATTGACTTTTACATGATAAGTTCCAAAAATATTCTAAAGCTCAATCAGCGTGCCACAAGAAAACAAATAGTCAACTATTTTAACACGGTAAGGCAATGAAGGGAAATTGCCAGTTATTAAATATCAAATAGGCCGCCTACCACACATTTAGGGAACAAGGTTGTAAGGTTCTGCTCTTCAACATGTAAGGTATGGATCATATTTCTCACAAGCAGAGATGAGCAGACTACGCTTGCCATATGTATTCTTTCAACTACTCAGTCCACACCTACACACATCAATCCTCACAACAGCATTAATCTATGGGATCAGAATCCCATATGAATCCCTCATCGCGCTCTTGTCGGTGGAGACAAAAGGAGCGGAATGCGCCCGGGGCGGTTTATTCGCACGACAGCAGAGGGGCTGAGTTCAACTCTACCAGATTCCCACAGGACACTCCTACCGATGGTAATTTACAGCTCTGTTACACGGCTAAATCCTCAATTTTCAACGCAAACATCCACCATATTAATGAAACTGTGAGTATGCTATGATCTTTCTGTGTGAAGAATATTATCTTTGTTAAAATTGCGAAAATAACGCAAGCTTTACGCGATTTAAAGCGATTGTTTTCCTTATACAAAGTCGTTGTTTTTCTGTAAACGATGTTGTTTTAAATCCCAATACATCCGTTTTCTCCTTTCGCTTTACAGTAAAAGTAACTATAATCCACATGCAAGAGGCCCGCGAGCGTTTTTTATTGACAGCCATCCTACTATTTTTAACAGGCGCCTAAGATTACTATTGTTGTCAAACATTGCGTTATAGTTGTTGATAAACATTTTCCACTGCTTTTTGGTCGATGTTTTTTTTTCATTTGTTTTGTACATTGTTTAACTTAAAATTATAGCCTGTTTTTTTCTTCTTCGTTCATTTATTGGGCTTCTCGGCATTACTCATCATTTAAAATTAATCTAACGCGCTTCAGACCATTAGCCGCCGTTTGTGTGGGCGTTCCAGTGTACTAAAACATCCTCTGTCTAGACTATTTCATTAAGAAACACTGTATAAACTGTACTACACTTAAACGTTTCTTAAAGATCGCATAAGCATGAATTGCAACTGAACCAGTGGGGGACTAACTTGCAGAAGAATGCTGTCCGTGTGCATTTTGAAGAAGTTATGAGTTTTGTGGATTGCCTGAGTGGTTTAACTCTTGATCTTGAATCTTTCACAAATGACTAATCTGTTTTTGACATATATCATCTATATAAATATATAGTATAAATACTTATATAGATGATATGTCCTTTAGACAAAATATAGGCTAAAAGAATATCTTTAAAGAAAATGTTGTATGTTTTTATGTTAGATATCATATTATAGAATATTGAGGCTCACACTTGAGGAGGAAAAAAACATTGATTTTATCCAGAGGCCCAAACAGAGCAATAATCTGCAATTTGATGCAGATATTTTTGTTTTTATGGGCACAAAATATGATGAAATTCTGATAGATTGTAAGATAAATCAGTGGGATTTTTTTAATAGCACAACAGACTACTTGCATAAAATGCATATAAATATCAATTGTCACTTTATATCTCTATATCTTCAATAATATGTCTTAGTAAGATGATATTTAAATGCTAAGTTTTATGATCAAAGCTCTGTAGTTTTTATTGTGGGGGCAAAACATAATACAGTGTGATACAATGATGATTGAGAGATGTACAAATAAATATTCCTCAAAAGCCTGATGTATCATATTTGATACATTTTAACATGATTCTTCTAAAAAATTATGTGGATAATCAAGTTGCTTCAGTCCAGTAAGTGTTCGTCTTGAAACATTACAAACAATATAAAAGTTATTCATATGTTTACTTGATAAAAATCAGTAAAGATGTATACAAGTACCACACCCTGAATGTGGACATTTTTAGAATTATACTAAAAGGCTTTTTCCTTGCAAAAAAGTATGAACTATCCATCAGATGACAGAAGGTTGTAACGATTGGTGTGCAACAGGTTTTTTCTCTGCAAAATTTTGATCATGCTGATCATTTAGAGACCTTAGAAATGCATGTATGAAATATGATACGGTAGGCTTTGTGTTTAATATCACCCAGTATTACTTTTGTTTGGATGCACACAGAAAAAAATAAATGATACGCTGAAAAAGATGTTTACACAATGCATAATTCTGATTTCAGGCATTCAACATGTGCTCTGTCCTATATTGGGCTAAAATCAACCCAAATAGTTTTTTTTTTAAACCCAGTGTTTTTAGAGTTTGGGGATACTCTGAACAAACAGGTTACATCTGCAATACTGATAGATCTTTTCTCAGACAGATGCTGAGTGTTTGGACCCTCCTTTCAACTGCTATTTGTGCAGGTATTACAACATTTGCTTATTAACCATACTGAACATACACAAGAATAACAGGACAAGTTGAATCATGTGTTAAGCCAATTATACAGCCTATGCATGATGCTAACTACCAGCAGTTCAAAAGAACTTCTTCTCATCTTGCCATTCTAAAAAAAAAATTCTCCCCCAGTGTCAGTCTCTGCAATATCTCAGAGGCTTGTATTCCACGGCCAGCAGTTGACTCTGGATCTTCCTGAGAGGTCACAGAGGTTGGAGTTTGTTAGTGCTGATGAGAGTGAACAATTTACTATCTGGGATCACAAAACCATTTCTTTCCGGCCAAGTAACCCCAGCAAAGGCCATGTGAGCAGCGTCGGTAAGGGCTGGACATTCAGAATCCAACGTGTTACGTTTGACGATGAGGGAAGCTACATCCTACTCAATCACTTTGGTTCAACCATCAGCAGTTATATAGTGAAGGTCAAGAGTGAGTAGTAATTTAAACCTCCTTCTCAGAATAATATCTCTGTGATTGTCCACATATCCTCACTATCTGTCATTCTCTCTTTTACAGCCAACAGAGAATTCATTGATCGTATCGCAGGTGAAACTCTGACCATATCTCTGGCAGGACTCAAGCAGAGTGATGCCATACTTCACTTTTACAGTAATAATTCATCTCTCATCCTGGTGGAGAATGGAGTTCCTGTGGGACGGAACCACCCAGACTACATCAACCGGCTTAAAGTGACCAGTGAAAAGATTCAGATTCTCAATGTAAATACATCAGATATAGGCAGATACAGGCTCACCGATCATAAAGGAAGACTTGTCTCAAACAATACAATGATACTAGTGGGTAAGAAAATACTTATTTTTTTCACACATTCAAAAAAAAAAAAACTTTTATTCAGCAAGGATGCGTTAAATTGATCAAAAGTGACCTGTTTCAATTAATCAAAACACATTTATAATGTTTCAAAAGCTTTCTATTTCAAATAAATGCTGTTCTGACAAACAAAAAGCTGCTTTTCTATCAAAGAATGCTGAAAAAATGTATCACGCCTTCCACAAAAAATATTTAGCAGTGATAATAATAAATCTTTCAAATCAGTATCAAATCAGCATATTAGAATTTATGAAGAATCACATGACACTGAAAGCTGGTGTAATGGCTGTATTTTTAATTTTTTTTAAAATGCAGCCATGGTGAATGTAAGAGATGACTTGAAAAACAAGAACAAAATCTTACCGACCCCAAACATTTGAATGGTAGTGTATATTCACATAAAATGTTTGTTTGTATGACTGTGTCTTGCTGATTTTATTTGAGAGATTTGGGTCACCACATGTATTAGTACATCTCTTGATGTCTGTTCTTTTCTTGTCTCTTCAAATATCTATGTAGATCATCATGAGTCTGCCGCCAATAAAGGTCTTATAGCTCTGCTGCTGCTCGGCATTCCTGGTGGACTCTGCTTCTGCTGCAGAAAGAGAATCTGCAAAAAGTGCCGGACCACTAAATCTGACACAAACACAGGGCAGCCCAACACCGTACCAGTGTCTATACCTTGCAGCAACACTATGTCTGATCCTGTAGGTCCTGGAGACACTGGCCAGGTAAAATAAATGTGAAGAGTCTGTCTCTCTCCCAACACTTTCCTGTCCATTCTCCACTATCCTGTAAACAAAAAAAGGCAAACAAAATCAATATATAACAACAAAAAAAACACTTTTTAAACTTTTGTGACAGAACCATGCTAAGCGACATTAGAATAATCTAGTGATTGTAGCTGGTGTACATTGTAAGTAATATTAATGGTTTGTTGTTTCTGACTAAAGGGCTACATCGCTGGTTATCCACCTCATCCAGATCAAGGTCAGATTCATTATCCTTATCCACCAGAGTCGAGCGGACAACCTGCTGTTCCTCCCAACCCTGTAAGTTTACATAGATAGAGATTTACCACAGATCCTTCTATCCAAAGTGACAAATAAGGAATGTTACAACACAAGAAGTTCATCCTAAGGTGGCAGCAACTTTCAAAACTTTTGAATACAAGTTCCAAATTGCTTAAATAGCTCTAGTGCAGCAGAATGGGAAAATAATGCAGAGTTAATTCGAGCACCATGATTTTGGAACACTATGTCATGCGTGAGTTGCTGTAAACGGTGCTAGATGCGAGAGCAACTCACAAAGGCATCCATCTAATGCATGTTTACATAGAAAAACTATATAAAAACAAGCAGTGGAAAGGTCTAAACATGTTATGTGTGCACGGTCCCCAAGACGAACATGAATTCTGGTTTGGATTTTAGCTGGTGGACCAGTATAGACATGCAAAACTTAATAAACCAGTACAGAGTTTATTTATTTAAGTTTAACTGTAAAAAACAAAACAAAAATCAATTTTGTGCATTTTCTCTTTTTAAGGGCTTTTATCCTGAGTATCAAAACCCTGTCTACCCTCCTGCCTTTGGACCTGGACTTCCCCCTGCTCAGCCGCCCCAGTGGAATGCCCCTCCAACCCACTACAACCCATCTGCACCTGTGGTACATCCAAAATCTTTTGCAAATCTCTTTGCTTTTCATCCTGTGGGTTTATATTTCTATGTGCTTATTTGTAATCAAAGATAGCAAGCAAATATGTAAAGGATAAAATTAAATTCAAATGCATTAATTGCTCTGAAAGGGGCAACACAAAGTTAAAGAGATTGATAATTCTGACATTTGTTCACCTACAAGTTGTTCCAAACGTGTTTCTTTCTTCTGCTGAACACAAAAGAAGATATTTTGAACTATGTTGGTTAGCAAACAACTGACAGTAGTCACTGACTTCCATAGTATGGAAAAGAATACTATGGGAGTCAATGGCTACTGTCAACTATCAAAATATTATTTTTGTGTTGAACCGATGAAAAAAACTCATACAGGTTTGGAACAACTTGAGGGTGAGTAAATGAAGACAGTATTTTTATTTTTGGGTGAACTACCCATTAAGTGTTTTTGCATAAAACAATTGCAATTCTACTAATATTTGTCTTTCAAAATTTTTTTTTAATTAATAACATACATTTACTACATATGATTTATTCATCGTTACTGTCTTTCAAATTCAAAGTTGCTTGCATTGAAGTATCTACACAAATGAACTTACTTATTTTAACAAGATTTTTTTTAACAAGATACTGTGTGTCCTCAGAACTATACACCAGTAATGAGCAGTGCTCCTCCTGGGCCTGAACCCAGCGTGTTGAATATGAATGAATTGCCGCCAACTGCACCACTGCTCACACCTCAGCCTGAGGTAACATCTACCCTTTTTCTACCCTTCTCAGCCTAAATCATTAAAGGGGTCATAAGATGTTTTTTTTATAGTTCAATTTTTTTCTATTAAAGGGGTCATATGATGTTGCTAAAAAGAACATTATTTTGTGTATTTGGTGTAATGAAATGTGTTTATGCGGTTTAAGGTTCAAAAAACACATTATTTTCCACATACTGTACATTATTGTTTCTCCTCTATGCCCCGCCTTTCTGAAACACGTCGATTTTTACAAAGCTCATTGGTCTGAAAAGCAAGGTGTGCTCTGATTGGCCAGCTATCTAGTGCATTATGATTGGCTGAATACCTCAAGCGTGTGACGGAAATGTTACACCCCTCACCATATTGTGATGATGCCCTGTCAGGCCGGAGCGATGATTCAAAAACATGAAAACCCATTATAAACGAGGCATTCGTTGCATCCAGTGGGGACATAATTATGGATTATAATGACTTATACTGTCTTTTTACGCATTGCGTTGCATCGCTCCGTGTAAACATAAAACCATGTCTGCATTTGTGATCGGAGAAATGACAAACCACAAGCCCTACTCTACACTGCCCAAAAAACTTGCTTTAAATATATAAAATATAAAAACTCTTAAATATAAAAACGTACTTCCAGTCTGTGTGTCAGAACAGCCGGCATTGTATTCTACTCTACCAGGATCATTAAACAGTCCTCCATAAAATGCGCTGAACACATCAGAATATATGGGTTGAAGTGTTCTGTAACAGTGTTGTAAATACAACTTAACACTGATTTCTAGTCGTGTCCATTTTTGGAAGGCCAAACAAAGTAGTTTCGCTTTCACAACGAAACGCACCATCACACACAGTGGCCTAGAGTGAGCGGCAGCCGGGGGCTAGAGTGAGGCCGGCCGCACGGGCTAGTGAGCCAGAGGCGGCGGGCTTTATAACGGCTCGGCCATCGGATTTTGTACGAAGGTGGCTTGCAGGCAACCACATGTGACGACCCCCGGGCTGGACTCCGCTTCGTCCCCGGGGAAAGCCGATTCAGCGATCCACAGCGCAAAGTTGTTGTATCGGATCAGCTCCATGCATGAGGAAGCAGATATCGTCCTCTTTTGGAAGGCCAAACAAAGTAGTTTCGCTACACAGCACCTTCACGACATGGCGGCGGCAACAATACTACAGCGAGAATAAAAGTTATGCCTTCTTTCTTTGTGTGAACATTTGGGCGGCGTTATGCAAATCTTCCCACATAGTGACGTAGACATGTGGGGGCGTGTTAGAACGAGTCTTTTAGGTAGGCGTGGTTCACTCTTAACTTTTATAAAGAATATCTCTTTGGATTTGAGACTTTAGTCTTTGCAACTTTATAGATCTTCTTTATGCACCAAGAGCTTATAACACTCCAAAGAGAAAGGAAAAATTGACCACCAAGATGATCATATGACCCCTTTAACATCTGCCTGTGAGTAAACCTTTCTTGGGCCATATTTTAGTTTGCGCTATTGTTTCCAATACAGTTTTTAACTGTCCAGTCATTCAGTAACAGCCACTTCGCATTACATTTGGACATTTTTTAAAACAAATTGCAGAAAATGTGCCACGCATTGCTGAAAATGATTGTTAGAAAAAGTAAAGCTTTACACCTGACATTTAATTTTCCCAATGTCTCTCTGTGTCTCACACTCTTACCTGTCTTTTTTCTAGTCTCAACCGTCTGATAGGACCAGCATTTCTATGGATATCCTTAACTCCAGTGACTCTGGTGTCAAGTTTGACGTGAACAAAGGAAAGTCTCCTGGCAACAACTTCCTGTAGTTACTCCAAAATCCTGAATTATCCCTGCACGTGATGTAGAAACAAACAAACACTTGTTTGTTAGATTCATACAAAATCCAAGCCTTAAAAAGAAGAATAATAATTTTGGCCTTAGAACTAATAGGACCTTAATTAAAACTACTACTTAAATAGTTTATGATGAGACATATTCTTTCAGGACTCAGTCTAGCTTAAGTGCTATAGAAGGATATTACAATTTGAAAAAGAAAAAAAACTAAATCCCTTTATATATTACACACTGTACCTTAAATCCCTGTTAACTCTTTTCCCATGAAAAACAGCTTCCAAAGAAGCGTGTCTTTTTTCTTACCCCTTAATGTCACTCTCTTGCTGCTCTTTAATAGCAGAAGAAAAAGCTGTTGAATAATACCAACGATATTTTAAAAAGCTACCTCCATATTTTCAGCAAAATGTTTTCATATTAAAGTCACATTACAATATGGACAAAAGAATGACTCACCCTCTGAATGGGCTTTCAGCAACACCCAATGTTGACAGATTTGTATATTCCAGTAAAAAGCCATGCAATTTCCATAGACACACACTAGTTATGACCTGTCCTGAAGTTCAGTTTAAAGGTGAGAGTGAGCTACCATTTTCACTTCGTCTAATCTCTCCATTCAGTCAGGCTGAAGAGGCTATATTCTACACTTTTGTGTAGAACTACATGTGATACAAATCCATTATTTTATTATTGTAGGATGTAGTTGTGCAAATGTCCATACACTATTAGTGTATATATATATTCACTCTATTTACTTTTTTGCCAACTTTTATGTACATGCTTACCACACTCTCTTGTTGTGTTGGGAAACAACAACAAAAACCTGTAACCTGAGAAACCTAAAATATACATTGTTATTTTTACCTGCTTAAACAGCATCATGTAAACCCCAGGAATCAGACACATATATGAAAAAATGACAGGATTTCTGTCTAATTAAGTTAAACACATATAATGCCTGTTATTAGTAATGCATGTTAGTGAATTTAAATGTATTAACAGTGTTTCAGGGAATTTTCTCAACTACCAAGCCAGTAGTAACTTTTCATAGTGCTGTTAGCTGAAATAAAACAAATGCTGCAAGCAAAACATTTATACTTGAATCTTGGTAATGTGTGTAAAATATTACAGTGACATTTTATATAAGGATTTGTGTTGTACCTGCATATTGATGGGTCATTTTAACTGCCCTTTAACTGCTATCAATTTCTTCACCGGGACTACGTTTACTGTTCATATTTTATATTATCATTACATGTTCTAAGTATATATTTTTTTATTTTGTCTGACATCTAGTGCCAACTGGCAAAGTCATTTCTCTTGTTATGTGTTGCATTATTGGAAAACTAAATGTAATTTGTTGTCACACTTTGAACTATAATAAGAATGACAATAAACATGATTATAATAAAAAGTATTTATGTTGATTTTAAGGTCTGCGCATTAAGCATCTCCAGGATTTGATCAAAACGGACATTGCAACTAGTGAGGTTTCAGTAATTTCTCCATAACACAAAAGATTCTACTGGATTCACCCGTTGAAGGGGATATATAGAATTGGGTGTAACAAATAAATGAATAAATAAATAAAATATTAAAATAAATAAAAAGGTGGCGATTCTAGAACTTGAAAAGAGGATTTACATCTGATTCAGACTAAATGTAGAGGTTAATTTTTCAGTTGTTTTGCCAAAACTTTTGTTTTTCTGACTTCAGGGATTCATGTCAGGTTTTTCGCTCCAAAATACAGTCACAGAAAAAAATGCCGTGGACTGTTGCCAAGGAGACCATTTATCGGACCGGGCTTTTGTTGAAAAAATTTATTATAATTACCTGATTAAATAAATTTTGTACTGTTGCCCTGTGCATCACATCCCTGAAGAATGTAATAAGCAACAAAAACATGATTATTTAAATGCAGTGTAAATACATTTTGCTGTTCTCTGTACCTCAAGACCCCAGAAACGGTGTTTGGACATTTGATTCAGTCCTTTTGTTAACAATTAAACGTCTCAGATGCCAGATCTACCAGTTGTGCTATGGGACCCTAAGATAAATTTGACTTAATTAAGAATCTTTTAACTAACACTTGGAATATTGAAGCACCCTCCCAGTTTAGACAAACAACGTGGTTTCTTTGCAGAGTTTCAAGTCACAATAGCATGCTGGGTTCCATGGACTTAAAACTGTAGCAAAGAGAAAAGAAAACTAAATATTTCGGGTCTGATGAGGATTTCCCCATCATTCCATTTTGCTTTTCTCCATCTCTCTTAGTCGTCTCTCCAACATCTTGATTTTGTCCTCAAGGTGTGTATCTGGCTTTGCAGATGTACCTATTCCTAACAGGACACAAACACACGCCAGGCCTGCTAGTCTTATAGCTGTGGTTTCTGCACAGGCTCCAGCGTCGCTGAGAATCAATCCAAACATGCCCATGGCAAAGGTGACCTTTAGCAGCCACAGAGCCTGCCTTACAGCTCCAACAACCAAACGCTGGATGAAGGCTATTATCCAGTAGGCCACAACAACCAGAAGGGCCCACTGAGCGACAAAAATCACTCCCTCCAGAGTAACTTCTTGGAAAGGTAGCTTGACTAGATAAAAACATGAAAACATACATGTGAATGTGTTTTGGTTTAAATAAATTGAAGCTTTCAAGTATGATTTTTGTACATTTACCGTCAAGTCCTGCTGATTCCAAGATTTCCGTAACATGACCGTTGTTGACCATGTTAAGGGCGGATGCTACGGCATCTGACAGCCATTTTACACCACTTTGTAGAAACTGATGCCCATAAATAAACAAATACAATATCATTATGTTTTTTCAAAGAAAATAACTTCCCAGTACAGCAAGCATCATTATGTAGTAAGTTATGTTGCATTAGCAAATTAGCAAACCACGTGGCAAATGACTCTCTTCTGCTTTTCCGAGAACTACTTTCACTTTTCAAAGGTCAATAACCTGGCATTTCAGAGCTCCTCAAGTTCACACAGGTGTTTATCACATTAACTGTTGAATATTGCATATTTGACAACCAGAAAGTTTACAAACATTACACTGAATTAATTTTTTTTTAACCTAACAAACTTATTTTTGTCGAATGTCTTGCTTGGTTGCTACTTGGTTTCTCATAGAGCCAGCATTAATTATATTAAACAATGGCACAAAAAGTTTAGTATAAACTTGATAGACTAGATTTTTTACAACGTCAGCTCACCTTGAGAGACAGGTCTACTCTCTTTTCACCGATTGTAGAGACCAGGCAACTGTGGGCTTCCTCGGACAAACTTGTGAAAATGGACCGCGCATTTTGGAGTGGACTAGACTGCTCGTGCCATTCGAAAGAGTGACACAACGGTATCAACTGATATGAAACTGAAAGTATAAGTGTGGTAAAATATAAACACCGACCCATTTTAAAAAGTGCCTTTAACTACGATTACAACACGCCGAAGAACCACCCAAGAGTGTTTGAATTCGTATTCGTGAGAAAAATGTTCTTCGCAAACAACGGGTTACAACAACTAGGAAACTGGACGGCCAGTCTTGAGGTGAGGTGCAAAATGGAAAGAGTCAAAAACGCTGAATTCAGGCTTCTCCGCTTGGGGATTATTAAATTAAGTTTAAGGTGAGCATTTTTATGTCAGAAATGGTCTTACAAAGGATGCCAGCTCTATCCTTCACTAATAAACCGGAGGTTTACGAAACTAATCCATTTCTTTTCCCGGAACAATGCCTGCTTCCTCTTTCCTCCCTCGAAGGAGCATCCCTGCCGCCTACTGATGACTGAGACTGCGCCACACAATTATCCAGAAGAAACGCCACACAAATTGATCCCATATGAAAATTGTGAAAGACCAATTTGTAAACGTTTGAAAATGGCGTATAAATTTGTGCCCTAAAAAAAAAAAAAAAACCCCCCTTTATTAGATATTATGTATATATATATATATAATATTTATATATATATATATATATACAGTGGTTACGGAAAGTATTCAGACCCCTTTAAATTTTCACTCTTTGTTATATTGCAGCCATTTGCTAAAATCATTTAATAAATTTTTGGTAAAACTGAGCTATCGGGGTAGAAAACCTTGGTGGTGAGAGAGGTAAAGAAGAACCCAATGATCACTGTGGCTGAGCTCCAGAGATTCAGTCGGGAGATGGGAGAAAGTTGTAAAAAGTCAACCATCACTGCCGGCCCTCCACCAGTCGGGGCTTTATGTCAGAGTGGCCCGACGGAAGCCTCTCCGCAGTGCAAGACACATGAAAGCCTGCATGGAGTTTGCTAAAAAACACCTGAAGGACTCCAAGATGGTGAGAAATAAGATTCTCTGGTCTGATGAGACCAAGATAGAACTTTTTGGCCTTAATTCTAAGCGGTATGTGTGGAGAAACCAGGCACTGCTCATCACCTGTCCAATACATCACCTGTCCCAACAGTGAAGCATGTTGGTGGAAGCATCATGCTGTGGGGGTGATTTTCAGCTGCAGGGACAGGACGACTGTTGCAATCGAGGGAAGATGAATGCGGCCAAGTACAGGGATATCTAGTACCAAGTACTTTCTCCAGAGTGCTCAGGACCTCATACTGGGCCGAAGGTTTACCTTCCAACAAGACAATGACCCTAAGCACACAGCTAAAATAACGAAGGAGTGGCTTCACAACAACTCTGTGACTGTTCTTGAATGGCCCAGCCAGAGCCCTGACTTAAACCCAATTGAGCATCTCTGGAGAGACCTAAAATGGCTGTCCACCAACATTTACCATCAAACCTGACAGAACTGGAGAGGATCTGCAAGGAGGAATGGCAGAGGATCCCCAAATCCACGTGTGAAAAACTTGTTGCATCTTTCCCAAAGACTCATGGCTGTATTAGATCAAAAGTGTGCTTCTACTAAATACTGAGCAATGTGTATACTTATGACCATGTGATATTTCAGTTTTTTTTCTTTTTTAATAAATCTGCAAAAAATGTCAATAATTCTGTGTTTTTCTTTCAATATGGGGGGCTGTGTGTACATTGAGGAAAAAAAATTAACTAAAATTAACTGATTTTAGCAAATGGCTGCAATATAACAGATGAAAAATTTAAGGGGTCTGATACTTTTCCTACCCCTGTATTATATATACATTATTAAACAAAGCAGAGACATTGTTTCAACAGCATTCCACAATAGTAGTATCAATGTCTAATATTATTATTATTACTTTAATATTATTTATATTAGTAGTGTATTCATTTTCCTCATACAATAGCAGAGTGAGAACGAAAGTCACAAATACAGAATGATTAATAAGGATACTGACAAAAAGACTACTTTATCTTTGTGCATGATTTGCCTTATAAAGCAGACAAGCCTGTTTAGTGGGGCAACACACCGTGAAAGAGGGTCAAAAAGAGCCATGATCACTGTCTCATTTCGAGCATTATTTTGAGGTATTACATGTTTAATACTTACTGGATCATTTCCATGGCAATTTTCACAGGGTGCAGACTAAAAGTGACTTCTTTCATGTGCAGGAGTTTGACAGCATGACAACGCCTAAAATAAACACCAGTCTATGTATGTGCTGGGAACAGTTACACTGACATGTTTAAGCTGAGCATGTTCACGTGTTTTTTTACTGCCCCCTATTGTTAGTTTGAATTAAATTGAGCTAGAATTCAGCCGGAGATAATATACAGGTAGGCTAAATGGGCAGCTGTCAATATAGCGCTGCAGTGATGACATTTTGGCAGGCCAACCCTGATGTTGGCTTCATGCTGATTCGCTCAACAATGGGATTTTGCTTTTGGATTATTGCAGAAAATAGGCAATGTGACCAACAAAAGTTTATGATTTATGAACTCTTTTGGTCTTTATTTAAAGGGGTCATATGATGTTGCTAAAAAGAACATTATTTTGTGTATTTGGTGTAATGAAATGTGTTTATGATGTTTATGTGTTTAAGGTTAAAAAAACACATTATTCTCCATTTAATGTACATTATTGTTTCTCCTCTATCCCCTGCCTTTCTGAAACGCGTCGATTTTTACAAAGCTCATCGTTCTGAAAAGCGAGGTGTGCTCTGATTGGCCAGCTATCCAGTGCGTTGTGATTGGCCGAATACCTCAAGCGTGTGACGGAACTGTTACGCCCCTACCATACTGTGATGCCCTGTCAGGGCAAATTCATAAAAACCATGTCTGCTATTGTGATCGGAGAAATGACAAACAACAGCGCTACTCTACACTGCCCAAAACTCGCGTTTTGAATCATCAGTGGCAAATCCTTTAATTATGAAAACGTACGTACAGTCTGTGAGTCAGAACAGCCGGCATTGTAGTCTACTCTCCCAGGATCAGGAAACAGTCCTCCATAAATTGTGCTGCACACATCTGAATATTTGGGTTGAAGTGTTCTGGAACAGTGTTGTAAATACAACTTAACCACTGATTTCTAGTCGTGTCCTCTTTTGGAAGACCAAACAAAGTAGTTTCGCTTTCACAACGAAGCACAAAGCATCTTCACGACATGGCGGCGGCGGCAACAAACACACTCCTTAAAATAAAGGTGTTTAAAAGGTTCTTCAAGCGATGCCATAGAAGAAGCATTTTTGGTTCCTCAAAGAACCATTCAGTCAAAGATTCTTTTAAAGAACCATCTCTTTCTTACCTTTTTATAATCTGAAGAACCTTCTTTCGCCACAAAGAAGCTTTTGTGAAACTGAAAGGTTCTTCAGATGTTAAAGTTCTTTATGGAACCATTTAGACAAAAAGGTTCTTCTATGACATCGTGAACGCACCTTTATTTTTAAGAGTGTACAGCCAGAATAAAAGTTACGTCTTCTTTCTTTGCGTGAACATTTTTGGCGGCGTTTATGCAATCTTCCCACATTGTGACGTAGACATGTGGGGGCGTGTTAGAACGAGCCGTTTTAGGTAGGCGTGGTTGACTTAACTTTTATAAAGAATATCTCTTTGGATTTGAGACTTTAGTCTTTGCAACTTTACAGATCTTCTTTATGCACCAAGAGCTTGTAACACTCCAAATAGAAAGTAAAACTTGAAATCGCATCATATTACCCCTTTAAAAAAAAAAAAAAACAACAAAAATTTTTCCCTGAAAGTTTGAGTCAGAATAGTTTGCAAGAGTGTGATGAGGCTGTAAAAGTGAACTAGTGCGTGGATGAGTTTACCTATTTAGCGTGATAATGTTTAATGGCCCCAACAACCTCTGCAGTAGGTACCATTTAGCCATTTAGTCCACTTGTTAGCAAGCGCTTTTTTCTAGTAAAAAAAACAAAAAACAAGAGGGTATTACTGATGTATTTTATGTTGTTAAATACAATATGAAAAAAAAATTTTAAGAGACAAGAGTTTTTCTTAAGATTTGCAGGCATTTAACAAAAAAAAAAAAAAGAAAGAAAAAAAAAGAAGACCTGTTTACTACAGGACAATGGAAACCTTACTTTCTAAATCTCACATCATTCTGAGTGCCGAGACCTTGGGTTCGGAGCAGCCGAGTGGGACCCGTGACACCTGCACTTCTTTGCCAAGTAGCCACTTAACTTTGCCTAGTCTATGCAGGAACTCTTTGTATCGGACCACCATTGTGTTAATGATGATGGGCTTGAAGCTGTCATTCACCACAGCTGGTCTCTGCATCACAGAACCTATGAAGAGGGACATAAAGACGTTATTGTTATTTTTAACATTAAAGTCTAGAACTGTTGTGATTCACACCGACCAATTCAATATAAATACGCTGTACAAGAATTTTATTGGTGTTCTTTGTAGAAAAACAAGCAAGAGGCTAGATATGCTGTCCCACTGAGCAAAAGTACGTCCAAACGACGTCTTTTCAACGTCTTTGTCGGACATTGAAATGATGTCCCCTGAAGAGCTAGAATTAAAGTTTTTATGACGTCTTTTTATGACGTCTTTTGAACAACCAATATTGACATCCACAGGACAAATAAACAGACACAAGGCGCATTCAAGTAAAACTTATTTATTTATATTAATTTAAATTGTATAATTGTTTATTGTGTGTGTCCACCTCCCTGGCTTCTTGCTGGTGCATGCTTGAGGTGCTCCGAAGCATGTTTTTTAATAATTTCTTCAGTTGCGTCCTTGCTCCATTTCATCACTGCAGCTGTAAGTGGAAAGACAGAACTCTTAAATATGCAAAAAAAAATAAAAAATACCTGGTAAAAAATCTTTTACGAAGTACACACACACACACACACCTGGGTTGCACGGTTATGAGCAGGGGCGTCAGACTGGGGGTAAAACCAGTACTGATTACCAGGGCCCCAAAGGAAGAGAGGGATTAAAAAACTAAAATAGTATGGGGGGGGGGCGGCATGGGGGCCCATCAGGACTGCCTATGCATAGGGCCCGGGATCTTGTGCAACGCCCCTGGTTATGAGGCACATAAACAGCGCTCGTGTAGGAAAACCATATAAGCGAATTTGTCTTTAATATACTTAATTTAGACCAACTAAAATCAATAACATCAATTAATTAAGTAGGCTTAATTAAGACATGTATTCAAGAAATTTATTAAAAACAGGACGTATTTTCAGCCTTACTCATAGGCCGCGGAAACTGGTATGCTTGTTTGTTACGCAATTCAATCCATTACACGCCCGACGTTCTTGGTTATCTTCCTATATTAAATTAAATATATTAGACAGTTGGTTGATGAAACATTGATGACAATTTAAAAAAGATACAATTTATACAAAACGAAATTCAATTTAAAGAAAGGCATTTTACAAAACAAAACTGAAATGGTCAAAATTGTGTCTGACCCACTCCATGTCTCCCGACATATTGCGCATCTTATGAGTCTATCTTAGTCATGTTGTTCACTTTTCATTATCAACATAGATGCAAAAATATATAATATTACTGCCTAATATTTAAACATAAATATGAAACTAAATAGGCTAGTTTTCTTTAACCCTCTGGCCGACGAACGCGCTGGCTCGTTCTGAAGGAAACAATTTAAAATAGGCTACTCCGTAATTTTTGGCCATACAGCACTGCGTTTCTAGATAACGATGATCTTAGCGCTTAAGAGCGTTTTCTACGAGTCAATTTACGATCGTTCATTATTGTTTCACGTGAGTTTCCCAAAAATCCACTTAACAGTATCACATGTAGCTGTGCTTTAAGTGCTACTTATAAGTCGCTATCCCTTTGTCAAGTGCTGAAATGTCCATTTATGGCCCGTAATTGTAGTACAGGTGCATCTCAATAAATTAGAATGTCGTGGAAAAGTTCATTTATTTCAGTAATTCAACTCAAATTGTGAAACTCGTGTATTAAATAAACTCAATGCACACAGACTGAATTAGTTTTAAGTCTTTGGTTCTTTAAATATTGGGATCTTGTTGGCTCACATTTAACACAACCCCACCAATTCACTATTCTCACCAAATTAATACTTCATAAGACCAATAAAAACATTTTTAGTGAATTGTTAGCCTTCTGGAAAGTATTTTCATTTACTGTACATGTTCAATACTTGGTAGGGGCTCCTTTTGCTTTAATTTTCTGCCTCAATTTGGCGTGGCATGGAGATTATCAGTTTGTGGCGCTGCTGAGGTGGTATGGAAGCCCAGGTTTCTTTGACAGTGCCTTCAGCTCATCTGCATTTTTTGGTCTCTTGTTTCTCATTTTCCTCTTGACAATACCCCATAGATTCTCTATGGGGTTCAGGTCTGGTGAGTTTTGCTGGCCAGTCAAGCACACCAGCAACATGGTCATTTAACCAACTTTTGGTGCTTTTTGGCAGTGTGGGCAGGTGCCAAATCCTGTTGGAAAATGAAATCAGCATCTTCAAAGCTGGTCAGCAGAAGGAAGCATGAAGTGCTCCAAAATGTTTTGTTAAACGGGTGCAGTGACGTTGGTTTTTCAAAAAACACAATGGCCAACACCAGCAGATGACATTGCAACCCAAATATTCACAGACTGTGGAAACTTAACACTGGACCTCAAGCAACTTGGGCTATGAGCTTCTCACCTTCCTCCAGACCTCAGGAACTTGGTTCCAAATGAAATAAAACTCTCATCTGAAAAGAGACCTTTGGAACCCAGGGCAACAGTCCCCATTTCTTCTTTCGTCCTAGCCCAGGTAGACGCCTCTGACCGTGTCTGGGTTCAGGATGGCTTAACAAGAGGCATACGAACAACTGTAGCCAAATTCCTTGACATGTCTGTTTGTGGTGGCTCTTGATGCCTTGACCCCCCCAGCCTCAGTCCATTCCTTGTGATTTTCACTCAAATTCTTGAATCGAGTTTGCTTGACAATCCTCATAAGGCTGCGGTTCTCTCGGTTGGTTGTGCATCTTTTACTTCCACACGTTTTTTCCTTCCACTCAACTTCTGTTAACATGCTTGGATACAGCACTCTGTGAACAGCCAGCTTCTTTTGCAATGAATGTTTGTGGCTTACCCTCCTTTTGAAGGGTGTCAATGATTGTCTTCTGACAACTGTCAGATCAGCAGTCTTCCCCATGATTGTGTAGCCTTGACCAAACTGAGAGACCATTTTGAAGGCTCCAGAAACCTTTGCAGGTGTTTTGAGTTGATTAGCTGATTGGCATTTCACCATATTCAAATTTTTTGAGATAGTGATTTGGTGGGTTTTTGTTAAATGTGAGCCAAAATTCATCACAATTAAAAGAACCAAAGACTTAAACTACTACAGTCTGTGTGCATTGAATTTATTTATTACATAAGTTTTACAATTTGTTTTGAATTACTGAAATAAATGAACTTTCCACGACATTCTAATTTATTGAGATGCCCTTTACCGCTCGATTATTGAACTGTTAATGTCTCCAGACGCTCAGATATATATAATAAGTCAAATATTAATCTCCGATATATCATAATATTCCTATTATATACAGTATGTATATATATTATAATATATAGGATATATATCCTGTAGATTATGAGATTAATTTGCAAAAACAGATAACTCCGGTTTTAACTATTTTCAAAAATTATGTTTTTTCATTGTGCATTCCAACTAATCTCAATCAAACTGCAGTTGGGTAATTTTGATTAGGTTAAAAAATAACTAAAAAAATACAGCTAACTAACACAATAAAAACCATGATAACAATAAAAAACAAATCACACAATTTTTGAAATGCTTTGAAATTATTCTGCTTGTTGCAAATAAACCTTCACATATATACATTGGTGTGAAAAAGTATTGGCCCCCTTCCTGATTTCTTATTTTTTTTGCATGTTTGTCAAACTTTATTGTTTCAGATCATCAAACAAATTTTAATATTAGTAAAAGATAACACAAGTGAACACAACATGGAGTTTTTAAATGAAGGTTTTTATTATTAAGGGAAAACAAAATCCAAAACTACATGGCCCTGTGTGAAAAAGTGTTTGCCCCCTAAACCTAATAACTGGTTGGGCCACCCTTAGCAGCAACAACTGCAATCAAGCGTTTGCGATAACTTGCAATGAGTCTGTTACAGCGCTGTGGAGGAATTTTGGTCCACTCATCTATGCAGAATTGTTGTAATTCAGTCACATTGGAGGGTTTTTGAGCATGAACTGCCTTTTTAAGGTCACGCTACAGCA
Organism: Sinocyclocheilus anophthalmus; assembly: GCA_018155175.1. Lineage (NCBI taxonomy): Eukaryota > Metazoa > Chordata > Actinopteri > Cypriniformes > Cyprinidae > Sinocyclocheilus > Sinocyclocheilus anophthalmus. Next base: position 121,922 of record JADLZN010010213.1, on the reverse strand, counting down.
TCTCAATAGGATTCAGTTCAGGACTTTGTCTAGGCCACTCCAAAGTCTTCATTTTTTTTTTTCTTCAGCCATTCAGAGGTGGATTGCTGGTGTGTTTTGGATCATTGTTCTGCTGCAGAAACAAAGTTTGCTTCAGCTTGAGGTCACGAACAGATGGCCGGACATTCTCCTTCAGGATTTTTTGGTAAACAGCAGAATTCATGGTTCCATTTATCACAGCAAGTCTTCCAGGTCCTGAAGCAGCAAAACAGCCCCAGACCATCACACTACCACCACCATATTTTACTGTTGGTATGATGTTCTTTTTCTGAAATGCAGTGTTACTTTTACGCCAGGTGTAATGGGACACACACCTTCCAAAAATTTAAACTTTTGTCTCGTCAGTCCACAGAGTATTTTCCCAAAAGTCTTGGGGATCATCAAGATGTTTTCTGGCAAAACTGAGACGAGCCTTTATGTTCTTTTTGCTCAGCAGCGGTTTTCGTCGCAGACCATTTTTGCCCAGTCTCTTTCTTGTGGTGGATTCATGAACACTGACCTTAACTGAGGCAAGTGAGGCCTGCAGTTCTTTGGATGTTGTTGTGGGGTCTTTTGTGACCTCTTGGATGAGTCGTCGCTGTGCTCTTGGGGTAATTTTGGTCGGCCGCCACTCATGGTAAGGTTCTCCACTGTTCCATGTTTTTTTGCCATTTGTGAATAATGGCTCTCACTGTGGTTCGCTGGAGTCCCAAAGCTTTAGAAATGGCTTTATAACCTTTTCCAGACTGATAGGTAATCTCAATTACTTTCTTTCTCATTTGTTTCTGAATTTCTTTGGATCTCGGCATGATGTCTAGCTTTTGAGGATCTTTTGGTCTACTTCACTTTGTCAGGCAGGTCCTATTTAAGAGATTTCTTGATTGCGAACAGGTGTGGCAGTAATCAGGCCTGGGTGTGGCTAGAGAAATTGAACTCTGGTGTGATAAACCATAGTTTTAACAGTGGGGCAAACACTTCTTCACACAGGGCCATGTAGTTTTGGATTTTGTGTTATCTTTGACTAATATTTAAATTTGTTTGATGATCTGAAACATTAAAGTGTGAAAAACATGCAAAAAAATAAGAAATCAGGAAAGGGGCCAACACTTTTTCACACCACTGTATATATATATATATATACAGTGGGTACGGAAAGTATTCAGACCCCCTTAAAATTTTTCACTCTTTGTTATATTGCAGCCATTTGCTAAAATCTTTTAAGTTATTTTTTTTTCCTCATTATTTTACACACAGCACCCCATATTGACAGAATTAAAACACAGAATTGTTGACATTTTTGTTTATTAAAAAAGAAAAACTGAAATATCACATTGGTCCTAAGTATTCAGACCCTTTGCTGTGACACTCATATATTTAACTGAGGTGCTGTCCATTTCTTCTGATCATCCTTGAGATGGTTCTACACCTTCATTTGAGTCCAGCTGTGTTTGATTATACTGATTGGACTTGATTAGGAAAGCCACACACCTGTCTATATAAGACCTTACAGCTCACAGTGCATGTCAGAGCAAATGAGAATCATGAGGTCAAAGGAACTGCCTGAAGAGCTCAGAGACAGAATTGTGGCAAGGCACAGATCTGTCCAAGGTTACAAAAATATTTCTGCTGCACTTAGGTTCCTAAGAGCACAGTGGCCTCCATATCCTTAAATGGAAGACGTTTGGGACGACCAGAACCCTTCCTAGAGCTGGCCGTCCGGCCAAACTGAGCTATCGGGGGAGAAGAGCCTTGGTGAGAGAGGTAAAGAAGAACCCAAAGATCACTGTGGCTGAGCTCCAGAGATGCAGTCGGGAGATGGGAGAAAGTTGTAGAAAGTCAACCATCACTGCAGCCCTCCACCAGTCGGGGTTTTATGGCAGAGTGGCTCGACGGAAGCCTCTCCTCAGTGCAAGACACATGAAAGCCTGCATGGAGTTTGCTAGAAAACACCTGAAGGACTCCAAGATGTGAGAAATAAGATTCTCTGGTCTGATGAGCACAAGATATAACTTTTTGGTCTTAATTCTAAGCGGTATGTGTGGAAACCAGGCACTGCTCATCACCTGTACAATATAGTCCCAACAGTGAAGCATGGTGGTGCAGCATCATGCTGTGGGGTTGTTTTTTTCAGCTGCAGGGACAGGCCGACTGGTTGCAATCGAGGAAAGATGAATGCGGCCAAGTACAGGGATCTCCTGGACGAAAACCTTCTTCAGAGTGCTCAGGACCTCAGACTAGGCCGAAGGTTTACCTTCCAACATGACAATTACCCTAAGCACACAGCTAAAATAACTAAGGAGTGGCTTCACAACAACTCTGTGATTGTTCTTGAATGGCCCAGTCAGAGCCCTGACTTAAACGCAATTGAGCATCTCTGGAGAGACCTACAAGTGGCTGTCCACCAACGTTTACCATCCCACCTGACAGAACTGGAGAGGATCTGCAAGGAGGAATGGCAGAGGAGCCCCAAATCCAGGTGTGAAAAACTTTTTGCATCTTTCCCAAAAAGACTCATGCTGTATTAGATCAAAAGGGTGCTTCTTCTAAATACTGAGCAAAGGGTCTGAATTACTTAGGACCATGTGTTATTTCAGTTTTTCTTTTTTAATAATCTGCAAAAATGTCAACAATTCTGTTTTTTTCTTTCAATATGGGGTGCTGTGTGTACATAAATGAGGAAAAAAATTAACTTAAATGTTTTTAGCAAATGGCTGCAATATAAAAGAGTGAAAAATTTAAGGGGGTCTGAATACTTTCCGGACCCCTGTAGATATATATATATATATATATATATATATATATATACTATATATATAACACACACACTCCAACATACATACCTACATACATATATTAGTAGATTAATATAATGTATAGATATATTATACTATATAGTAGGCCTATACAATATCTGTAGAGATGTTATTTCCTGGTCCAATACATGGCTGGTTTTGTCAGCAAGTCATTGACAGATTTTTTGAGTTTATCCCTATTTTTTCCAGCCTTTGAAGCATATTTCCTACATCTTTTATTCGTTTTTTGTTCATTTAATTTAGATGTGTATTTCTATTTTTTTCTTTCTTTTTAATTATTTCAATTATAAATTAATTTAAAAAACGAGTAATAAAGTGTACAATGAAGTTCAATCAAAAGCTTTAATTATAATCACATTGCACTTAAATAAAATTAAAGGTGTAATCTGCCGATTGTCCTGCAGGTGACCTCATAATTCAGTTTTTTTTAGATGCAGATTAGCAGCAGGCCAGATTAGTGCAAAACAGTAAAGACTGGCTGCTGCACAATGTTGCTGTAATTGATCTAAACTCAAATAATGTGAAGGTGTTGATCAGTTAGTGACAAAATATACTTACAAAGCCAAAGATGATGTGAAATATGGCTCTGAAAAGAGCCTTTGGGGTGGTGTTCAGCAGCTGTTGAGACACAAGCAGAAGGGATACAAATTTAAATAAAAAACCATGGCAGAACGTGTGAGAGATTGCACAAATAAAAAAATGTATTCAGTTTTTTTTTATTGATCATTACTGACCAACTTAAACACGGCAAATCAGAGATGCAGGATGCTAGATTGTTGTAAAGTAGCTATTCCTTTAATGTTTTTCTTAAAACAGTGAAGGCTGGATGCTGCACAAACTCAAATAATATGGTACTGTTTCAGTCAGTTAGTCACAAAATATACAGTACTTACAAAGCCAAAGACGATGTGAAATATGGCTCTAAAAAGAGCATTTGGGATGGTGTTCAGCGGCTGTTGAGACAAGCAGAGGGGAGAAAAAGAGAAAAAAAAACCATGGCAGAACGTGTGAGAGATTGCACAAATAAAAATGTATTCAGTTTTTTTTATTGATCATTATTGACTAACTTAAACACAACAAATCAGAGATGCAGGATGCTAGACTTGTGAAGTAGCTATTCCTTTAATGTTTTTCTTAAGACAGTGAAGGCTGGATGCTGCACAAACTCAAATAATATGGTACTGTGTCAGTCAGTTAGTCACAAAATATACTTACAAAGCCAAAGACGATGGGTATGTGGCTCTGAAAAGAGCCCTTGGGGTGGTATTCACCAGCTGGAAAAAAAACATGATTGTGAAATATTGCAAATGTCTTTATGAATTAAAAATGCTATTCAGTTTTTATTGATCATTAAGAGGTGCTAGACTGATCACTTACAAAAACCAGACGGCAGACAACACTGATAAAAGAAGTTATTTTCATGGTATAAATTAAAAAGGCTCTGATTAATGAATATGTAGCCTACTATAACATCTGAAAAAGCACCGATGAGATAAGAATGCACAGAGAATAGATTTTATTACACTAAACCCCTATCAACTATTAAGTAACAGAAACATGTGACTGTATTATTCAAAGTTGAGATTATTATTTTTATTATTATTATTCTTTTAAAATGACTAGTCTTTCGGCGCACGAGCTTAAGGGACGCTCAAGGGTTCGGTTAGGTACAAGTAGAAATGGTGGTGGGAGTTTCCGGTTAGAGAAACGGGAGAAAGAGAGCAGGTCCCAATTGAAGGATTTTATTTGAATTATCCTTGCATGTTTGAATTGTTACAGGCACTTGCCCATAAGGGGTGCAGGTGGGCGTGTGTGGTCTACAATGAACAGAGAAAGCAGAATACAATATAAAATTTGTAATATAAACAATAATATGGCTAGCATAAAGAATTAAACATTACACACAGCAGCAGTGACAGTAAATAACAGTATCAAATATCAGGTAATAAAGGCATTCAAGTTGCATTTAAATAGCTGCATTATTTTGGCAAAGTGTTTATCATTTAAATATGTACTGTAAACAGGTGTACAATTTTAGCTTATGAATCTAAATTATGCAGTGGAACAGTTAAGCAGTATTGAACAAATGTCAACATTTGACTTAGCATAGACTTAGTCAGCATGCAACTCACGCAAATTATACAATCTTTTCAAGTCATTATTTGAACTAGTAAAGTTTACGGGTGACAATACAGAATGAAAATATATTTCAGTTTGACCAGCATAGAATATCAAACGGATAACTTACTTTTTAATCAATCACTCACAGAAGCAACAAACATGCAGTAGTCCATTTTCTTGCACAATGAACAAATCAATCTCTCCACCCATACATATAGACTGCCTCCTGATACTTGTCCGGGCATGTCTTGACTTGTTCAGCCTTTTCCAAGCATTACAAAGGTTATAGACATAAAGATACCTCTGGGTGGCATCGTTGGGCTTTCATACATGTCACTCTGGACATTTGAACATGGTAGTAAACCCTATTTAAGTGGCGGGACTAGAGCTGTCATCATCCTCAAATTTGGGAAGTGGGATTAGGCGAGCCACCGGTCTGACATAAATTCGGTCCTCAACCTGAACTGCAACTGTTCTTATCCGTCCGTTGGGTCCAGGGAAGGTGCTGGTCACCTTGCCCACTAGCCAGAGGGCTCGTGGAAGTTGAGGGTCCATGATGAGAACTACCTGGTCGACCCTGAGCTGGTCGTTGTCCTTTTGCCATTTTTGTCTTTTCTGGAGACTTGGCAGGTAGAGATGAATAAATCTGGCTCTCAGAACTGGTCTGTAAGTACCTGACTATTGGCGCTTTTCCACTGCGTGGTACGACTCGGCTCGGTACAGCTCAGTACGGCATGGCACGGCTCGGTTTGGCTCGGCTTGGGTTTCCACTGCAGTTCAGTACCACTTTAGAGTGGGCGGGATTATTCACATGTCGTTATAGTTGCGCCGCCTCTATTGCCGCGACTCCTAAAAAACTTTTTCATTCCGTGTCGCCGCATCATGCTCTTGCTGGATCCACTCCTCTGCTATCAATGAGAGGAACGTCTGTACTTCCTCAACAGGGGGAACAACCACTTTTTGGTTGTTAAGAAAAGGTGCGCTGGTTCAAAACATTTGCGTTCGATCCTTTGCTGGCTGTGCTGATTTAAATCTAGCGGTTCTTTTGTGTTTGTGTCACAAGTTCAGTGACGCAGGTAGTGACGGTTCTCTCCGGCCAATTCGTGATCAGCAGAGTTTACACATCACGTTTGGTAACGGTACGGTTCACTTGGAACCCCAACCAAAAAAAAAAAGTACCAGGTACCAGGTACTAGGTACTGTACCCAGTGGAAAACCCCCCAAAAGTGAACCGTACCGAGCCGTACTGTGCCGTACTGTGCCGTACCATGCAGTGGAAAAGCGCCATATGTCTCCATCTCCTGGTTCCTAGAAGATTGCTGGAGTCATACATCATTTGTGGGAGGGAGGAGTCGTGGCGTCTCATGAGCAGGATACTAGGTGTGATTGGGTCTGAATCTGCAATATCGGATGATACATACACCGTTTCAGGGACTGTCTGTTCCTTTAGAATGACTTTCAAGGCTTGTTTCACTGATTTGACTTCCCTCTCCCAAATACCACCAAAATGTGGAGCGCTGGGAGGAATAAATCTGAAGGAGATTTTCTTTTCAGCTAATTGCTCTTTAAATTGGGGTACCATAGCTTCATATGCCTCTTTAATCTCTCTGTTCCCTCCAGTAAAGTTGGTGCCATTATCCGAAAAGAGCTCAAAGGGCTTGCCTCTTCTAGCGATAAATCTCCGTAGAGACATCAAGAAGGCATCGGTGTCCAGACTCTCAAGTAGATCCAGATGGAGGCATCGGGTGGTCATACATTTGAAGACTATTCCCTATCTCTTTTCAGTTTGTCATCCTATTTTTACTGTGAATGGTCCAAAACAGTCAATTCCAGAATAGAAGGGGGGCTTGTAAACAGTGTTCGAACTATACTGTGAACTTTGGGGGACTCACTTGTTTTTGTTTTTTTAACAGGGGGGTGTGGGGCTGGGGGTTGTGCGCTTGCGCGGCTCAAAAAAGGGCTTGCAATGACTTACAAAGATACATAACAGCTACAAGTGCATGCACTACTTGCTTTATACAAGCACTATATAGGATAAGTCACTATACAGGATTTACCCTATTATACTTTATCGACACGAATTGATAGGTGAAACAACAAACAGCCACCCACAAATAGTCTGAAAGCATCAGGCTGTCTTTGAGTTTACATGAACAATGGTTAAAGTTACTCGTCGTCAGGCGAATACCATAATTCCTCCGTTCAATTAGGCCTAAGACATCGAGAGTCACGCAGACCTATAACAACCCAGCCACAACACATAATTGTGAATAACATGCCTTACCTTAACACAGAATCGACCACAGAGTCCAGCGTTTATATTTTTTCTACGAATCTTTGAGTTAACATGTACTAAACTTGAGTGGAATTTGCACCACAGCGCCCCCACACCTTGATGCTCATGACAAGAGTAGCATGTATAGTTATCTTTATTCAAGTGAATTAGGTTTAAATCGCCATCATGCATGAATTAATATTTTTGCAATTTTACACATAATAATCCACGATGATCACATTACACAAAACTGAAATTGCACGTCAAAATAACACATTGTCAATATTTTTTGAGACCCCCAAAATTTCACAAATCACATTTTCAGGGGAGCCCATGTCTTATTAAAGGGAGCCGAGCTCCCCCTAGCTCCTCCGTAGTTTGCACCCTGCTTGTAAAGCCTAAGACGAGCTGGTGGGAGATCTGCCATCATAGGGATCTTGGGTTGGGCCCGCCACTTTTGACAATCAATACATGCAAGTTGATGGGTTTTGATGGCTGCTCTGCCTCTCAAAATCCAATAGTGACATCTGAGCTCTGCAAGGACTCGTTCTGGCCCAAGGTGAAGGAGACTGGCATCATATTCCTTAATAAGGAGTTTGGTTATTTGTTGATGGGGGTCGAGAACTATGGGATGTAGAGCATTAAGGTCTATGTGTTGAGCATGACGTAATCTCCCTCCGACCCTAATTAGCCCAGCATCTTCATCATATTCGGGAGACAGGGACACTAACCGGCTATTAGATGGTAAGGGTTGGTTTGATGAGAGAGCCTTGACCTCCTCTGGAAATGAATTCATTTGGGCTTGTTGAAGGAGGAGCCGCTCTGCTTCAAAATAATGCTCGGCTTCATCTGTCTGGGTGGAAGGATGAGCCGCCCCGTGTAGGCACGCCACTGTGGCCTTTACCAAGTCCTTCCATGTGTTATACTGCATTGTGTCTGGGAGTTGGACATCAAGTCTAGTACATACGTGCAGGCAGAGTGCGGATTTCTTCAATTCAGTATCCGGTTCAGGGTCAGCAGCCGGCATGGTTGGCCAGGAGGCTTCTGATTGATGCAAGAAGTCTGGTCCATTAGCCCAGCGACATGATTTTGTCAACACCTTTAAGGATTTTCCACGGGTTATGTCATCTGCTGCATTATTTCCTAAATCCACATACCTCCAGGAATTAATGTCTGTGAGGGACTGAATTTCAGGAACTCGAGTTCCTACGAAGACCTTATACCTGCAGGAGTCAGCCAGTGAAGGATGAATCTGATCAGAGGATGACTTGCCTGATGGTGACTGTGAGCTCCCTTTGGAGGACTTTGGCCATCTGTGCTCCAGTAAGTGCTGCACTCAGTTCAAGTCGTGGCATGAACATTTGCTTCCTGGGTGCTTCACGTGAACGAGCCAACATGAATAAAATGTGTATATGGCCATTCTTGTCTTCTGTGCGTAGATATTATACTGAGCCATATGCTCTTTCAGATGCATTACAGAAGATGTGCAGGTCTCTGGTGAACGTTTCCTCATGTACTTGAAATGGAGTGTAGCATCTGGGAATATCTAGCTGTTCCAAATTGGGCAATTCCTGTACCCAAGTTTGCCATCTGTTTTGTAGGCTGTCAGACTCAATGAGGTCATCCCATCCCAGGTGAATTTTTCACAGGTCCTGAACAAGTATCTTAGCCTGGGTGGTGAACGGAATTAGGTACCCGAGAGGGTCATACTGTGATGCTAATACCTTGTAGATATTTCTCAAAGTTGGCTTGAGACATTCTACTCGGCGAGGTCTGTATCCTAAGGAATCACGGAGACAGTTCCATCGCAATCCAAGTGTGCCCTCCAGAAGATCTGGGCTCGTTTGGGATAACCATAGCTCACTGCTTTGTGACCTTGCTTCTGTCGGAAGGTGTTCAATTGCTTCAGGTTTGTTACTGGTCCATCGGTGAAGATTGAACCCTCCAGTAAGCAGCAATTGCCGTAGGTCATCTACAAGAGCTCTGGACTTTTCAGTTGATTGTGTACTTTGAAGACAATTGTCTTACGTAGAATGATTGGGTGACTGATTCGGCTAGAGTGGGGTCAATTTCACCATTGTCTTGGGCTACTCGTTGCAGTGCATATATAGCACAACAAGGACTGCACGTTGTACCGAAGGGCAGGACCTGCCACTCATAGATCTTTGGTTGCTCAGTCCTATGCATGTTTCTCCACAGGAAGCGCAGGATCGCCTTGTCATCTGGCAGTAGGCGAACTTGCTGAAACATACCTTGCACATCTGCGCTCACGGCCACAGTGTGCTGCCTGAACCGAAGCAAAACTCCAAGCAAAGATGGAGCAAGTATGGGACCAGGAATGAGGTGCTCATTTAATGACCGTCCCTGATACTGGAAAGAACAGTTAAACACAATCCTGTTTTTGCCATTGTGTCTCACCATATGGTGTGGAATGTACCAGAATTCAGCTGAATTCTCAGCTTCCTGAAGGGAGATTTCTGCCACGTAGCCAGCCTTCTCTAGTTTGTCCATCTCAGTGCAGTATGCTTCAGACAGGTTTGGGTCTTTGGCGAGTCTCCGTTCAGTGCTGCGAAGGGATGCCAGTACTGCTTCCTTTGGGGCTTTAAGGGTGACAGCATTTGGTCGTTTGAGCAAAGGCGTGGCATATCGTAGAATGCCGTCAACCTCTACCCTAGTAGTGCAAGTTTGGAGTAGTGTGAGAGCGTATTGGTCCTGTTTAGAACGAGTGGCTGCTGTTTCGTTAATGTAAGGTAGGGTGTCAATCTGCCAAAGACGCTCAACGTTCTTGAGTAGCTCAGCATTCTGACCGTCTGCAGTGATGTTCAGACATTGTTGGTCACAAGGGGTAGTTAGGATGTACCCAACAGGGCCTTGGAGAGTCCAACCGAGTCTGGTGTGAACAGCTATGGGTGCATTAGGAGGACCCATTCGTATGGGCTGGACTGGCACAAGTAAATGAGGCATGTCTGATCCAATGAGTAGCAAGGGTTGTGCTCGCTCAATCTGTGGAAGTGGCAAGGACTGGATATGGGCATATTTGCGTTGGAGAGCAGCTATTGGATAAGAGTGTTCAGACAGTCTCAGCTAAACCCTTTTTAGGTGGGTTTCAGCCCCCCCATCTGTGACCTTAGCCCCCCCCCAAACTATAGATCAGGCCAGTGCTGCTTCCTCGAGAAAGTTTTTCATTCTCACGTGTTTTAAGTCTTGTCAGTTTAAACATTAAAGTAATTTTAAGCCATTTAAGCCCAAGACATCTCAATGCGGTACTCACGCACTGTGATAGAGCGTTTCTATGCGCACCGCTCACACCTGAAGTGCACAAACAGATAGCCTTCTCAGACAGCAGGTGAATACCAATGGCTGTCTTGAAAAGTATTCTTGTAAGCACAGTCGGTTGTTTTATGTGAATGTAAACAGTGAAGAAAATATCAAATGTACATTAGTATAACGGATCCGTGCATTTCTTATGTAAATAAATGTAATCAAAAAGAGCAAAAGAAAAATTTTCGCTGCTTTAATAGCTTTAATGGATATTTGCTTTTATTTTAATGTTAATAAAGTAATTTGGTGTGACTACATAGGGGTGTGGGGTGGGGGATGTTTTGCGGCGCAAGTGAAATTAGACAAATTACTTGGGGGGTGTGCATGTCCTAAAAGGTTGAAACCCCCTCAGTAAGAGTATGCGTAACAAGCAACATTTTTAAATTTTGTGCAAGGAATTTGCTGAAACTGGGAAGAAGGAGAGAGACTGCTTGCCTTTTTACCACTGGATAAAGACTGATTACTTCTACACAATAACATCAAAAATAATGGTTGTGAATGTATCTTTCTGTGTGCTGCTTCCTGACTCCTTGTCAGCATGTTAGCTAACAGGCACCAAAGATCTTTGCTATTCTGCTATTAGAACAAAGACTATAGAAATACAGAACTTGTGGTGTTTTTGCGAATATAAAATTTTTTTTTACGGTCTCAAATTGAAAACTTGAGCATTAAAAATTAAATCCCAGAATTAAGATGTACATTTCAAGAACATGCCTAAAGTGCGTCAAGATGAGGCTCACAGTAGATTTTTCAAGTCCATAATTTTTGTGCCACTGCTATATATAATAATATTATCTATATATACATATAATATATACATATATATATAATATATATATATATTATATATATATACAGTATATATAATTTTTTTGCAGTGATCCCTCTATAATTTTATAACACTGTGATGCTTTGGTTGCTTTTTGGATTAAAGTTATTTTTCAGTTTACAATTTTATTGTCAATATATTTTTACATACATCACAAGCATAGACATTACGTGATTACACTTTTTAGGTTTAAACTGAATGAGCTATTTGTCTTGCAGTAATTATTTTTTTGCGGTGTTGGAACACAGTACAGTAACACAGAAGAAATGCTGCTTTTGAATTGGTTTTATGACTGAGATACAGTAACTCACAGAAGTGAGTACACCCCTCACATTTTTTGTAAATATTTTATTATATCTTTTCATTGTAGCAAAGTGTAATTTCTTCAGTGTTGTCACATGAAAAGATATAATAAAATATTTACAAAAATGTGAGGGGTGTACTCACTTCTGTGAGATACTGTATGTATAGAAATGCTTCTTTCTTTCTTTCTTTCTTTCTGCAATCTTTGTAGAGCATGCAAATATCAAGGAATGAATGTGTATGTAATACAATTCACAACAATAGTGGAACTGGCCTTTAACTGAATAATTATGTGATATTTAGGACAAGTGCTTTTGGTAACAGCTTTCTCTGAACAGTAGTCTCATGAACACATGACTCGGTACACTGAAGGTGAGGTATTTCATCTTAAGCTGTCATACCCAGCAGTAGAGCAGTTTTTTACTCAATCATGTGCTACACTTTATTTACAATTTAAAATAAATTCTTGCAGATGCAGTATACATATACAGTAACCACTGTATTTCTTTTTCTTTTTCTTTTTCGCACAGATCTAAGAGAACATTTCACACCCTACAACCCCTAAAAATGTATGTTGTTACCTTAATTGTTTTTAATATTTTAAAATAAAGTGTCAATGACTTCTTTATTGACACTGACAAACATATTTGTACTGTAATTTTTTAATGTCTTAAACCTTATTTTTTCTTTACTTCTAGAACCCAGATTTGACATCACTGGACACCCATCTGAGACCTACCTGTTTTACTTCGTGATTACCCCAGATACTTCTACAACTAACCCACTTTGTAAGTCTCATAGTTACACCTTAAAGCAGCACATAATTTTGGGAACATTTTCTGTGTATTTGCTGGAGATACTTCTATAAAGATTTATGTTGATTATATACCTAGTTCACCCTAAAATGAAAATTATGCCATTTAATCTGTCTCCTGTCATTCTATCCCATAAAAAATGACACGATGACACGAATGAAGATCTTTAACCCAAAATTCTGACTCTTCAAAATGTTCATAAAGAAACCATACAATAAATCCATATGAATGGAGCCGCTTCATTACTTTTGGGCCAAACTGTTCTATGAATGGTAAGGAGCAGTTTCAGTTATATTTCCACTTGAACTTGGTTAGGTATGGTCTGATTACAAACCATTATTGATCCGGAATTATTAGCTGAACCGTGCTGTAGAATGCCTTAGTGATGTTGATGTATAGGATCAGTCATTTGTCTTTTGACTAGCCATTAGTTTCTCTGTAGCTGGCCAAGCGTGCTATTTGAGCTAAGTAAACAAGTTAATAGTAAAATTAAAATAAATATGTCATCCTTCTTTACATGAGTGCTATTTACATCTGGTACCGTATATTTACTCTTGCATTACTAAGGCAACGACTGACACATTTGTATTGCATTCCAAAGAGCTCTGTTAACAGCCCAACAGTGAAAACATAAAGCATAATTATTGGCTTGGGCCGGATCGGAACTTAATGGAATGGTTAAGCAACGAGAACGGTTTGGCCGTACAGTGGAAAGGTGGCTCAAGTCTTCTGAAGATACATGATCGCTATATGATATATATAAGTTCTGGGTGAATAGACATTTAGGCCCTGTTTACACTTGGTATTAAGATGCATTTTGGTCGATCGGATCACAAGTGGACAACGCTAAGTACAAGTGTAAACAGGGTGTGAAACGTTTTTAGCTTTTTTCCCCCGGATAACACGGAAAGCAACAACAGCTTTAAGTACAAGCAGTAACAGTAATATTAGTGCGCGATAACTTTAGCCCTCCCGCTCGTGTTTTGACACTGACAGAGGGATCCGCCCATTTACCCTCCTCTTGACTTAATCAGCACCATGGGAGTAATCTGCCAGGTGTAAACTGTTATTTGTCTCCTTGTCCACTTGTGCTCTGCTCGAATAAAATGCATCTTAATACCAAAGTGTAACAGGCCTTAGTTTTAAAGAACATAAATCTCTCAGATTTCATTTAAATATCTTCATTTGTGTCCTGAAAATAAACAAAAGTCATGGGTGAGTAAATGATGACATAAATTTCAAGTTTGCGTGAACTAACTCAATAGCATGGCAGTGTAGGCAGGACAGATAACGCTGACAACTGATCATTTCCCTACTAATATTGTATTTATTTGGTTTTATACAGGTGTCTTTTGTCGGGTTGCTGACTATCATTGAAGATGAAGTACTTCTGCAAATCTTCTCTGCTTTTACCCGGTGTCTTCTGCTATCATTGTTCAGTGCTGCAAAGAACAGTCTCCAGGGTCTACCTCAACCATTTGCTTCTGGACTGCCATGTGCTACATTTGGATTACCCTAATACCGTGCAAAACACTTACTGTGTGATGCTTGACTTGGGACAGAAAAAAAAAACATTGGAAACATGTGCGGCCAACCCAGTGCCATACTTAAACTCATCGTACTGCTACCTCCACTGTTTACAAGAAGCATACCCTAAATCAGATTGTTTTTGCTTTGTTTCAAAATGTTTGTAATACAAGTTAAAACTGCACTGAAAAACAAAAAATACACTACCTTTAACTTTGAACTGTCACTACCTTAAATTTATGTGTAATAGTGTGTGTGTGTGTGTGTGTGTGTGTTGAATATAACATTGTTTTCATTAATTTGTAATGGATGTTTGATGCACTTTTGTTACTGGAGTAACGCTTACTTTAAAAAAAAAAAAGGCAATCGGTTTGCAAGCAACTAGATTGCTGTTCAAGTAAATACGACTAAGGAATTCCAAGTTGCAGGAAATATTACACGAGTCAGATCGACTTAAATGAGTTGTTTTGAAATACGCACATAGTATATTGTACTTAATCATTTAGTTGTTGAAAATAGTGATTCTGAGATACCAGAACTTGCGTGTAAGTTTACAACACTAAATAAACCTTTGTTATTACAAATTACTATTCTTATTTCACTTCACTTGGTTTTTTCAAGGCAATCGGTTTGCATACTTTTTTTAAGTAAGCCCAACTAATTAGATTTTACAGTGTACATATAGTCTGCATCAGTCATAACTAGTTAGCATGTCTGTTTTTCCTAACAACGTATATGTGGATTAGCATTAACAAAGTATAAATCCTTTAGTTTAAATGTGCTCACATGAAAAGGCCTTTATATAGTTATATTGTTATTTTTGTTATGAGAAAAGTCTTTCCTCATATTAGTTCCTCCACAACATTATAAACCAGCATTCAGAGGTGATAAATAAATACAAGTAAATTTGATAGCATTCTATGCACCATTAGCATTAGACCACTGCCCTCAGGAAGTCAAAAAGAAAATTAGACCCTTATGGTAAGAAAACTTCCCAGAATTAACACAGGGTGACCTATTTATTGTTTTTAAGTTTAATGCTTATTGTAGTTAATTGGGTTAAAGTTTAATATTTTCATGAATTAAGTCAAGTCAAGTCACCTTTATTTATATAGCGCTTTTAACAATACAGATTGTTTCAAAGCAACTGAACAGCATTAATTAGAAAAATAGTGTCATAATGCAAAATGACAATAGAACAGTCAGTTTATCAGTTAAAGTCATTTCATTGTTGATTCAGTGATGTCATCTTCCAGCTCAGTTCAGTTTAAATAGTATATGTGCAATCATTTGCAATCAAGTCAATGATATCGCTGGAAATTAAGTGTCCCCAACGAAGCAAGCCAGAGGCGACAGCGGCAAGGAACCAAACCTCCATCAGTGACAGAATGGAGAAAAAAAAACCTTTGGAGAAACCAGGCTCATTCGGGGGGCCAGTTCTCCTCTGACCAAACAAAACCAGAAGTTCAATTCCAGGCTGCAGAAAAGTCACATTGTGCAGAAGAATCATCTGGTTCCTGTGGTCTTGTACCGGTGGCCATCTGAGACAAGGTCTTTACAGGGGATCTGTAGCTGGGGCTCATCTAGTTGTCCTGGTCACCACTGTCTTTCAGGGCTGTGGAGGTCCTTTCTAGGTGCTGATCCACCTCCTGGTCTGAATAGTACTGGATCCGGGTGACGCAGTGCCATCTGGTCTGGATATGGGCTGGATCTTGGTGGCTATGGTGACCTCGGAATAATAAAGAAACTGACTAATGTTAGCGTAGATGCCATTCTTCTAACAATGTAGCAAGTACATCGGGTGTTATGAGAAGTTTTCCCGGTTCCGGTTGACCTAATTAATTAATGCAGCCTAAAAATCCTTTTTAACGGATTTGAATATTAGAAGTGTTTTAGTGTGTTATGTGTAAGCCAGGTTTAAGAGATGGGTCTTTAATCTAGATTTGCAAGAGTGTGTCTGCCTCCCGAACCATGTTAGGTAGGTTATTCCAGAGTTTTGGCGCTAAATAGTCAAGTCAAGTTTATCTGTACAGCGCTTTTCACAATACAAATTGTTGCAAAGAAACTTTACAGCAAATTAAGTTTCTACAATATTTATTGGTAGCTTATCAGTGGTGACAGTCAATTAATGTACATATGGCAGAAATTTACAGAAAAATCAATTAAAGATGTACTAAACTGTAACGGGGCTGACTCGAACTGACTGATCCATATGCAAGCTTTATTGACAGAGACGTGGTCATAAGACAGCAGGGTCAGAACACGGCAACAGGTATATGGCGGACAAAAACAAGAACAGTCACGGCTACGAAGGTCACCGATGGGCAAGTACAGAATCGGAAGGGACAGACGAAGGAGAAATCCAAGAACCGGCAAAGATCATAACCGAGAAAAATCTAAGCTCAGCTAGGCTTAGGCTAAGGTCTAAGGCTGGCTAGGCTAGCAGGCTAAGGCTAAGGCTAAGGCTAAGGCTAAGGCAATCACTAGGCTCTGTAATGTAGTTATCGCTAGGGGAGTGATAATCGCTAGACAATACTCGTCAGAGGGAAGGGATCAGAGTGAGTGTAAAATAGTGAGTGAGTGATATGAAACAGATGTGTGCAATCAGTGAACCAGCTGTGTGCAATCAGTGCAATGAATCATTGCATGCATGATGGGAAATGTCGTCCTGGGTGATGTGCAACTTGTGTAGTCGAGGTCAAACTGCATAGAAAGGGTGACCTCTGATGGCTAGCAGATGAAAGTTCATGGACCGGATTCACAAAAACAGACGAATTAGACGTAATTTATAGACGACATATTTTTTTATTAAATCCTAGAAGTTAATTGAGTGAAATCAATGAATTAGCATTCATGGTGTTGCTATAATGACATGTATTCAATTGAAATACAGAAAACTAAATATATAAATATCCATATGCTTGTAAATAAGTCATATATTTTACTTTTCAGATAATTCTCTGGGATGCTTAGTCTCTTATTCAATTAAAATTAATTTATTCAACTTAATTGTCAAATTAAAAATTAAATAGTTTTAATTTAGTGTTTTACATTGACTCTAATTTTAGAAATATTAATAAGAATATATCACCATATCTCACATTTCTTTTAATATTTTATATTTTTTGCTATAACAGCTTAAATTAGCAAATATTTCTATTTACTGTAATAACACATCATTGTGCACATGCTAAACTTATAATTAAATGTTACAATTTAAAAATATATTGACATTGTTCTTAAATGAGGCATCTTCTCAATCTTACCCTATTTTTTTCTTTTATTATCTTTTTTTGTTCCTGTTTTAATAATTCTTTAAAATTATGGTATGTAATTGTAGTGTTTTTAATCCTGCCCAATAGATGTGTATGTAATGGTAAACCTTGACAAATCTTTAGAAGTTGACAATGTATTTTACCTGTCACCCTTTTTTCTCTCTCTGTCAATGATTTGAGTACTGAAATGTTTTGCTACTTTCAAAATTTGATCTTTATGTCACTTTATGTCCGTTTTTCATTGTATCACTGTTGGTACATACATACATTCTGTATGTTCCGAGAAGTCCAAAAAAAACAAACACTCTAGACATCCATTTTGAATGTAGAATCTATGTCCAAAAGGGGTCGTAGTTTGACGTCCAGATCGTACAAGATTTGCACGTGGTGTAGAAGTACTGATATGGTCCTGGACCGACCGACGTAATATAGACATGATCTGCACGTCCATACGACGTCTAATGTTATTTTCTTTTTTGGGGGGCAATTCACCATTTAAAAAAAAAGAAGCAATATCGTGCCTGGGCTTCTTTCATTGCAGGTTACATTATGCCGGTAGGTGGCAGCCAGAGACTGTCTTAATCAGTTAGTTAACCACTGAAAGAATACTATGACAAAAATATCACTTTATAGATATACAGCAAATGTGAAGGGAATTGTGTTTCCCACTGGTGCATTTATGAATAGATGTATTATAGCAAACCAAGTTTAATGAATCTCACACCTAACATACAGCATTATGGTCAGTTCACACTGCCACAAAAACATGCTTATTTTGTTTTGTTTGGACTGTATTTACCCTGTTGGGAGTATGGCGGTATGTATTGGCTTTTAGGTGCTTTGGAAAACAAAACAAAAAACAGTATATACACAGTATCTCACAGAAGTGAGTACACCCCTCACATTTTTGTAAATATTTTATTATATCTTTTCATGTGACAACACTTTGCTACAATGTAAAGTAGTGAATGTACAGCTTGTATAACAGTGTAAATTTGCTGTCCCCTCAAAATAACTGATCGCTGTATGCAAGCACTCTGCTCCAAAGCATCTGAATGAGTGGATGCAGGCCGCCATCTTATATACCCATATGTCTGGGGTAGTGCCTTGTCATGCAAATTTGCAAATTCCCTCGTTGACCATTTCGTTACAATTTGGCTTCCAAGTGAGACCCCAACATGTCAGTATTGACATAATGACAAACATGGCTGAAAGAAAAGGAACTTATCATTCATGATTAGCTATTCATGTAAAAATATCATGCAAATCTGTATTTTGTGTTTTCAGCTCTTGACACCGGGCTATATGCATTAATTGGAAAGATGATTTCAGTGTGCGCCATTCATGGTGGTGTTGGCCCACGTTTCTTTTCCAAACGACTGTTCCTGCAGCTGTGTGGGGGGAAAACAGAACCTGGTCTTTGATGAAGTTGAAGACCACTACACAAAAGCCTCGTTCAGACTGTCAGTCCAAATCTGATTGTGTATCCGATTGGAATCTGATCTAAAATTATTAACGTCCACACTGTACATCGCAACTGTTCAGAACCTATTTGTGTGTCCATGGCACTTTTTCGTTTTTCTGGAATATCTGCATTGGTTTCTATGGCAATGATGTCGCAACATGGAGGGGTTTGCAATACAGATGTTGTCTTATTTACATCATGACAATGTGTAGCCGCCAGCGCTGGACTACTGCGTTATGATGAGGCAACAGCAGAAACATAGGAGGCTGGTATGAGCGGCTTTATTCAGTTCTGTCATCTCAGCTGGTCTGAAAACATGTCTCAGTTATAGCCTATTGCTAATTTCTGCTCACCCGGGACTTTGCAACAACACAGCCTTGTTTCTGCAGCGACTTTCAGCATGTTTCCTATAACAATGTCTGACGTTCACGTTTTACGTTGCGAGAGAAAAAGTCACATAAACCACATGAAATCTGATCAGAGCAGTCAGACTGAAACCGATTTCCAGAAATGCAATTTGAATGGGATTCCAAACCACATATGTAGCTCGAAACGGATTTGTAAAAATCACATTTCATGTTATTTTTTTGCATGGACACACAAATCGAATGGACTGACTGAAAAACAACTGTATTGTAACAAACTGATTTTTGGAGTTTTTGAAATGGATGCTGTCTGTGAGATTTTGGTTTTAACAGATTACCTTGAGTAGTTTTTCTTTGAAGGAGCCCAGCAAGCAATAGCCGTCATTTCAACGTCTCGGTTAAGTATAGACCTGATATAGTCCGGCTATGTGTAACCAACTTCTAGCCCAAATAACCTTGAATTTGGTTTCATGTCGTTTTTGCCAAAATAACTTGCGAGATGTATATACCATCATGTAAGCAAAGTCAACAGTGTTTATAGGGTGTTTGGTTTCATTTCTTTGACATGTTCAATACGTAGCCTGTGCGTAGCCATGATTTAGCTCGTAGTCAGAGTGGCTATCTGTAGCCCACTT
This sequence comes from Sinocyclocheilus anophthalmus, assembly GCA_018155175.1. Taxonomy (NCBI): domain Eukaryota; kingdom Metazoa; phylum Chordata; class Actinopteri; order Cypriniformes; family Cyprinidae; genus Sinocyclocheilus; species Sinocyclocheilus anophthalmus. Next base: position 102,160 of record JADLZN010010213.1, on the reverse strand, counting down.
ATAGTCAAACCTGATTCACTGTAGTTTCTGGCCAGGCAGCGCATGAGATGGTTGATATCCATCATGTTCGCACTGTCAATAATATCTACAAAGATATAATTGTCATTTCATGACATGGTCTATATGTAACCACGATTTAGCTCTAAATTGGACGGGATACGTGTAGTCTGCTTTTAGCCCACCTGGCGAGATCGAGGCAATCTGTGGTCTAATTTTAAAGGCTTGGCTACAGCCCTATACCAGTAACCAGACTAGCGATGAGCATAGCCAAAATAGCCTTAGGCTACAATTGTTTACATGTAATTTTCGCCCACGCAGCTTCTAATCAAATGCAAGTAAACTTTCGAATCATTTAAATTAGCATTATTTAATATTTTATTTAATTATTTACAGCATTATTAAATATAGCATTACTTATTATGCAAAAATAATGCGAATTTAAATGTTTCAAAAGTTTACTTGAATTTGATAATATGATGTCATGCATCCACAAGCTAAATGTTAAATTCATACACATTATATGATATTATTGATATTCGGCTCTTCATTTTATTAATAAAAAAGCAATTACAATTCCCAACCGCTAGATGGCAATTGTAGCACTACTGAGACATGACTACTGGCAACACGAGACATGAGAGTTTAGAGGTCAGTGTTGTGTTTTGAATTTTTTTTTACATGAGAGAGCACTAAGTTTACTTGTCGGAGAGCAGTGGACAAACAACAAACGATAAAGGACATTCCTACTTGGTCTTGTAAGTATCTGTGTTTTCGTTTTGACGTGTTCATTATTTATCTATATTATTTGTTATCATGTTTAGGAACCGTGACATTTTAATGAAGGGAGCAGATCGTAGTTGATAGTGACCCGTGACTAGCCCACGGTTCAGCACACATGTGTTCAGAGGATTAATTGCAAAACTGAATAGAGTAAAAGTTTTATCATTTTATCGTTTACAAACTCAAGCGATTTTAAAACATGCAATAAGAGGCGAAAGAGCAAACAACAGAAAAAATACAGCTTTGACAAAGATTAATCCATATAAATTTATACAGTGAACACACTCAGAAGAATTGGAGAAACTGAGGAGGAGTTTCAACATCTGGAAAAGATCCGGGCAGCAAAATAACATTTCCTCACTAAAGCTCACTGACAAAGTTCATCATTTATTTTAATTATTATATTGAATTTATTACAGAACAATGGCTTGTTTGATACAGAGAGAGCATGAGCTAATTGAACAGAATATCTTTGTCATTGTACAAGTAACATTAAAATAAGATTTATTTTAAAACTTCCAAATTGATAGTAAAGCTTAAGAACACAAATAATAAGTGCAAATAGCTCAGATGTGCAATGCAGCATTAAAACCTAAACAGTACAAACAGAAAACATAATGAAATAAAACGGTAGGGAGTGCATGTATTATTCCATGTACATTTGAGGTTAAAGTGTACTGGGCTACTTTTTAGTTACAGCAGCTATCACTGTGTTATGAAGTCAGTTGTGCCAGACAATTTTGGAGGCAGAGACAGATTGTGGGGGGCACTAATAGGGAAAAACTTAAACTGCTGGAATAAAGAGTTTTAAAGGGTTAGTGATGGAAAACTTGCAGGTCAATGGGCATCAGTGTTTAAGGTTGGTAAACACTTGTACACGGACGCATATAATACTACCCACCTGACATTGGCATGTGTTATTCAGATGTCAAAGTTGTGCAGAATTGAAGGAAGAAACCTCAAAGACAGTGCCAGAAGGATGCTGGACAAGTAAAGCCTACAAATCTTGCCACATTAATCAAACATCGTGGTGTCAATACTTAATAAGTTACAACGCAAATCAGAAATTTAAAAAAATAATTATTTTACTGGTCATTTTGAAATGTCAAAATTTGTCTGCAATTGTTAACCACCTCAATCTGTACTATATTTTAGGGTTTTAAAAAATNCCAGCAAGCAATAGCCGTCATTTCAACGTCTCGGTTAAGTATAGACCCGATATAGTCCGGCTATGTGTAACCCACTTCTAGCCCAAATAACCTTGAATTTGGTTTCATGTCGTTTTTTGGCAAAATAACTTGTGAGATGTAAGCTATTCCATCGTGTAAGCAAAGTCAACAGCGTTTACAAAGTGTTTGGTTTAATTTCTTTGACATGTTCAATACTTAGCCTATGCGTAGCCACGATTTAGCTCGTAGTCAGAGTGGCTATCTGTAGCCCACTTATAGTCAAACCTGATTCACTGTAGTGTTTGGCCAGACAGCGCATGAGATGGTTGATCATTCATGATAGCTAATCATCATGTTCGCAGTGTCAATAATCTCTACAAAGATATAAGTGTCATTTCATGACATGGTTTATATGTAACCACGATTTCGCTCTAAATTAGACGGGCTACGTGTAGTCTGCTTTTAGCCCACCTGGCGAAATCGAGGCAATCTGTGGTCTAATTTTAACGGCTTGGCTATAGCCCTATACCAGTAACCAGACAAGCGATGAGCATAGCCAAAATAGCCTTAGGCTACAATTGTTTACATGTAATTTTCGCCCACGCAGCTTCTTATCAAATGTAAGTAAACTTTTGAAACATTTAAATTAGCATTATATTTTATTTAATTATTTTACCGCATTATTTAATATAGCATTATTTATTATGCCAAAAATAATGCTAATTTAAATGTTTCAAAAGTTTACTTGCATTTGATAATATGATGTCATGCATCCCACAAGCTGTTATGTTACATTCATACACATTATATGATATTATTGATATTCGGCTGTCTTTTTATAAATAAAAATGCAATTACAATTCCCAACCGCTAGATGGCAATTGTAGCCCTACTGAGACATGACTACTGGCAACGTGAGACATGAGAGTTAGAGATCAGTGTAGCGTTTTGAATTTTTTTTTACACTAGAGAGCACTAAGTTTACTTGTCGGAGAACAGCGGGCAAACAACAAACGATAAAAGACATTCCTACTTGGTCTTGTAAGTATCTGTTTTCGTTTTGACGTGTTCATTATCTATATTATTTGTTATCATGTTTAGGAACCGTGACATTTTAGTGAAGGGAGCAGATCATAGTTGATAGTGACCCATGACTAGGCCCACGGTTCAACACGCATGTGTTCAGAGGATTAATTGCAAAATTTAATAGAGTAAAAGTTTTATCATTTGTATGTTTACAAACTCAATCGATTTTAAAACGGCGCAAGAAAAAAAAAAAAAAAAAAAAAAAAAAATTTTAAAACCCCCCCCCCCCCCCCAAAAGAAGAGAAAGAGCAAAAAAACAGAATAAAACACAGCTTTTTGACAATTAATCCAGATTAATTATCCAGTGAACACACTCAGAAGAATTGGAGAAACTGAGGAGGAGTTTTAACATCTGGAAAAGATCCGGGCAGCAAAATAACATTTCCTCACTAAAGCTCTCATCTTTGACAAAGTCCATCATTTATTTTATTATATTGAATTTATTACTGAAAAATGGCTTGTTAGATACAGAGAGAGCATGACCTAATTGAATAGAATATCTTTGTCGTTGTACAAGTAACGTTACAATAAGATTTATTTTGAAACTTCCAAATTGATAGTAAAGCTTAAGAATACATATAGTAAGTGCAAATAGCTCAGATGTGCAATGCAGCATTAAAACCTAAACAGTACAAACAGAAAACATTATGAAATAAAAGAGTAGGGGTGAATTTATTATTCCATGTACATTTGAGGTTAATGTGTGTACTGGGCTACTTTTTAGTTACAGCAGCTATCACTGTGTTGTTATGAAGTCAGTTGTGCCAGACAATTTTGGAGGCAGAGACAGATTGTGGGGGGCACTAATAGGGAAAAACTTAAACTGCTGGAATAAAGAGTTTTAAAGGGTAAGTGATGGAAAACTTGCAGGTCAATGGGCATCAGTGTTTAAGGTTGGTAAACACTTGTACACGGACGCATATAATACTGCCCGTCTGACATTGGTATGTGTTATTCAGGTGTCAAAGTTGTGCAGAGTTGAAGGAAGAAACCTCAAAGACAGTGCCAGAAGGATGCTGGACAGGTAAAGCCTACAAATCTTGCCACATTAATCAAACATCGTGGTGTCAATACTTAATAAGTTACAACGCAAATCAGAAATTTAAAAAAATAATTCCTTTACTGGTCATTTTGAAATGTCAAACTTTGTCTGCAATTGTTAACCACCTCAATCTGTATTATATTTTAGGGTTTTAAAAAAATTCCCTCATGTCCAAATTCAACATGAAGGGGGGTGGTCCGCTGCAGAAAGAGGCATTTGAAAAGACTGCACTGTTCTCGGTCATCAGAGGTATGTGTATAAAACACAACATTTACCAGAGAGCTTCTCTCTTTTTTAACACACTGAATGGTGATACAATATATATATCTCATTTTTGTTTTTAGAAGGCATCCAAGCAAAAGAGAATGACTCCGTCACAATTAGTGTAATTAAAGTAAAAAATTATGTCAAGCTTTTTCTTGTGCTTTTTTTTTCTTATTTGGCAGATGCTGTGATGACCAACTTCCCGGCAGCAACAGAGTTGGACTTGAGGAATGCAGTTGGGAGGCATTTTAAACAAGAAATAAAACCAATAATTAATAATTTACTTTAAGTTCACTGTTGGTTGTTTTATTTGTTAAAAGTAAACCAACAAAAGGGTTAATCTTTTTTTTTATGTTGTCATTGATCCGTAATGTTTTAATGTTTAACGTGTGATTTAAATAGGATTTGATTTGATAGATTTTTTTTTCTTTAAAATTCTTATTTTAAAATCTTTTATTTGTTCATTAAGTTGTAAAAACTCCAGATTTTAAAATAATAATATTATAGTTAAGTGGATTGTATTTATAAAAAAAATTTGTTTTGTTTTTATCATTCTTGTATTTTAGTTGTTAAAAATGTTTTTTTTTTTTAATAAAAGCTGTATGTATGGATTGTCATTTTGTTACAACTCTTTATTTGTATTAGTTAGACTCTCAATGCTTATATTTAGGTATATGAGTGTATCTCTGCTTTAGGATCTTCTAGATGTTTCGTTCTTGGTGTCAAAATGATCAGCTCTTTATTCCTCAAGCAATGATCTACACTATGCGATCGTGAAATGCATCTTAATTTTTGTAGCATATTTTGGGTAAAACTGCTCCAATCTTCCAGACCAGCAATAAACATGCAAATGGGCCATAAACAGAGACAAAGAAAGTTTCTCCCGCTCAAAATTCATGCCTCTGATTTGCCATTCTACCCAAAAGGGGAGTGTGCATAGGAACCCTCAAAAGTGATTAGCCCCGCGAAACTATTTCTTCGTTTGAGACAACACCTTTCAGGACTCTCAAGATCTTCCTCTTGAGTTTTTATTTTCTGGCAGTTTTTACTTTCAAATAACGTTAGTCACTGCGGACTTCTTCAGAAGAACCAGAAGTAAAAAACTTCCAGCTGACTCCTCACAAACTAATCAAAAGACCTCCGTTATCTACCGCATCAGGACTCCTCTTCAGCAATCGAAACCAATGCAAGTAACCGCTTACAATTATTTAGATGCGTGTTTAAGTTTCAGCCCCTTTTTAAGGTGATTTTTGATTCTTTGATGATTTTCAAAGGTTGTGGTTAAGTGATGTGAAATACTGCCGTTCTTTTCTATTCTCTCTCTTTTCCTTACATTGTTTCATTCTGTGTATATATGTTTTAGTTAGTTACAGTATATGTTAGATATAGTTTTCATTTATTAAATCCCTTATATTCACAAATGATTGCCTCTGTTTGCTGCTCACAATTAAAGTCAATGAATGTTCCAACCCTTGCTACATATGTTAAATTACTGCTAACACTGCATAAATGAGGAAAGTTATCCTTCTTTGGCCAGGAAAATAATCTTTCCTAGAATAAATGATTATATTGTCTGCTCGGTAGACGGACAGATCAAATAATTGTAATAATGATTCTGCTACAGTTAATTCGAAGAAATAATCTAAATAATTATTATGAATCATAACCAGTTATAATTAGTCATAAATATTTCCCTTTTTGAGCTGATTTACTACATATATATAATTTTTTTTTTTAAAGGTTTGTTTTAAATGCTACCTACCTTTTGACTCTTCTTGCTATAGTTTTGGAGTTACGAGTCTTTATTTTGTGTATATCACTCAAAAAAATAACTCTAGAAATGACTTCAGGGCTTAAAGGGGTAATGATTGATATTGTGACTTTGATTCGGAAGATCCGGAAAAAGTGTGTTGTAGTTCCAAGTAGGGTTGTGACGGTGAGGAAATTTTCCCACCGGTTAATCGACGTGTGACAACATATTTTTAGGTAGTTTGAATTTTCCCTCTTTTCCTCGCTTTCCGTCGCTTTTAAATAGCTTAAAAGCACCATGCGCATTTTACTTTCACTTTTGAATTAGCGCAACTCACTTTAGCATATATATATAAAACAGAACTTTTATTAACAAAACAAATACAAATAGCCTACACCATGCTATAGGGCAGGCTATGCCTAATATAAAATAACAAAACTTGCATAAAGTTTAAATAGGTATAGGAAATAGGCTAAGTAAACATGGGTGAATTCAGGTAATCTGGGACATTTTTTGCAATTTTGAATTCTACTTATTTTGATATCTAACACATTAGACTTTTCTGAAATCCCTAAGATGTTTTCTAACCACACCTGAAGAAAGAATGTTGATATTATACCCAGAGGAGACATGCCACACCTATTAGTGTTTTTTGTGCCAAAAAAAAAATAATCTGCCTGAATTTGATAATCTGGGACAGGTCACTTTGTAATCTGGGACATATGTACTATATTCACCATACTTTATGCATGCCAAACACAATATCACCAATTTTTAAAAAGCTTTATGAAAAAAATGACAAGTACAGAAATCTCGATAAGGAAATGTATATTTCAATATCAGGAAAAATTATTTCTTTCTGTACACAGGATGAACAATATACTGTGTTAATTCATTTAAAACTATTAAAATTGTTTAACATTTTAAAGAATCAACTAAAATTTAAGCAACAGCAAGCAACAATTTGATTAATGGATTATTCAGTCAGTTATTCAAGTTCTCCATTCTATTAAAATTGGGGCTACTTGGGGAACAAACACTCCGTCCGTCTGTCTCTCTCTCTCTGTGTGTGGTGGTGTGTGGTGAGCGAGGGTGTGTTCGTGTGTGTCTGTGTACAGAACATTGTCAGCTGGCCTGGGCGCAGATCCCCCTCCTGCTCAATGATTTGAACCATTGTATACTAAACTAACTGGGAATTTGGGAAATTAGATTAACAGTTTACTTCATCCTGATACCTTTGCTTGCTACTGGAATACGTTTCCCAGATTCCATCTCTGTAGCATCTCTCTGCCTAGCTGGTTTAGCTAGCTGCTAGCTACTGTGAACTTATGCTAATGTTATAACCTCCAGTAGTCCACATTAACACTCATTTCTCATTATAGCATATATTATCCCGAGTCATTAGAATTATAAAGTCCCTAAATGCATATTTCCTCCATTTGAAGACTGTCCCAGATTACCAAAGCATGCTGTTCCCCATTCTCAATAATATTTGCTAAATCCGTTGTATTTCGTTTCGAAACTAAATCATCCGCGATCATCTTGTCAGTCTCACCTCACTCTTCTTGTCAGTCAGCTCGTCTCACTCTCCTCACTGGAGAAATTAAGTTTGATCTGTGATGCGACTGTCGTTCAGCATGCTGCATTGAGCAGCCGCGTTTAGTTTTTAATTGTAGTGTCTGTTCTTTTACTGAACTAAATGCTTTTTTTATTACTATAAAAAATCTAAACGACGGTGGGGGTCAGTGCCGCAGTGGGCAAGTGACATAACCGGTGTTGCGGCTTAACACCGGTATCACCGTCAACACTGTCTATCGCAGCAAGCCTAGTCCCAAGTGTGTTGTAGTTTCTTGAAGTGTTTTCACTTAAGAAGAATATCTTCCTTTTGGAGTGGACTTTGAGCTTTGTAACCTTGCAGATCTTTTTATATGCTCAAACAGCAACATTACGCATAAAAAATTAAAAGGTATATATACACATTATAGGATCCCTTCAATTCATAACTGACCACGTTTACATGAACACTCACCAAGCCCAGTTGAATCAGGCATTTAATTAGGGAGACATCTAAAATGTCCAGTGCTGTGGGTAGGCTACCAGGGTTGGGAACCACTGCTATATGGAATTAATTATATAATATAATTATATTACAATTACTCCCCTATCTTCCAAGAGCATTACTTTGCTATTTTTTTTTCTAGTAAAGTTACCGCATTTTTTCTTTGTTTTTTTTTATAGGTTTGAGGATGGGTTACAAACCCTGGGTCTGCTTGGGGAAATCAAGGGTCAACCTCATGTTTTTGAAGACATTTTTACTAACCTTGAAAAGCCACTTCAGGCCAAAGATTTGTCGTCTTTGTTTGAAGTGTTTCTCTCACCAGTGGGAAGAAACAGACAGCAACAGACGGCAACAGGAGAACCAGACCATCTGCTTCTGGAGGGACTGGCTTATATATGTTGAAGGTATGCATCACATTAGAATTTGTGCAAAAATAGAAAACATATTTAAAGTGTAATAATATTTCACAATATTACAGTTCCCTTTTTTGATCAAACATATGAGGCTTCTATCAAAAGTATTCAAAATAATGTTTTCCAAAGTTTTGACTGGTATATGTTGCCTTGACAAGTAGCTGAAAAAATATGAAAATAAAATAAAATTTTATAAAATTGTGTATTTTATATTCAGTTTACATTATTTCAATGAATATGCTGTTTATGGTTTAGATTATTTGTCTATTTATTAGGGACAAAGCATGTTAATGAACATTTATATAGGGCCCTATGAAATCAGTTTTATTTTTCCCAAATTAGTAAAAAAAAATTTGACTCTATTTTAATGGTGAAATTAATTTCGTAATCAAAAATCTGTCTAATTAATGAAAATAATTAAACTTTTCCAATTTCCAAACAAGTTATTAAAAGGTTAACAAAATAAAATTTTTAGGGCACTATGATATACGTATATACGTTTATTTTCCTCCAAGCGTGTGACAGAAATGTTACGCCCCTTAACATACTGTGATGCTGTCTCCCTGCAGGACGAGACTCAGTCCAGCTGCTCTGCTCGTGCACATCCCATCATCGTTTCTCTTTTAGCAGTTCAGTCAATGTACTGTTAGGAGTAACTGAATAACTCGGGATATTGGTTTATTTCGTGTCAGAGGGAGTGTCAGGCACGTTTATAAACCGAATAACTTAAGTAATTTGTGGATTAGTGCGTACTGGAGACGCAAACCGTTTCAAACGATTCAGATCGATTTGGTGAACTGGTTCAACTGGTTAAATCGAACGATTCGTTCGTGATCCGGACATCACTAGACAAGACAAAACCAATAAAAGAAAAACATTACAAACGAGGCATTTGTTGCATCCAGTGGGGACATAATTACGGATTATAATGACTTATATTGTCTTTTTTACGCGTTGCGTTGCATATCGCGCCGTGTAAACATAAACCATGTCTGCATTTGTGATCGGAGAAACAACAAACAACAAGCCTACTCTACACTGCTCAAAACTCGCGTTTGAATCATCATTGGCAAATTATTTAAATTAAAAAAAAAACGTACTTACAGTCTTTGAGTCAGAACACCAGACTGTCTTGCGAAGTTGGAACGGCCCCCTTACAGTCCTCATCCAGTCCTCCATGAAATGCGCAGCACACATCTGAATATTTGGGTTGAACTGTTCTGGAACAGTGTTGTAAATACAACTTAACCACTGATTTCTAGTCGTGTCCTCTTGGAAGGCCAAACAAAGTAGTTTCGCTTTCACAACGAAACAACAGCATCTCCACGACATGGCGGCGCGGGCGGCAGTGGCAAAAATACTACAGCGAGAATAAAAGTTAGCCTTCTTTCTTTGCGTGAAAATTTGGGCGGAGTAATGCAAATCTTTCCACATCGTGACGTAAACATGTGGGGGCATGTTAGAATGAGCCATTTTAGGAGGGTGTGGCTGACTCTTAACTTTTATAAGGAATATCTATTTGGATTTGAGACTTTAATCTTTGCAACTTTACAGATCTTCTTTATGCACCAAGAGCTTGTAACACTGCAAAGAGAAAGGAAAAATTTAAATCGCATCATATGACCCCTTTAAGATATCAGCACAATAACACACTCAGCAAAATATCGCCTAATTATCTTTATCGATAAAATCACAGAAAATATTGAGATATTATTGTCAATATCGCACACCCCAGTACTGACAAAAAGATTTGCAACGGTTGCTTTGTCATGCCCAGTGTAGACGGCCTCAAACTGTTGGTGTATTTCTGTCTTTTTTCGGCTAGTAGACATTATGAATGGCCGGTAACTTAAAAATTTAGTAGCCAAATTGGCTGGTGAGTGAAAAAGTTAATTTCAATCCCTGCATACAACACTACATAAGAGACTAAACCCCAACACATTTAAAATGTGTTTAAAAAGGAAAATGTTTAAACAACTGATTTATCATAAGCCACTTTTTAAGATGATCTTTAAAGGTACATGATAAGTAGAACATTGTCTTATTGACTGCGGTAAGCTATTCCAATATTTACTCCCCGTTACAGACAATACTGTGTCTAAAAGATGTTCGCCTATATGGCACCTCGCAGTCCCCTCTAATGATGATTGGAACCTAGTACCAATACTACAATCTGTCCTGTTTCATAAATTCATTTAACGGAGGTGGAGCAAGCCCATACCAGGCCTTAATTTTTTTTAAATTGTCAAATTTATTTTTCAATTTTAAAATTGTATTTTTTTGAAATGTTAGTGATGAAATGACAGGGTTTTTTTAATCCAACACTTTTATTTTAAGGTAAAAAATTTTTATTTATTTTTTTACTTGCGTTTAACTTGTTTGTAAAAGGAGAATGCAGTCCTCCAACAATGGAGATGGTCCTTGAATTTGCTTCAGGATCATCAGCCGTGCCTCCACTGGGGGTTTCTCAACCTCCCCAACTCCAGTTTCTACATGGAACTTCAGACTACAAACGAATATATCCTGAGGCCAATACGGGTCTAATAATACTCAGACTGCCACTTCACAACAGCTATGATGACTTCAAAACATACATGACTGATGGGATACTGCAGGCTCCAACCTTTGGCTTTCCTAAGAATGACTTGTGACATGCAGCCCCAGCATGGTCTTCAGTTCATTTGGTGGGACCCAATTGAAAACATTATTAATGGCTGTTGTGTCTTAAGTGACTCAAGGATTAAATTGTGTGTTGTTTGGAGACTAATTTACTTAATCAGTTTATCACTTTGATACATTTCTTCTGAAGTCATCTAGAGCTTCTAGATCTATTGTTAAACTGGTTTTCTGTTCAGTTCTCACAGTTTAGGAGAAGTGTGTATCTATAAAATGACTCTTACTACAATTTTTCTATGCTGGAGTTCTGAAAACTTTTTTTTATTCTAGTCACTTATACCTATTGTTAACAAACTGGTTCTGTTCTTTCAGGTTAGGGGATGTATACAAAATGTCTGATTTATTTTTCTAAGCAGAGGCAGTTAGTGTTTTAAAAAAAACCTTTCTAAAAGCAATGGTTTTAAAGAACTACAATGCAGTTGTTTTATTGCAAAAAAAATGTAATGTTTCAAATAGCATCTTGATTAAAATGTCATGGTTACACGTGAACAAATAAAGTCATGAAATTTAACTAGCATGCAGTACGGTACTATTAAATCTCTCAAACACTCTACAGTATTTTACCCTAATGGCGGAATACTCGAGTGGTACATATTTTCAGCCTAGTGTAGGAATCTGGTAATTTCTCTGCAGCAGGTCAAATATTTTTCCTTCAGGTCAGTAATTCTTGTTAGTGTAGCTTTAAGTATTTTAATTTGTTAAAGTATAAGTTAATTTGTGGTCGAGTAACTACTACAGCTCTTTCAAGGTCATCCTGATTAACTTCCAATTGAGTTAGCTGGACTCCATATCACCCCAGCATGGTCTCCAGTTCTTCATTATATGGGACCCGGCTGAAAACATGGTTAATGGCTGTTGTGTCCTGTTGACGGTTAGCAACCATACCTTCCATCCATATCTGGTTGGGTGTACTATTTGATTCAGTACGTAGCCGGTGACTGTTCCATGCTGCTCTGAAAGTGTCCAGTCTTTCCTGCATGGCTGGCAGGTAAACTTGTTGTAAAGAGAATCTGTGTATGTCATTGTCTGGATCCAGAATTTGCTCATCCTCAAAGGAATAAAACAGGTGGTAGAAGTATTGAATTACCTGGGTAAAAACATCTCTCCAGAGCCTTTCGATACGCTGGTTGTGTACTTATCTTCCAGTGATGTGACTCCTCCGTTCATCACCATAAATCAAATTCATAAGCAGAGCAACCTGTGTGTTTTCTCCAACACAGTCAGACCTCACTCTGGATGGGAGTTCATACTGAAATGTTGCTCCAACAAAACTGGCCAACACTGTCAAAGCAGTGTTATCAAGGTTTGCTCTTAGGTAAGTGATGACTCGTGAGTGTCCGTCAATCCCTCCGTGTGTCACTATTCCCCATCTGTGTACATAAATTATTCAATTATTCAAATTAAAAATTATTCTAATTTTTTCATGATCTCTTAATTTAGTTAAAAATTTAATTTTGCGCATTCTGCAGTGTATGCAAACTTTTGACCACAACTGAATGTGACAGAAACTGTGTGTGTGTGTGCGTGAGAGAGAGAGAGAGAGAAGAGATTGTGTTGCTACTGTAATTGTGAATGTGTTTGTGTGTGATAAAGTGTGTATGAGTGAAAGAGTGCATGTACAACGGATTTAAGTGTACAGACAAAACTTGTCGGTTAATACCTTATAAGGCGCATGTGCCCATCTATGTGCCAAAGACTGTTTGGAAGCGGGACAGAGTATGTCCATCTTGCAACAGCACAGCTCCACCGTTCAGCTGCTGCTGCTGGGTTAATTTTACTGAGCATATTACGCACACATTGTCTCTGTACATGTATTCCCTCAGCTGACAGGTATCCTTGCATCATCTGTTGTGAAACAGAAAATTGTGAAAACAGAGTGCTTGTTCTTGTTTGATTAGGAACAATGATGCCACACAATGTTGACAAGCAGAGTAAAAATCTGCAACCGAGATTGAGTGAGACATTCATATATATATATATACACCTCATAACCTGATTTGGGATACTGCCGATGAAGCCTTCGTACACACTGCTCGAGATCATCATCATCAATTTGGGTAAATCGGTCCCTCATTCATATTCCTAGGGCATGGGGTTTGTGGTACATGTAGGAGGTTGAGCATCCAAGCATCCTTGCCATGGCCTTTGCTTTGAACCCCTGCTTGAGCAACAGCTACAGCTGTTCCCTAGTCACGTCTAAGCTTGGTCTACCCCTTGAACCTATTGCATAAAGTGCAACAAAACAAACAATTTTTCATTGAGTAGTACCAAAGTTTTGCTAGTACTACACAATAGAAAATTGAACATGTGGAGAAACACTGTATAGGTAAATATAGATTTAAGGTTGACCTAACACTCATTGAGTATACACAATGGATGTCATCTAAGGTATGGAAGGTATGGTTGCTTCATTATATATATGTAGTGCAGTGGTGGGCCGTCAGGGCCAGCAAAGCCTTCTCTGCTGGCCTAAATACTATCAGAAAATCAGAAAATTTTGTTTTAATATATTTTTTCATGAATGTGTATTCAATTATTTCCAATAGTCTATTCTCTTCATTTCATAGCTTTTCTCTTGGTTGCGCTGCTTCCAGCAGTGTATGTTTATATTAGAGCTTTTTATCCAATCATATTTCAGCAATCGTGTTGCCAGGGTCAAAGAAATCTGCCTTAAGGCCTTCAGAATCAACAGTGCAGGCGTCTGTTAGCTTAAATCAATGGCAATAAAACCGTTGCTTTAACCAATCAGATTTCAAGTTGGCAGCACCAGGGCCATCTAGCTGGCTAACGATAACGTCAAAATTTTCTCGTCCTTTGATTGGATGGTCAGCATACTAGCTAGCAAACAGCATCACTGTAAATCATTTTATTAAAACTTAGATTACTGTTTCTCAGGTTTAGATTTTCAGTGCATTTAGAAAAAATATTTGCCTACTATATTTAGCCAATCTAAAAACAGTAGTCCTAATGACGGCGAAAAACAACCACACACCTCCTCGGCACCGGCTCTGTGAAAGACTCCTGAAGATGAAAAACCACTAGAGTATGGTAGCTTAATTTTCATATTTGACTCTTTTATCGCTTGATGTGTTGTATGCTGATGTTATTTGCGCGATATAAAGCCAGGTTTAAGTTTCCGTAAGAATATCTCAGTTTTCCGAGTGGAGCTGTATGAACCGCTCTTTTCCTCCGGCTGCAGCGCCGCTAGCAGAGGTAGACCAGCGGGGAGATGAGAGTCACAGAGGTACGTTAAAACACATCTATACACTTTTCTTCATCGTCTTGTATGAATTATTTTAATGTTACTTGCTCACTTTCCTAGTAAAGCTGTGCTAACCAGTATTTTCCTCCCGCAGTGCGCTGGCAGACTCGTGAAGACGAAATAAAGTAGTAAGAGAACATTAAATTATTAGGTCAACTTTAAAACACATGTAATCACCTTATTTGTTTTATACCAATGCTATCTGTAAGGTATAAATGCGTTTGGGTGAATAAATGTCTGTAAGAACATCGGATGGACTGTATTGGTGTCGCGAATTGTATTGGTTTTTTTCTTTAGTATGGCATTCTAATTCTCGCTACATAGATACCTGTCTGTTATGTAGTGCCGTGTTATACCGCATTACTGTGTAATATCTATGGTTTCTATAGCCGTGGTATCGCTATGATGGTATGAATAGATGGATTAATTCATGTAGGACGCCACTGAAGGCCTAGGTGTAAAATGCACAGCCCGCCACTGATGTAGTGTAAGGTGCCCAGATTTCTGAAATGGAAACCGGGGACATTTTCTATTTGAGTGGTCAAAATATCACGGAAATCTCATTTGAATGATCTATTAATTAAAAAAAACGGGGACAATACATTTTTAAATGTTATTGTTTTTTTAATTGTTGTGGGTTCCCTATATTATTATACATTCATTATTATGACTTAATTTATTATAAGGATTTTTGTTTTTAATACAATTCACCAAAAAAACTATTGCACTATTAATAGTAACCATTGTAAAAGCAGTTCAAAACAATATGCCTATTATGTTATAACAAAAGAAAGACATTACAAAATCACATTACAAAAATAAAACAACATAAATATAAGATAAATACAACAGCATTTAACAAATATACCTTTAAACTTTTAACTATTATTTTGCATTTATTATAATTTTTTTTTTTTTTTTCATATAGATGTGACTTCACCACGTGATATAGTTAAGGCGTGTTTGGAAATTGCTGCGTTGTGATATGGGGACGTTTAAAATAGTCCAAAACAATCCCGCACCCAGTTGAACCCCTTTTATAAAACGCATAACCCTATAACTTTAATTTAACATAGTGTGTTACTACCTTGAAAGTTGAAACCGTTAACGAGGTTTCTTTTGATAATTGATGATAACGGCGCTCTGCTCCAGGTTACATTCTTCATGAAGTAGCGGCGCGCGCGACCAAGTCTAGCAGTTTAGCTGCACAGCCCCCTCTGTTGGTGAAAATAATCACTACACGATTGCTCCGTTAACCAACAGGCTGCCGTGTGTTGGTCGGGCTTTATTTGCGGGCTATTTTGAACGAGCTGTAAAACGAGGACATTTACGGGGACAGCTGGTCACCCTGATGTAGTGTTTGTAATACTTTCTCTCATACATAGTCAACTCCATGCACACAAGTTTAGAGTAACGTAACTGTGGTGGCTTCCTAACCACCCAGGAACAGGTGGTAAGACGTTCTTTACTCATAAGTTGGAAATAAAGTCATTGTCCATGCCACTATCAGTTTCTTGCTTTGTTCATTTAATGAACGAATGCAGCTTACAAATAAACATATGGATTCATGGTTCAATAGATCTTAGGATATGGTAAGAACCATGTATTCCCGCCACCTGTTACCCTCTCCACACACACACAACCATGAGGGTTTAAATGTCATATGACATACACCAATGACACACACCAACTCCTCCCATTCCACACCGCCATCTAGTGGTTAAAAATTACATTTGGCTCCTACACCCCAGCCCATAATTGTAATAATATACATTTACAATTACACTTTATACACATGAAAGGAGACATAAAGTCTGAATATTGAAACTGTGAATCGGCTTCAGTTTTCTGCTTCCAGCAATAGACACATTTTGGATACAGACCTATCCAACTGGCCTGTTTTTGTCTTAAGTTGGACAGATCGGACAAATCCACCTTTGTCCGGGTAGGTTTTGATTATTCTTCCCAACAACCAGGATCCTCGAGGAGCTACAGGATCCATGATGACAACAATGTCTCCCACTGTAAAGCTTCTTCGTGGCCTTATCCATTTCTGTCTCTCTTGAAGTAATGGTAAGTATTATTTTACCCACCGTTTCCAAAAGAGATCCGACAAGTACTGTACCTGTCTCCACCTTTTTCTTATATACAAATCTCTTTCGTTAAATAGTCCAGGAGTCATGAGCGGTTTAGACTTAAGGAGGACAATATGATTAGGCGTAAGTGCCTCAAGATCATTCACATCGTCAGAGGATTTTGTAATGGGACGGCCATTAAGAATGGCTTCTATCTCACACAGAAGAGTCTGAAAGCTTTCATCATCCATAGATTGTTGTCTGATGATTGAATACAGCACCTTTTTTACAAGTCGAATAAGTCTCTCCCAAATTCCACCAACATGAGGCCCAGCAGGAGGATTAAATGTCCACTTGAGTCCCTTTGATAACAAGGCATGCTGGATCTTAGTATGGTCTAACCCAGCTACAGCTTCCCTCAGCTCTCGCTCGGCTCCGACAAAATTTGTGCCATTATTGGATCTCAACTGGACAACTTGACCACGACGACACAAAAAAACGGCGAATAGCGTTAATGCAGGAATCTGTATTCAAACTATAAGCCATCTCCAGATGCACGGCCCGACTTGCCATGCATGTGAAAATTACCCCATACCGTTTAACTGTGCTTTGCCCTTTCTTGACTTCAACAGGGCCAAAATAGTCAACGCCGACATTTGTGAATGGTGGTAAATCAGGTAATACTCTTTCCACTGGCAAATCAGACATTTTTTGCTCTCCCACCCTTCCTTGAAGACAACGACACATGACACAGTCTGAGATTATTTTCCGACAGGCAGAATTAGCATTAGTTATCCAATACCGTTTGCGAAGAAATGACAACATATAATTTCTTCCTGCATGTCCCAGTTGTTGATGTACATGCTTCAAAATAAGCTGTGAAATAGCCTGGTCTTTAGACAATATAACTGGACGTTTTTGTTCCTCAGGCATGACAGTCCTAGCGAGTCTTCCTCCTACTCTCACAAGACCATTGGCCAGCACTGGATCAAGTTTAAAGATGTCACTCTTTTTCTTTACAGTAGCTCCTGCCTTCAGTGCAGCAATTTCATCAGAAAATCTATCTCGTTGAGAATACTGAATGATAGCCATTTCTGCTTTCATAAGATCATCAGCAGTCAATGATTTGTCATCCATTTTGTCCTTCATCTTTCTTGATGCAATAAGTTTATTTGAGTCAGTGTTCGAAATGTCCTTTTCTGCACAAGTAGACACCGATATAGCTTTCCTCTGTTTCACAAGCTGCAAAAGCATCTCCTTGATCTTAAGCATCCATGCTACAGACGTTTTAAGTCTTGCAAATTCAGAAAAATAGCTCAGAAACTGACTGGTAGGAGTTTTTTTAACCTGACAGGCAAAGGCATACGCAGTACAATCCACTTTAACTTCTGGATCATCCGAAGATATTGACAACTGATTCATACTGGACTTGGGCCATTCCTCTTCAACCTTTAAAAGAAATTCAGGGCCGTTGAGCCATCTCTTACATGCTAAAAATTCTTCAGCACC
Source organism: Sinocyclocheilus anophthalmus (assembly GCA_018155175.1). Classification (NCBI taxonomy): domain Eukaryota; kingdom Metazoa; phylum Chordata; class Actinopteri; order Cypriniformes; family Cyprinidae; genus Sinocyclocheilus; species Sinocyclocheilus anophthalmus. Next base: position 84,075 of record JADLZN010010213.1, on the reverse strand, counting down.
AAGACCCCTGGATGCCTCATCAGCAGGATTTAAACTTGACCTTATGTGCCTCCATTGAGCAACATCTGTTGAGTCTCGTATCACAGCTATTCAGTTTGCTACAAAGGTATGGAATCGCTTGGTCTCATTTTGGATATATCTCAGCACAGTCATGCTGTCGGTCCAAAACACTGATGGGTCCAGATTAATCTGTAGCTCTCTTTTAAGCATTTTATCAACTCGCACAGCGAGAACAGCAGCTGTAAGTTCCAACCTTGGGATTGTTATCTGCTTTAAAGGAGCAACTAACATGAAAGCCTTTGTCCGTTTTCCGCTATTCACCAACCTCAAGTACAACACTGTGCCATAGCCACCCTCACTGGCATCAGAGAAGTGATGCAGTTGTGCATGTTCTGATGGTCCAAAGTCCTTTGGCTTTACGCATCGGTCTATCTCCAGTGTTGCTATACGATGCAAGTTAGTCAACCATCTTGTCCACTGCTCAAAGAGCACCTGGGGAATCCTTTCATCCCAGCCAAAGTTGCACTTGCACATTTTTTTGCAGCAGCTGTTTTACAGGCAAAGTAAATGGTGAAAGAAACCCCAAGGGGTCATAGATGGAACTAACCATCGACAATATGCCACACCTTGTGTAAGGATGCTCCTTAATGGATAATCTGAAGGTAAACTTATCCTCTTCAGTACACCAGTGCAATCCAAGCACTCTTTCCATTGGCAGATCATCTTTATCCAAATCAAGTTCTTTAATTGACTTGGATCTATATTCCTCTGGAATGCTGGACATAAAGCGACTGTTGCTCATCCACTTTGACAACTGAAATCCTCCTTTGGCACAAGCAGTAATGAGATTCTGAGCCATATGAAATGCTTCATCTTCTGTAGGCAAAGATTAACGCAGTCATCCATATAGAAGTTCTGAAGAATGGTATTCAAAACACAGGAGTCAAACTGTGCTTGACAATCTTGCGCAATCCTCCTTAATGCATAATTGGCACAGCTAGGTGAGGACACTGCTCCAAACAGATGTACTTTCATCTTATATTCCATAGCATCCTGTGTCACATCACCTCCAGGAAACCATAGAAATCGCAGAAAGTCTGGTGAAACATGGCTTGTATATCAGCTATCAAAGCAACAGGCTCCTGTCTGAACCTCGTTAGAACTCCCAGCAGAGAGTTGGTAAGGTAGGGACCCTGCAACAACTGACAATTCAAAGATATTCTTTTATACACTGCACCACAATCGATCACAACTCTAAGAGTTTTCTTCTTAGGATGATATATGCCGTGATGCGGTATGTACCAGACCTTACCATCTTCTCGTTTCAACTGATGAGGGGGTACTACCTCTGCATATCCTTTGGCAATAACATCAGAAAGAAATGTTGTGTACTCTTGCTGATATTCTCGATTTCTTTTAAACTTCCTTTTCAGACTCAGGACACGCTGTTCTACAACACTGCAATTGTTTGGCAGGATTACATCAGAAGACTTAAAAGGTAAGTCTATACAATAATGACCAGCTTCAAACTTGTTAGAGATTTCCATTATTTCCATAAACTGTTGATCATTTCTTGACATGGTTACATCATCCTCGGACAGCTTCTCATTAAATTCTTGATTATATTGAGCAACCAACAATTCCTCCAACCTGGCGACAGAGATCCTATTGGCAGTGACTACAGGACAGCCAATCTTTCCTCTGTCACTATTACCACCTCTTAGAGGCCCATTCACGACCCACCCCAATAGGGTCTTGACAGCATAGGGCCCCCCGCCTTGGCTGTTAATGATTTCCCATGGCTCCATTAGATTTGATGCATTAATACCGATCAACAGCTCAACCTCTTTATTGATACTGGGAATTTTGATACCCTCCAGATATGGACAATCCTTTAAGTCCTCCTGGGTGAGAACGTTATTCTTGCTTACAGGCATTGATCCTTGAGTATACAACTCTGGTAGATCCGTGAAGGTCTGTCCGTCTAAGTGTGAAATTTGAAGATCTCGGAGCATGAATGTGTCTACTGACTTTTCCTGGCCTAAAGTACGGAGCAATATGGAGCTTCTTATTCCTGTAAGGTTAAATTTTCTCATAAGATGTTCTGTACAAAAACTGGCAGAACTCCCAGGATCCAAAAACGCATAGGTATCTACAATCTTGCTACCAGACTTTGCCTTGATCTGTACTGGTACGATAGATAGGACACACTGTTTGTTCCCGGCCCCAGTCTGACCACAAGCTTGCAAAATAACAAGAACATTGTTTACTGGTAATGATGGTGATTTCACTTTAGTTTCCATATGAAGCAGGGTTGGATGCCTTTGCTTACAGACATCACAAATCAATGGGTTTTTACAATCCTTGCTTACATGTCCAGTCTTTAGACATCCAAAACAGGATCTATTTTCTTTCAAAATGCTCAGTTTTTCTCGGTGTGTCACGCTCTTTAGACGAGAACACCTTTCCAATGAATGACTGCCCTTACAAGCAAAACACATCTTGTTGTCGCCTTTCTGTTGAACAGGATTAGTACAGGTATTTTGTACTTCAGATGGACACCAATCTGACACGGTGTTAACAGCTGAAACAGTAGCAAGGCCCTTACTGGTAAGTTTAGACTTAGGTTTGCCACGAAATGAAGAAGCTATTTGTCCACTTTGCAAATCTCCGAACAATGGATCAGAAAGAATCTTTACTTGACGCTCAATGAAGTTCACCAAATCTGAAAACATGGCCCTGTTGCCTCGACGCTCCTGTAACTCACAGGCAGCAGCCCTCCATTTTTCTCGAAACTTGTATGGCAGCTTCATAACAATGAGTCGAAGATTAGATGGGACATTCATCTCTTCCATTTGCTGCAAATTTTCCATTACATTTAAACAACTTCTCAAAAAGATTGAAAAAGACTCCAATGCATCAACATCTTCAGACTTAATCATCGGCCAGCCCATGACCTTCTCCATATATGCTGCTGTTACTTTAATTTCACTACCAAAATGCTCTTTCAGCAGATTCTTGGCTCGATCATATCCCTGATCAGCTCTCATGTTGTGACAGCTATGGACTAATTCTCTTGGTCGTCCTCTTGTATATTGCTCAAGATAGTAAAGGCATTCTTGCTTGTCACTAGTTTTCTTTTCAATAGCTTGTTCAAAAGCTTTAATAAAAGAGCCATACTGCAATGGATCACCATCAAATTCCAACATCATCCGAGGTGGAAGAGAAACCAAAGCTTGCTGTTTTAGTAACTGAGCAGTAATGTTATTTTGCTGCTGTACAACATCATGCAAGCTAGGACTCGGAGTATGAACACGAGTGGAAACGGGGGGAGGTAACACTTGTGTGTGGACATTTTCATCAGAACTTGAAATTTGCTGCCTTGTTGATGAAGGTTTACAGTGCCTTGAAGCTTGTGCTTGGGTTTGCATGCTTAGTCTTTCCTTTGGACGTACAGTGGGGAAAAAAAGTATTTAGTCAGCCACCAATTGTGCAAGTTCTCCCACTTAAAAAGATGAGAGAGGCCTGTAATTTTCATCATAGGTATACCTCAACTATGAGAAAAAAATCCAGAAAATCACATTGTAGATTTTTTAAAGAAACGCATTTATTTGCACATTATGGTGGAAAATAAGTATTTGGTCAATAACAACATTTCATCTCAATACTTCGTTATATACCCTTTGTTGGCAATGACAGAGGTCAAACGTTTTCTGTAAGTCTTCACAAGGTTTTCACACACTGTTGCTGGTATTTTGGCCCATTCCTCCATGCAGATCTCCTCTAGAGCAGTAATGATTTGGGGCTGTCGCTGGGCAACACGGATTTTCAACTCCCTCCAAGATTTTCTATGGGGTTGAGATCTGGAGTCTGGCTAGGCCACTCCAGGACCTTGATATGCTTCTTACGAAGCCACTCCTTCGTTGCCCGGGCGGTGTTTTTGGGATTATTGTCATGCTGAAAGACCCAGCCACGTTTCTTTTTCAATGCCCTTGCTGATGGAAGGAGTTTTCACTCAAAATCTCACGATACATGGCCCCATTCATTCTTTCATTTACACGGATCAGTCGTCCTGGTCCCCTTTGCAGAAAAACAGCCCCAAGCATGATGTTTCCACCCCCATGCTTCACAGTAAGTATGGTGTTCTTTGGATGCAACTCATCATTCTTTCTCCTCCAAACACGACAAGTTGAGTTTTTAACCAAAAAGTTCTATTTTGGTTTCATCTGACCATATGACATTCTCCCCATCCTCTTCTGGATCATCCAAATGCTCTCTAGCAATCTTCAGACGGGCCTGGACATGTACTGTCTTAAGCAGGGGGGACACGTCTGGCACTGCAGGATTTGAGTCCCTGGCGGTGCAGTGTGTTACTGATGGTAGCCTGTGTTACTTTGGTCCCAGCTCTCTGCAGGTCATTCATTAGGTCCCCCCGTGTGGTTCTGGGATTATTTTGACCCCACGGGGTGAGATCTTTCGTGGAGCCCCAGATCGAAGGAGATTTTCAGTGGTCTTGTATGTCTTCCATTTTTCTAATAATTGCTCCCACAGTTGATTTTTCACACCAAGCTGCTTACCTATTGCATATTCAGTCTTCCCAGCCTGGTGCAGGTCTACAATTTTGTTTCTGGTGTCCTTGACAGCTCTTTGGTCTTGGCCATGATAGAGTTTGGAGTGTGACTGTTTGAGGTTTTGGACAGGTGTCTTTTATACTGATAACGAGTTCAAACAGATGCCATTAATACAGGTAACGAGTGGAGGACAGAGGAGCCTCTTAAAGAAGAAGTTACAGGTCTGTGAGGGCCAGAAATCTTGCTTGTTTGTAGGTGACTAAATACTTATTTTCCACCATAATTTGCAAATTATTTCTTTAAAAATCCTACAATGTGTTTTTTTGGATTTTTTTTCTCATTTTGTCTCTCATAGTTGAGGTATACCTATGATGAAATATCATCTTTTTAAGTGGGAGAACTTGCACAATTGGTGGCTGACTAAATACTTTTTTGCCCCACTGTACACTTAAATGGTCATGTTGAGAATTTGCACTTTGTTGTTGTGAAGATATCTTTAAATTTGAGCATTTGTTTGATGCACTTGATCTTACATGTTTCTTATAATATGCATTCATAAGATCCTCTTCATCACTCATTCCTTCAACACTTCCCTCACTTGATTGCAACACAGATAGTTTTGCAGTGGCAGCAGATAATTTTGTTTCCATTTGTAATTGTTCCTTTTCTCTCCGCAGTTTCTCTTTCTGTCTTTGGCATTCTTACTCTTTGGCTTCAAGATCATGAAGTTTATTTAAAGCAGCTACAGATTGCAACAGGGCTGCCCTTTCAGCCTTAGCTTTAAGACGAGCAGATGCAGTACTTGAAACCCTTGAAGAACTAGAAGAGGAATGGGTTTTGCATTGAGATCCCTTCTTTGTAGCATTTGATACACTGTCATCAGGATTTATACTGGTGTCTGTTATGGACATTGCATCATCACCTCCATCATTATATGACACTCCAGCATCTGATAACCACTGTTTAACGTCTGTGATAAATTCATTATTTTCTTTCATTGTGCAGACAAGCCACCTTTGCTGCTTTTCATACTCCGGTTTAGACATTGGCATTTCCAGCAATGAATTATGAGTTTCAATGGCATCAGCACACAATGTTTCAAAACTCTTAAAATACTTTTGCACATCAGAAACCGTTCCTTTGGTCAGCTTTCCAGAAAGAAGATCATTAACTCTATGTTTAACTTTATTTACTTGAGTGAACTTTGATTTGCGTTGCCATTGCAAATTTTCAATGCTCAATGAGACACCCTTTTCAGTCATTTTCCTTGCTCTTTTCTCAGTTTCAACAGCATTATTTTTTTCAACAGCAATATCAACCACGGACTTATTTTCAGACACATCGGAATCATCCTTTGCAATAGGCAATTCATCGCTATTCATCTTTCCCACAACACTCATTGTGCACACAAGCGCTTTCAAGAGCACATTTCAAGCAAGCCACAGAGCAAGCAGAGTGCGATCCAATTCAACACAACGACGTGCAGCAAGCCAAATCATTATTTAAAATAGAGCATTCCAAACAGGCCGTGATTCAAACTTCTTCGTGGATCAACGGATCAATCTCATAATGCGATATAGCCATATCGCTCAAAAAGAGAGGTGCACTCACTGGCGTTTTGTCGAGCGTCTGAAACTTCTCCGCATTATCAAGTTTAAAGCTTACACACTCTGTCTGGTTCAAGACGCCAAGACTCTGCAACACACCAGGCAAGCGATCCACACTCCAATAGTAGTCACTCAATCTGCCGATGCGCAAGTCAACGTTTCCATTCACAGAATTCCTCCATTTTCTCCTATGCGCAAGGAAATTCTCCTTTATTCCAACAGTAATTCTTAGTCGGAGATGGTTCTTACTTTGTGTGGTGGCTTCCTAACCACCCAGGAACAGGTGGTAAGACGTTCTTTACTCATAAGTTGGAAATAAAGTTTCCACTATCAGTTTCTTGCTTTGTTCATTTAATGAACAAATGCAGCTTACAAATAAACATATGGATTCATGGTTCAATAGATCTTAGGATATGGTAAGAACCATGTATTCCCGCCACTTGTTACCCTCTCCACACACACAACCATGAGGGTTTAACCACTTATTCTCTGGGGCGTTTTTGGTATTTTCGCCTAAATGTTTCATACTCAAATTCAAATGTTTGCCCTACACACATACAATGGAAAAAATAAAAAAAAATGGTTTCATTGTAAAGAAAACCCTTCGAACTACAAAATATGAGTGTAATTTTTTATAAATAACCTTATATATTTTTCAAATATTACAATAAACACAAAAAAAACATAGGCGCTTTTGGAGTTTTAAAAAAATATATTTTTTTGAAATTCTGTAATTCAGGTTCTGTTAGGCTCAACTCTCTGCAATTTACTTTGTTTGATGCCACTACATGCCAAAAAGTACCACAAAAAATAATCTTTCAAATAACAGCTTCTAAACAAAACAGGAGTTATTACATTATATGTGAAACGAGTGAAATTGTCTATTTCTGCATCTAAATGTGTCATTGTAAGTTTCCTTTGCAAAAACAGGCTTTATAAAACACATTAACCCCACAATCCTATTGTACTCTGTGCCATAAGCACTTTAATTGATTATTGATTGAATTATGTTTCATTTTTATGTTTTTCTAAGTAATAATATACAAAATGGCACAAGCGAATTGGACCAAATTTCTCATATTGTGATTTCTACACTCAGTTTAATTCTTTCAGGATGCTCTATATCTGGTCTATAACAATCTAAAATAGAATCCATATCCTCCAGCTTTATATCATTCCATTTATATGCATTCTGTATTGGGATAGTGATCACAGCATCTCTCACCTCAGCATCAGTTGAGCACCGCATCTCTCTCATCCTGCATCCAGCTGTGCTTGCCTCCGTGGTCCAGCTGAGCTAATTCGCTAGCATGCAGCTACATTCTACATTCACAGCGTCAAACAAACATATATCAGCTCTTTCACACCGCACTGTAAATAATCCATGCATATTTACTGTATACTTACTGAAATGCATAATGTACTCTACTTTTCTGTCAGCAAACAATGTATCCGATTGCTAGTATAGCTAACACGTTTCATAACAAAGCCAAACACTCACAAACTCACGGAGAATAGCAGCTAAAGTCTCCCCAGACGCGGGTCCACTGCTCTCCAAGGCTCTCCACGGCGCCGCTGACCGTTCTTCATCATATATAACTTGTAATTTGATAATCATAGACTAATATGATCTGAGTCGCGTTCGCTACAACTCTTCCGTGTGGAGAAAAGCCTCCAATTCTCGCGTCCACGAACTACAACAGCCACAGACCACTGGCTGGCCGACCGGATGGAGACCCCCCCTCTCTCTCGCCCACTGTGGTGACGCAGAGGTGTCAGAGTTCACAGAGTCTGTAATGGCCGATCTGACTGACTGATCTTAGGACTCTTATACTAAACACACAGAAGAGTTAACTTTTCCAATTTTATTCATGCATAAATACATGCAGCAATGCATTACACATTGTAGCCGTTGTCAGAATGCATAGACATTACACTAAATTAATTCTATTCAAAATGTAATTATATAGCACTTTACAATGTTGCATTGTGTTAAAGCAGCTTTACATGAAGAACAACGCAAAACCAGGAAATAATTAAATATATGGAGTCCAGAACAGCACAACCAAAACTTATGCATCTGTTAGTCACATCTTCAGGATGGGCGTCATATCTTAATCTGACCAATTGGAGCCCAGAACCGAACGCAGATCTTTATAACATCAGAAGAGCTGAATGCGCGCTGACATGAGATGGAGAGCCTGTGATCCACTGACGCGCTGGATTCCGTTACCTGGACAGAACGCGAATATCTCACCGATGGAAGCACGCAGAAACGTGAAAATGGTCTTGTTTGAAAGAAGAGATCCTAATCTAAAAGATAACATAGAGTATATAGATATTTGTGGCTGTTTGCGGCTAACTGAAGCAGTGCTACGAGTAGGAATGTTACACAATAAAAAATTCCGTTTTTTTTTTACATCGCAATTCAGTTGAAGATAATTCGATCTATGATTGTCACACAATGAAATACATCATTTCTACATCGTGAAATTCCTGAGAATGAGATTTCTTGTGATATATGACTTGACTTTTTTTGTGAAAAATATATTAAATACACATTCTTCGTAAAAAAAATTCGCAATGGTTAGGCGGAAAATCGTGTGTGGGACGAATACATTTCTAAGTTTAATTGTACTGCTTTATGAATATAAAAACCATAAGGAATGGTATTCTTTGTAAAGAAGACGCTCCAAGCTTTCAAATGAACCCATATATGGCTATACCATATCAATAACTATTTAAATTAGCATACACATTTTTATGTGACTTTTTAACGTATCCGGGTCCGCGAGTTTATTAAGAGAAAAGAGACCAAAAGGGGGGGGGGGGTGGGGGTCATTTTGTATGTATACTAACCACACGAAGATTTAACTTTTCCAATGTTATCATGCATAAAATACATGCAGCCATGCATTCACATTGTAGCCGTTGTCAGAATGCATAGACATTACACTAAATTAATTCTATTCAAAATGTAATTATATAGCACTTTACAATGTTGCATTGTGTTAAAGCAGCTTTACATGAAGAACAACGCAAAACCAGGAAATAATTAAATATATGGAGTCCAGAACAGCACAACCAAAACTTATGCATCTGTTAGTCACATCTTCAGGATGGGCGTCATATCTTCATTGTCTCTGTGAGAGGTTGGCATCCAGCTTGAGCTGGGGATTATATGGGCATCCTGAGGTAAGGTGGAAGGGCAGACAGAGAATAATTAGCTACAAATGCAAATAACATTGTGTGTTATTTGCATTTGATCTTGTACTATTAAATAGTAGATACAGGATGGATTTAGTAAAGTCTGGCTTAAAGAGATGTTTTTATAGATTTAAGTGATGACTTACTAATCAAATAGTGCATAGAAACCCCCCTTTTGGTCTCTCTTCTCTTAAATTGCATTTTAGCTCTCAGAAAACACCCATAAACAACATGTCTCAGCCGATAATTATTTATTTTTTGAATTGTTACAAGGCTCAGGAAAAAAGGCAACAAAACAACACCAGATAACATTAAAAAATCTTTATTTGAACATGCATCTAACGACATTTGAGTTTAATTGCAGTCACTGAAAGTTATGAAAAGTTGTGAAAGTTATGATGCAGCAAAATACACAGCAACTGGGGACACAGTTTACAGCTTGAAAATAAACGACAAAAAAAACGAGGAACGACAGAAATGTGTTCGATTCGTGCTGTGTTTGGTGTTTAGTATCATCCACGTAAGCTACACAGCAAAACATGGTCATATGGCCATGATAAATCGTTCTGATAAAAGCGCATGCGAAACAATGAGCATTTTAGCCTATTATGTGAATAACATAAACAGCTGTACATCTAAACGGGGCGTATGAAGATTCGGCTTTATTACCTTTTCAAAATAATTCATCACACAAGAGCTGAAGAACACACAACACAATGCTTTTCATTCGCTTGTTTGTAGTTCAAAAGGCCACGCCCACCGCGGGACGAATCTATGAATACTCGTACTAACCCCGCCCATTGTATATAAATATCTTTAAAGTTTTTCACGGGAACCGAATATTACACAACACCGGACACTTTCTGCTCCCGTTAGTGACGCTCACCGTGTTGCATAATCCCCCCCCACAGATGAAATTAATTAAATGCAGTATTTGTCAAATACACAGACGTTTCAGAAATGTTTTAATAAAGCAACAGAAACACTTTTTATATACTGCTTAATACAGCGCCATCTGTTCAAGAATAAAGTTCAACATAAATATATACTATTTAAATACTAATAAAGTGGGGGTATATGTGCTTTCTTGATAAACGTGACTCAATATAACATTGCGACTACAGTAAAAAAGCTTTTAATGTTCTAAAAACACAGATTTGTGAGCAGAATTGGATTTGAAGACGTTAGAAACACACGTCATTGTTGTCATGTGGTGAATCTGGCCAATCGTGAAACAGCTGTGTCGTCATCAGCGCTCTGAAAAAGCTGATATCAAGAATTAACATTTAAACTAGTAAAAACTGAATTGTTGATATCAAGAATTCATATCCTGAGAATGAATAAAAGTCAAAACGGCTTGCCACAGGAATGCGTCCGGGGCGGTTAAACTCTGTTACCAGATTCCCACAGGACACTCCTACCGATTTGCAGCTCTGTTACACGGCTAAATCCTCAATTTTCAGTGGAAACATCCACCATATTAATGAAACTGTGAGTATGCTATGATCTTTCTGTGTGAAGAATATTATCTTTGTTAAAATTGCGAAAATAACGCAAGCTTTACGCGATTTAAAGCTTGTTTTACTTATACAAAGTAGTTGTTTTTCTGTAAACGATGTTTTAAATCCCAATAACGTTACATCCGTTTTCTCCTTTCGCTTTACAGTAAAAGTAACTATAATCCACATGCAAGATGCGCGCGAGCGTTTTGACAGTTGACAGTCATTCCTACTATTTTTAACAGGCGCCTAAGATTACTATTTTGTCAAACGTTTTGTTATAGTTGTTGATAAACATTTTCCACTGCTTTTTGGTCGATGTTTTTTTTTCTAAGTAACGTTATTGTTGAGATGAAACCAAAATCTTGAGAGCGCACAGACAGATTTGCATCTACAGGGTCTCAGTCTAATTAAGTAGCCTAATATAGTGACATTTGTTTAATTTAAATTATTGAACCAGTGGGGGACTAACTTGCAGAAGAATGCTGTCCGTGTGCATTTTGAAGAAGTTATGAGTTTTGTGCCTGAGTGGTTTAACTCTTGATCTTGAATCTTTCACAAATGACTAATCTGTTTTTGACATATATCATCTATATAAATATATAGTATAAATACTTATATAGATGATATGTCCTTTAGACAAAATATAGGCTAAAAGAATATCTTTAAAGAAAATGTTGTGTTTTTATGTTATGTATCATATTATAGAATATTGAGGCTCACACTTGAGGAGGAAAAAAACATTGATTTTATCCAGAGGCCCAAACAGAGCAATAATCTGCAATTTGGTGCAGATATTTTTGTTTTTATGGGCAGAAAATAGAATGAAATTCTGATAGATTGTAAGATAAATCAGTGTAATTTTTTTAATAGCACAACAGACTACTTGCATAAAATGCATATAAATGTAACTTGTCAATTTATATCTCCCAAACTATGTTTTAGGATGATATTTAAATGCTTAGTTTTAAACTCAAAGCTCACATTTTTTATTTTAGGGCAAAACATGTAATGCAATGCAATACAATGATAATTGAGATATGTACAAATAAATATTCCTCAAAAGCCTGATGTATCATATTTGATACATTTTAACATGATTCTTCTAAAAAATTATGTCTGGATAATCACAAGTTGCTTCAGTCCAGTAAGTGTTCGTCTTGAAACATTGCAAACAATATAAAAGTTATTCATATGTTTACTTTATAAAAAATCAGTAAAGATTTCATACACGACCACACCTGAAGGTGGACATTTTTTGAATTATACTAAAAGGCTTTTTACTTGCAAAAAAGTATGAACTATCCATCAGATGACAGAAGGTATGTAACAGATTGTGTGCAACAGGTTTTTCTGCAAAATTTTGATCATGCTGATAATTTAAGAGACCTTCATAATTGCATGTATTACTATCAGTGTTGGGGGTAGTAACTCATTACAAGTAACGCGAGTTACGTAATCAGATTACTTTTGTCAAGTAACTAGTAAAGTAATGCATTACATTTTTAATTTACAAGAAAATATCTGAGTTACTTTTTCAAAAAAGTAATGCCAGTTACTTTGTTTTCCCATTTATTGACTGACAAGTCTCCTGTCCCCATATTGGGAGAAATCGGAAGTGCAGAGGAGTTGTGTGCGCTGTGTGAACATGATGTTACTGTAGTTCTAGACTAAATGTGAATGTGCATTAATTCATCCCACTCACAAAAAACAGATTTAGTATTAATCAAAATGAATTAAAACAGTGAAATGCAAACTCAGAATATGACGCAAACCTGCAATAATTAAATATGTTAAATAACACAAATGTATCTAATCCCATTTTATTAACTGATGTCTTTGACCTTTGATGATCCAGTTCAACCATGCTAATAAGCAAAAATGACTTTAGATAAACTAATAATTGTGCTTCGTTTTTTTTTATTGTTGAAGAGTGTTTCTTCTCCTGCGTTCTACTGTACAGACGTGAATTTACTTTTGCTTCAGCCTGAGGTTTATTCATTACACTTTTTGGTGTGAAAGGGCTTTTACATATGCTATAAATACAACTTCTTATATTAAGAACAATCAAGCCCTGCTCATATTTAAAAAGTAACGCAAAAGTAATATAACGCATTACTTTCCATAAAAAGTAACTAAGTAACGTAATTAGTTACTTTTTTAGGGAGTAACGCAATATTGTAATGCATTACTTTTAAAAGTAACTTTCCCCAACACTGGACATATGATACGGTAGGCTTTATGTTTAATATCAGCCAGTATTACTTTTGTTTGGATGCACACCGAAAAAAATTAATGATACGCTGAACAAGATGTTTACACAATGCATAATTCTGATTGCAGGCATATGCCAACATGTGTTCTGTCCTATATTCCGCTGGGCTAAAATCAACCCAAATAGTTTTTTTGTTTTTTTAAACCCAGTGTTTTTAGAGTGTGGGGATACTCTGAACAAACAGGTTGCATCTGCAATATTGATAGATCTTTTCTCAGACAGATGCTGAGTGTTTGGACCCTCCTTTCAACTGCTATTTGTGCAGGTATTATAACATTTGCTTATTAACCATACTGAACATACACAAGAATAACAGGACAAGTTGAATCATGTGTTAAGCCAATTATACAGCCTATGCATGATGCTAACTACCAGCATCCAAAGACTTCTTCTCATCTTGCCATTTTCTAAAAAAAAAAGTCTCCCCCATGTCATCTCTGCAATATCTCATGAGCCTGTATTCCACGGCCACGTTGAATCTGGATCTTCCTGAGATGCACAGAGGTTGAGTTTGTTAGTGCTGATAAGAGTGCCCATTTACTATCTGGGAAACAACACCATTTCTTTTCCGGCCACGTAACCCAGCAAAGGCCATGTGAGCACGTCGGTAAGGGCTGGACATTCAGAATCCAACATGTTACGTTTGACGATGAGGGATGCTACACCCTGCTCAATCACTCTGGTGCAATCACAGAATTTTAGATGAACGTCAAGAGTGAGTAGTATTTAAACCTCCTTCTCAAATAATATCTCTGTGATTGTCCCACATAAATCCCTCACTACTGTCATTCTCTCCTCTACACCCTACAGCAAAGACATTAATCGTATCGCAGGTCAAACTCTGACCATCAGAGTAGCTCTGGCAGGACTCAAGCGGAGGGATGCCATACTTCACTTTTACAGTATATTCTCTCCATCCTGGTTAAGAATGGAGTTCTTGTGGGATGGAACCACCCAGACTACATCAACCGGCTTAAAGTAGCCAGGAATAATATTCAGATTCTCAATGTAAATACATCAGATATAGGCAATACGAGCTCACCCGATCAAAGTGAAACTCGTCTCAGCAAGAATGAACTAGTGGGTTAATAAATCTTCTTTTTTTTTCAAAATCTTTTAAAATTACACATTCAAAAAAATAAATCAACACATTTATTCAGCAAGGATGCATTAAGTTGATCAAAAGTGACTGTTTCAATTTATCAAAACACATTTATGTTTCAAAAGCTTTCTATTTCAAATATCTGTTCTGACATTTTTCTATCAAAGAATGCTGAAAAAATGTATCACACTTTCCACAAAAAATATTTAGCAGTGATAATCAGTATCAAATCAGCATATTAGAATGATTTATGAAGAATCACATGACACTGAAAGCTGGTGTAATGGCTGTATTTTTAATTTTTTTTTAAATGCAGCCTTGGTGAATGTAAGAGATGACTTGAAAAACAAGAAATGCATTAGTACATCTCTTGATGTCTGTTCTACTCTTGTCTCTTCAAATATCTATGTAGCTCGTAGACAGTATGCCGCCAAAAAAGGTCTTAAAGCTCTGATGCTGCTGCTCTGCATTCCTGGTGGACTCTGCTTTCGCTACAGAAAGAGAATCTGCAAAAGGTGCCGGTCCACTGAATCAGACACAAACACAGGGCAGCCCAACACCGTACCAGTGTCTATACCTTGCAGCAACACTATGTCTGATCCTGTAGGTCCTGGAGACACTGGCCAGGTAAAATAAATGTGAAGAGTCTGTCTCTCTCCCTACACTTTCCTGTCCATTCTCCACTATCCTGCAAACAAAATCAATACATAACAAACATAAAAAAACACTTTTTAAACTCTTTGTGACAGAACCATGCTAAGCGACATTAGAACAATCTAGTGATTGTAACTGGTGTACATTGTAAGTAATATTAATGGTTTGTTGTTTCTGACTAAAGGGCTACATCGCTGGTTATCCACCTCATCCAGATCAAGGTCAGATTCACTATCCTTATCCACCAGAGTCGAGCGGACAACCTGCTGTTCCTCCCAACCCTGTAAGTTTACATAGATAGAGATTTACCACAGATCCTTCTATCCAAAGTGACAAATAAGGAATGTTACAACACAAGAAGTTCATCCTAAGGTCGCAGCAACTTTCAAAACTTTTGAATACAAGTTCCAAATTGCTTAAATGGCTCTAGTGCAGCAGAATGGGAAAATAATGCAGAGTTAATTCGAGCACCATGATTTTGGAACACCATGTCATGCGTGAACAACACTGCAAGAGCAACTCACAAAGGCGTCCATCTAATGCATGTTTACATAGAAAAACTATATAAAAACAAGCAGTGGAAAGGTCTAAACGTGGTATGTGTGCACGGTCCCCAAGACGAACAAGAATTCTGGTTTGGATTTTAGCTGGTGGACCAGTATAGACATGCAAAACTTAATAAACCAGTACAGAGTTTATTTATTTAAGTTTAACTATATAAAAAAAAAAATGTTGTGCATTTTCTCTTTTTAAGGGCTTTTATCCTGAGTATCAAAACCCTGTCTACCCTCCTGCCTTTGGACCTGGACTTCCCCCTGCTCAGCCGCCCCAGTGGAATGCCCCTCCAACCCACTACAACCCATCTGCACCTGTGGTACATCCAAAATCTTTTGCAAATCTCTTTGCTTTTCATCCTGTGGGTTTATATTTCTATGTGCTTATTTGTAATCAAAGATAGCAAGCAAATATGTAAAGGATAAAATGAAATTCAAATGCATGAATTGCTCTGAAAGGGGCAACACAAAGTTAAAGAGATTGACAATTCTGACATTTGTTCACCTTCAAGTTGTTCCAAACATGTATGAGTTTCTTTCTTCTGCTGAACACAAAAGAAGATATTTTGAACTATGTTGGTTAGCAAACAACTGACAGTAGTCACTGACTTCTATAGTATGGAAAGATACATGGGCAATTGCTACTGTCACCTACCAATATTATTTGTGTTGAACCGAAGAAGAACATACAGGTTTTGGAATAACTTGAGGGTGAGTAAATGAAGACAGTATTTTTATTTGTGGGTGAACTACCCATTAAGTGTTTTTGCATAAAAAAATTGCAATTCTACTAATATTTGTCTTTCTATTTTTTTTTATTAATAACATACATTTACTACATATGATTTATTCATCGTTACTGTCTTTCAAATTCAAAGTTGCTTGCATTGAAGTTTCCAATACAGTTTTTAACTGTCCAGTCATTCAGTAACAGCCACTTCGCATTACATTTGGACATTTTTTAAAACAAATTGCAGAAAATGTGCCACGCATTGCTGAAAATGATTGTTAGAAAAAGTAAAGCTTTATACCTGACACATTTCATATTCCCAGTGTCTCTCTGTGTCTCACACTCTTACCTGTCTTTTTTCTAGTCTCAACCGTCTGATAGGACCAGCATTTCTATGGATATCCTTAACTCCAGTGACTCTGGTGTCAAGTTTGACGTGAACAAAGGAAAGTCTTCTGGCAGCAACTTCCTGTAGTTACTCCAAATTCCTGAATTATCCCTGCACGTGATGTAGAAACACTTGTTTGTTAGATTCATACAAAATCCAAGCCTTAAAAAGAAGAATAATAATTTTGGCCTTAGAACTAATAGGACCTTAATTAAAACTACTACTTAAATAGTTTATGATGAGACATATTCTTAAAGGACTCAGTCTAGCTTAAGTGCTATAGAAGGATATTACAATTAGAAGAAAGAAAAAAAAACAAATCCCTTTATATATTACATACTGTACATCCTGTAAATGTTCATACACCGCTTGAGTAGCAATATTGTGTTCAGTTTTAACTCTTTCTCTTCCATTTTGAATATTTGGGTAGGAATAAGAAGCACTTCATTCGGTACTTAGTTGTCTTTCATTCCAACATAAGATCTGCATCTGACGTAGCATTTAGATGTACAAACCCAATTCCAAAAAAGTTGGGACACTGTACAAATTGTGAATAAAAACAGAATGCAATGATGTGGAAGTTTCAAATTTCAATATTTTATTCAGAATACAACATAGATGACATATAAAATGTTTAAACTGAGAAAATGTATCTTTTAAGGGAAAAATAAGTTGATTTTAAATTTCATGGCATCAACACATCTCTAAAAAGTTGGGACAAGGCCATGTTTAGCAATGTGTGGCATCCCCTCTTCTTTTTTTAAACCATCTGCAAACGTCTGGGGACTGAGGAGAAAAGTTGCTCAAGTTTAGGAATAGGAATGTTGTCCCATTCTTGTCTAATACAGGACTCTAGTTGCTCAACTGTCTTAGGTCTTTGTCGCATCTTCCTCTTTATGATGCACCAAATGTTTTCTATGGGTGAAAGATCTGGACTGCAGTCTGGCCATTTCAGTACCCGGATCCTTTTCTACGCAGCCATGATGTTGTAATTGTTGCAGTATGTGGTCTGGCATTGTCATTTTGGAAAATGCAAGGTCTTCCCTGAAGGAGACGATGTCTGGATGGGAGCATATGTTTTTCTAGAACTTGGATATACCTTTCAGAATTTATGGTGCCTTTCCAGATGTGTAAGCTTCCCATGCCATATGTACTCATGCAACCCCATACCATCAGAGCTGCAGGCTTCTGAACGGAGCGCTGATAACAACTTGGGTTGTCCTTGTCCGCTTTAGTCCGAATGACATGGCCACACGTAAAATTGCTTCGTCTGACCACAGAACAGTTTTCCCACTTTGCCACAGTCCATTTTAAATGAGCCTTGGCCCAGAAAAACCGCTGCGCTTCTGGATCATTTTTAGATATGGCTTCTTTTTTGACCTATAGACTTTTAGCCAGCAACGGCGAATGGCACGGTGGATTGTTTTCACCGACAATGTTTTCTGGAAGTATTCTTGAGCCCATGTTGTGATTTCCATTACAGTTATCATTCCTGTATGTGATGCAGTGCCGTTTAAGGGCCTGAAGATCACGGGCATCCTGTATGGTTTTCCGGCCTTGACCCTTATGCACAGAGTTTGTTCCAGATTCTCTGAATCTTTGGAATATATTATGCACTGTAGAGGATGATAACTTCAAACTCTTTGCAATTTTTCTCTGATAAACTCCTTTCTGATATTGCTCCACTATTTTTTTTCGCCGCAGCATTGGGGGAATTGGTGATCCGCTGCCCATCTTGACTTCTGAGAGACAATGACACTCTGAGAGGCTCTTTTTATACCCAAACATGTTGCCAATTGACCTAATAAGTTAAGTAAATTGGTCCTCCAGCTGTTCCTTATATGTACCTTTAACTTTTCCAGCCTCTTATTGCTACCCATCCCAACTTTTTTGGAATGTGTAGCTATCATGAAATCCAAAATGAGCCAATATATGGCATGACATTTCAAAATGTCTCACATCCAACATTTGATATGTTATCTATATTCAATTGTGAATAAAATATAAGTTTATGAAATTTGTAAATTATTACAAAGTGTGAGTAAAAGGAATGGAATAGTGTCCCACTTTTTTGAATGTGGGTTTGATTTACAGTTTTGTATCTCCAGAGGGGATTGATTGCATTTACACTGCACGTAACAAGCTGCATAAATAATGTTTTTGTTTTTTATTACATAAAACGCTGAATAACTGTCGAAATGTGAAATAAAACCCTCCATTAGGTGACCGCCAGTACTGTTTAATGTTGAGTCATTGCATTCCCCGGGGGGGGATTCATTCAAACGAATGATTCATTCACAAACAAAGCATTTGACTGTGTTAATGAATGAATCACTGAATCATTTATTCAAACGATTCATTCAAAACGGCTGATTCATTCAGGAACAAAACACCGTCATTGCTCAGACGCAAAACGTGTTGTGATCTTTGTTGGAACTATTTTCGTTTGCGAAATTGAGCAAAAACAGTCAATATTGTGTTTAAAATGTAAGTCACTTATTGCTTTAATGAACTTGTTTAAAATTATTATTAAATGTGTTCATGCTGATATTTGCAGAAAAACGGTGCTCTTTGTGATATAGATTAAGTTAACTATTAAATTATATAAATATAAAAAGCATACAGAAGTATTTTTGCCGTCCATAATTTAGAATGGCTGGAATTTTGAGTTTTATCAACGTGCATGCACTCGTGTGTGATTTGGTGATATAGCCTACTTGATAATGTCAGATCGCACATAATTAAAACAACACTTACCATATTATCGAAGATATACTGTATATCGCACACCCCATACTCGACTTGAGTGGAAAATGGATCACCCGCGGTTGTGCGCGCCGCGCACTTGTTTGCTCATGAGCAAAGATGTTTTTAGGAGTCTAACTTGCAAACGCCAGACCACTGATTCGTCAAACCTGCAGTCTGTGTTTTTCTGACTTCTAACTATTTTGTAGTAAGTAACGAATATGCTTCGGGGAATTGTATCGGAGTAAAAGTATACATTTTAATTAGGAAATGTAGTGGAGTAAACGTAAAATTTGGCTGAAATATAAAAACTCAAGTAAAGATACTCCCAGAAAAATGCTTAAGTACAGTAATGAAGTATTATTACTTCATTACATTACACCACTGGTATATTCAAGTAAAAAGCCATGCAATTTCCATAGACACACTAGTTATGACCTGTCCTGAAGAGTGAGCTACCATTTTCACTTTGTCTAATCTCTCCATTCAGTCAGGCTGAAGAAGCTATATTCTACACTTTTGTGTAGAACTACATGTGATACAAAGCCATTATTTTATTATTGATGTAGTTGTGCAAATGTCCATAAACTATTGACAGTAGTGTATATATTCACTCTATTTTAACATTTTGCCAACTTTTATGTACATACAGGTGCATCTCAATAAATTAGAATGTCGTGGAAAAGTTCATTTATTTCAGTAATTCAACTCAAATTGTGAAACTTGTGTATTAAATAAATTCAATGCACACAGACTGAAGTAGTTTAAGTCTTTGGTTCTTTTAATTGTGATGATTTTGGCTCACATTTAACAAAAACCCACCAATTCACTATCTCAACAAATTAGAATATGGTGACATGCTAATCAGCTAATCAACTCAAAACACCTAGAAAGGTTTCCTGAGCTTTCAAAATGGAGTCTTAGTTTGGTTCACTAGGCTACACAATCCTGGGGAAGACTGTTGATCTGACAGTTGTCCAGAAGACAATCATTGACACCCTTCTCAAGGAGGGTAAGCCACAAACATTCATTGCCAAAGAAGCTGGCTGTTCACAGAGTGCTTGTATCCAAGCATGTTAACAGAAAGTGAGTGGAAGAAAAAGTGAGGAAGAAAAGATGCACAACCAACCAAGAGAACCGCAGCCTTATGAGTATTGTCCAGGACAAAAAAATCGATTCAAATTTGAGTGAACTTCGCAAGGAATGGACTGAGGCTGGGGTCATGGCTTCAAGAGCCACCACACACAGACGTGTAATGGAATTTGCATACAGTTGTCTTTTTCCTCTTGTTAAGCCACTCCTGAACACAGACAACGTCAGAGGCGTCTTACCTGGGCTAAGGAGAGGAAGAACTGGACTGTTGTCCAGTGGTCCAAAGTTCTCTTTTCAGTTGAGAGCAAGTTTTGTATTTCATTTGGTCCTAGAGTCTGGAGGAAGGGTGGTGAAGCTCATAGCCAAGTTGCTTGAAGTCCAGTGTTAAATTTCCACAGTCTGTGATGATTTGGTGCAATGTCATCTGCTGGTGTTGGTCCATTGTTTTTTGAAAACCAAAGTCCCTGCACCCGTTTACCAAGACATTTTGGAGCAGTGCCACAAACTGATCACCTCCATGCCACGCCAAATTGAGGCAGTAATTAAAGCAAAAGGAGCACCTACCAAGTATTGAGTACATGTACAGTAAATGAACATACTTTCCAGAAGGCCAACATTTTACTAAAAATGTTTTTTTATTGGTCTTATGAAGTTTTCTAATTTGTTGAGATAGTGAATTGGTAGGGTTTTGTTAAATGTGAGCCAAATCATCACAATTAAAAGAACCAAAGACTTAAACTACTTCAGTGTGTGTGCATTGAATTTATTTAATAAACGTGATTCACAATTTGAGTTGAATTACTGAAATAAATAACTTTTCCACGACATTCTAATTTATTGAGATGCACCTGTACTTACTTCACTCTCTTGTAGTGTTGGGAAAAAACAACAAAAACCTGTAACCTGAGAAAACTAAAATCACCTTATGTTTAAACCTGCGTTAAACAGGTCATGGTAACCCCGGAATCGACACATATATGAAAAAAAATGTTCCTGTCTAATTAATTGTTATCTACACCTGATGCCCATATATTCTGACCCTTTCTGGTGGAGTGGCAGGGTAAAGGATGGATTTTGTTATGTTTGAGTAATCGGTTGGTGTGTGCTGGGTGGTTCTTGTTTTTCTTCTGAATATATCTCTCTTATCTCTCAACCGGCGGCGGGGCCGGTGCAGGGGAGAGAGGCGCTCGGAAAAAGGACCGAAAAAAACAGACTCAGAGAAGAAGGAAGAAAAAGTCACGAGAAACTGGGGAGAGAAGGACGGTGGGGGAGGGGGGGAAGAAGAGGGGACCGAGCAGGGAGAGACAAGAAAAACAGGACAAGAAAAAAGCGAGAGGGGGCAAAGGAAACCCAGACGGGGACGGGGCAGGGGAGAGCAGGGCGGGCGAAGAGAGAGGGGGAGAGGGTCGACAGCCGAGCCAACCGCAAAGAGGGCCCGGGGAGACTGGGAAGGAGGACTAAGAGGCACAAGAAGGGGGGGCCAACAACGGTGAAGGAGAAGAGAGGACCTCGAAAACAGACAGATGTGATAAAAAGTAGTAGTGGATGGATTGGAAGGGCGCGGCAGCAGCTCGCCAGAGGTAGCAAAACGCACAGGGCACGAGGTGATGGCAGTATGCTCCAGAACACAAAAGATGCGACGGAGGTTCTCGCACCCGTTGAAGGGAGAATAGAAGGGGTGAACAAAAATTAAGCGCAGCAGGGGGAGAGTTGCGAGGTAACGGAAAAGAGAATTTACAGCTGGGTCAACGGGTGTCAGGCAAGTGCAGCTGCGATTGTTGTCCGACGGTCAGGTTCAGGTGCCAGGTTTAGATTCTCGGCTCCAAATACAGGCACAGAACAAAGGCGGTGGACGGGGGAGTGTGCCAAACAAGATGCGGAACCAGTGAGGCGGACAGGCGGTTGTAGTGTGTCGAGAGATGTATTATAATTTACTGTAAACATAATTAACAATAATCTTACTGTTGCCCTGGGCATCACAGCCCGGAGAAGGGATAGAAACACAAACAGAGGATGTAAAGCAGTGTCAAGACTGTTGCTGGGCGCTGGACCTCAAACCCAGAAAACGATGTTTGGACAAGGGGATTCAGAAGAGCCGGTAGGGGAACAATTAAACCCCTCAGATGCCAGATCTACCAGTTGGGCTATGGGACCCTAAGATAAATTTGACTTCATAATCTTTTAACTAACACTTGGAATATTGAAGCACACTCCCAGTTTAGACAAACAACGTGGTTTCTTTGCAGAGTTTCAAGTCACAATAGCATGCTGGATTCCATGGATTTAAAACTGTAGCAAAGAGAAAAGAAAACTAAATATTTCTGGTCTGAAGAGGATTTCCCCATCATTGCATTTTGCTTTTCTCCATCTCTCTTAGTCGTCTCTCGATTTTGTCCTGAAGGTGTGTATCTGGCTTTGCAGATGTACCTATTCCTAACAGGACACAAACACACGCCAGGCCTGCTAGTCTTATAGCTGTGGTTTCTGCACAGGCTCCAGCGTCGCTGAGAATCAATCCAAACATGCCCATGGCAAAGGTGACCTTTAGCAGCCACAGAGCCTGCCTTACAGCTCCAACAACCAAACGCAGGATGAAGGCTATTATCCAGTAGGCCACAACAACCAGAAGGGCCCACTGAGCGACAAAAATCACTCCCTCCGGAGTAACTTCTTGGAAAGGTAGCTTGATTAGATAAAAACATGAAAACATACATGTGAAAATGTGTTTTGGTTTAAATAAATTGAAGCTTTCAAGTATGATTTTTGTACATTTACCATCAATTCCTGTTGATTCCAAGATTTCCGTAACATACCGGATGACCATGTTAAGGGCGGATGCTACGGCATCTGACAGCCATTTTACACCACTTTGTAGAAACTGATGCCCATAAATAAACAAATACAATATCATTGTTTTTCCAGAGAAAATAACTTCCCAGTACAGCAAGCATCATTATGTAGTAAGTTATGTTGCATTAGCAAATTAATCCAAGTGGCAAATGACTCTCTTCTGCTTTTCCGAGAACTACTTTCACTTTTCAAAGGTCAATAACCTGGCATTTCAGAGCTCCTCAAGTTCACACAGGTGTTTATCACATTAACTGTTGAATATTGCATATTTGACAACCAGAAAGTTTACAAACATTACACTGAATTAATTTTTTTTTAACCTAACAAACTTATTTTTGTCGAATGTCTTGCTTGGTTGCTACTTGGTTAATCATAGAGCCAGCATTAATTATATTAAACAATGGCACAAAAAGTTTAGTATAAACTTGATAGACTAGATTTTTTACAACGTCAGCTCACCTTGAGAGACAGGTCTACTCTCTTTTCACCGATTGTAGAGACCAGGCAACTGTGGGCTTCCTCGGACAAACTTGTGAAAATGGACCGCGCATTTTGGAGTGGACTAGACTGCTCGTGCCATTCGAAAGAGTGACACAACGGTATCAACTGATATGAAACTGAAAGTATAAGTGTGGTAAAATATAAACACCGACCCATTTTAAAAAGTGCCTTTAACTACGATTACAACACGCCGAAGAACCACCCAAGAGTGTTTGAATTCGTATTCGTGAGAAAAATGTTCTTCGCAAACAACGGGTTACAACAACTAGGAAACTGGACGGCCAGTCTTGAGGTGAGGTGCAACATGGAAAGAGTCAAAAACGCTGAATTCAGGCGTCTCCGCTTGGGGATTATTAAATGAAGTTTAAGGTGGGCATTTTTATGTCAGAAATGGTCTTACAAAGGATGCCAGCTCTATCCTTCACTAATAAAGCGGAGGTTTACGAAACTAATCCATTTCTTTTCCCGGAACAATGCCTGCTTCCTCTTTCCTCCCTCGAAGGAGCATCCCTGCCGCCTACTGATGACTGAGACTGCGCCACACAATTATCCAGAAGAAACGCCACACAAATTGATCCCATATGAAAATTGTGAAAGACCACTTTGTACACGCTTGAATGGCAGAAAAAAAACACTAATAAATTTGTGTCCTACCTTTATATCTATATATATATAGATATATATATATATAATATAATATATAACAGTGGGTCAAAAAAAGTATTTAGTCAGCCAACCAATTGTGCAAGTTCTCCCACTTAAAAAGATGAGAGATGCCTGTAATTTTCATCATATGTATACTTCAACTATGAGAGACAAAATGAGAAAATTTTTTTCAGAAAATCACATTGTAGGATTTTTACAGAATTAATTGGTAAATTCCTCGGTAAAATATGTATTTGGTCACCTACAAACAAGCAAGTTTTCTGGCTCTCACAGACCTGTAACTTTTTCTTTAAGAGGCTCCTCTGTCCTCCACGCGTTACCTGTATTAATGGCATCTGTTTGAACTTGTTATCAGTATAAAAGACATTTGTCCACAACCTCAAACAGTCACACTTCAAACTCCACTATGGCCAAGACCAAAGAGATGTCAAAGGACATCAGAAACAAAATTGTAGACCTGCACCTGGCTGGGAAGATTGAATCTGCAATAGGTTAGCAGCTTGTTGTGAAGAAATCAACTGTGGGATCAATTATTAGAAAATGGAAGACATACAAAACCACTAATAATCTCCCTCGATAGAGAGCATTTTGGATGATCCAAGAGGGATTGGGATAACGTCATTGTCAGATGAAACCCAACTAAACTTTTGTAAAAACTCAACTTGTCGTGTTTGGAGGAGATAGAATGCTGAGTTGCATCCAAAGAACCTACTGTGAAGCATGGGGGTGGAAACATCATGTTTTTGGGGCTGTTTTTCTGCAAAGGGACAAGGATGACTGATCCGTGTAAACGAAATAATGAATGGTGCCATGTATCGTGAGATTTTGAGTGATAACCTCCTTCCATCAGCAAGGGCATTTGAAGATGAAACGTGGCTGGGTCTTTCCGCATGACAATGATCCCAAACACACCGCCCTGGCAACGAAGGAGTGGCTTCGTAAGAAGCATTTCAAGGTCCTGGAGTGCCTAGCCAGTCTCCAGATCTCAACCCCCATAGAATCTTTGTAGGGAGTTGAAAATCCGTGTTGCCCACGACAGCCCCAAAACAATACTGCTCTAGAGGAGATCTGCATGGAGGAAAATGGGGGGGCCCCCCCCAAAATACCAGCAACAATGTGTGAAGACTTACAGAAAACGTTTGACCTCTGTCATTGCCAACAAAGGGTATATAACAAAGTATTGAGATTAAATTTTGTTATTGACCAAATACTTATTTTCCATCATAATTTGCTAATAAATTCTTTAAAAATCTTACAATGTGATTTTTCTGGATTTTTTTTTTTCTCATTTGGTCTCTCATAGTTGAGGTATACCTATGATGAAAATTACAGGCCTCTCTCATCTTTTTAAGTGGGAGAACTTGCACAATTGGTGGCTGACTAAATACTTTTTTTCCCCACTGTATATATAACAAAAAAACAAAGAAAGAAGAAGAACCTTTTAAAAATCCTGTTGACTACAGGACAATGGAAAACTCTAAGTGCTAAAATGCTCACTCATTTCTGAGTGCAGGAGACCTGGGTTCGGAGCAGCCGAGTGGGACCCGTGACACCTGGACTTCTTTGCCAAGTAGCCACTTAAGTTTCAGCACTTTGCCCAGTCTATGCAGGAACTCTTTGTCTCGGACCACCACTGTGTTAATGATGATGGGCTTGAAGCTGTCATTCACCACAGCTGGTCTCTGCATCACAGAAACTATGAGAGGGACATAAAGAAAGGTGATTTGTTAGTTTTAAAATGAAAAGTTCTAGAAATGTTGTGATGCACACAGGAACCAAGTTCAATATATACGCTGTACAAAGATTTATTGTATGGTCTTTGTAGAAAAACAAGCAAGGGGCTACATATGCTGTGTCAATGTCAAATAAACCTAATAATACATTTTACCTTTGAAAAAACACGTTTTGTTCAGATCTTTTTAGTAATCCTTTTTCGCTTTTTATCAGTGTTTTCCCTCTTCATCACATCCCTGATTTTTCTGCACTAATAAGAGCCTATAACCAAAACAAGCACACGTAAATGGGCTCCGATTCATTACACTATTATAAGATTTGATTGACAAAAAAAATCACGTGATGACATTATTTATGATTCTCACCTAACAGCACAACAACGCAAAAGGACGCTATAAGTTGTGAGGGTTGTGTAACGTTGTTTTAATTTTTCCCTCAGCTTTATAACAAAGTATAATCACTTGCCCTGCGACTAGAAACAAACCTTAAATCTGGTAGAAACTGGAAGAAATCGCTTCTGAAGCTGCTGTAGGGAGGACTGTTTTATTAGCAAACAACACGTGGATTAGGGATGGGCGTATCGATCCAAAGTATCGATACTCAAACAAAAATATCGATACTAAGGTGCGTTTTACTTACCAGTGATTTTGTTAATTTTTAAAAAAAATGCGTACAATATGCATTAAATAAGATCGAATAACCTTTGTTAGCGAGTAATTGTGTAGGATAGAACTATTTTCCTGCTCATCTGAACACGCAAATGTTACAAGACAGAACCAATCCATCACAGAGAGCGTTCACTCACTTCTGACAGTGCATTCAAACAGGGCTGCTTTTCCCAAAAGTATCATAAGAAAGCATTAAAGCTTTTGGGAATGGCAGCCCTGAGCTTATCAGAGGACAGGAGGACAGAGTTATTTCACAATAAACAAACTGAAATTGTAGCCTACATAGTTTGTGCAATTACCATTATTTAAATTGAACGTTGAAAGATAATATTGATCATGTTCTGTAATGTTAATAGAAATCATACACTGTCAGAATAAAAAGGTTGCATTTTATGCGTGCAACAGCCGGTCACTGGCAGTCCCTTATGAAAATGAACCATGGTTTTACTAAAGTGACCATAGTTCAACTGTAGTATTTGTAGATTTGAATCATGTGTAAACAAAAAACGTATTTGAACCATGTGTAAACAAAATTATAACCTAATAAGTTACAATTAAGGCGTATTGAATGTTAAAATGCGTTTTAAACATAAAGTTAAGTGCTTATCATTACCCATTTTACTCTTTAATTTAATACATTTCAGAATTTAAAAGTTTAGTTCAGAAGTATCGAATCGGTAGACGATACTGCCTTGAAAAATATCGGTATTGTATCGAAAACAAAATAAGTGGTATCGCCCATCCCTAACGCGGACCCTTTGACGGCGTCGCTCATGAATATTTAATACATGATGTTAGTTTGTTTGTTGCTTGGTGTTCTGAGCTTCCCATTTATTTATTTTTTTTGCTTTGACTACTATTTCGTGGGCTAAGCTCTTTTACAGTAGACTTTGGTATTTCGCCATCATAAAAATCAGTCCATAAACGCGAATATCACATAACGCTATTAATATTTATGAGATAAACACTTACATCGTAAAATGTATAATTTTTTAAATAAAGTAAACCGCTAGCTCGTGTCATGTGACAAACGATTTTATTTCATCTAGTAACAAACGAAGTAGAGCTAAAATGAGGATATCATGAATATCTCACTTAGTAAATATGAAGCAAAAGCAGTAATTAAAGCATATACCACTAAGGAGTGGCAACAAATGGAATACAGGACGTCAACTTTATGAAATACAGCGAGAAGTAGGAGTCGTGAGAATAACTAAAAGAAGCACCAAAAAATATTCTAACAAGATTAAGGGTTGGGCATACTAGGCCTACTCTGAATAAAACCTTAAAAATAATAAATAAACATCCAACAGGATTATGTGAGCACTGTGGAATGGAGGAATCAGTAGAACATCTTATTTGTGTTTGTCAAAAGTATACTAATGAACGAGAAACAATGAAGAATGAATTTAGAAAGATGGGAGTGGATAACCTAAAGCTTAAAAATATATTTTCTTATGGACTAGATTAAGAGAATTTAGAGTGAAAATTCTTATTGAGGTAAAGAATGTTTTTATTTTTATTTTTTTTTGGCTTTTCTTTCTTTTACTGTTTTTTTCTTGTCCTCTTATTGTGAATGGGTAAACAAATAAAATAAAGTAGGTGGCGATAATGCACCTTAACATTGGTGCTACCCGCCATAAAACCGAAGAAGAAGAAGTAGAGCTAAAATGATGGGAACATCATATTGTGGTGCTGTTTCAACAAGTTGTAAAAACACACACACACACACACACACACTCCAAAAAGCCATCTTTAATTGTAACTTTAATAAAAAACAATCTTTATATGTTTATTTAGATTTTTTATATAAAAGAATACAATTCACTTTAGATTTGAGCAAAAATACAACAACACTTAAATGCATATGTACAAGAAAAACCACATGTATAGGCTATATAAAGTGGATAGTTTAAGGACCTCTAATTTAAATCCAGAAATGTCATACATGGGATTAAGCAGGATGTCATTCAGTCATGGTCTGAGAGAGAAAGAGAGAAATCCACATGGTTTATTAGAAGCATACCTTGAATTTAATAATTAATTATGAATTAGGCCATTCAAAATAAATAACACACACACACCCCCCACACCACAAACATCAATATATACACTATATACCTATATAATAAAATATGTTTTCTAATTAAATTTTCTAATTAAATATTTACTGCATAGCCTGTAAAGTTCCTTCTCTGATTATACAGTTTAACTGTAAAAGCAGAGGAAATTGCTGTCTGGACCATACTGACCACGGAGATGGTTGTCTTCAATCCCGTGCTGAAATGCTGATTTA
This sequence comes from Sinocyclocheilus anophthalmus, assembly GCA_018155175.1. Lineage (NCBI taxonomy): Eukaryota > Metazoa > Chordata > Actinopteri > Cypriniformes > Cyprinidae > Sinocyclocheilus > Sinocyclocheilus anophthalmus. The sequence goes on along the minus strand of JADLZN010010213.1, from coordinate 54,936 downwards.
AAGAAAGAGTCCTTACCAAAACATGCAACTGTTTAATACGATAAAACTCTCATATATGAGGGTATGAGATACATACAGTGGCATAATACTGGTGGTCACACATCTGGCGTGATCCCATATGGCATTCGGTTGCCGGATTAAAAGCAATGTCAGCATAGTACATGATAAGTGCAATAACTTAGATGATAATGGCCACAGCAGAGACTGCCAAACAAACAGAGACCTAAAGACAAGTGCAAATTCCATTATTTTTTGTCTTTTTAATTATTAATTTAGATTTTCTGTTATACAGAATGTGCCTGCTGATGTGTAGCCTTTACAGGAACGGCATATACCAATCTCTAAAATGTGCTCTAACAGTTTGTCTGTCTTGTTGTAAGTTCAAACTCACTGCTTTCAAGGTGGCATATTTTTCCACTGCTATTCCAGCTGCACCTGAAATTACAAACTGTTTGGAAAAAAGGAAACAAAAAATGAAGTTCAGTGATAGGTCCATCATTGGCAGATACACAATTTACTGTACATTACTTTAAATACTTTGCTATCACCTTAAACTGTTATATAACCACCATGTCCTAACGTATTAGTGTAATATTACCATAAGGCCACTCCACCATGGCACACCAAAGTTAAGTATCATTGTGATCTCAGTGGACAGCAGAGGTATAGAATAGGAGATGATCAGCAATCCTATTACTATCTGAGCGACCTATGAGAGACAGACAAAAAGAGGGGTGGCTCAGCATGAATTTTATACATCAAGTAAAATATTATATATATTTTTTAATGAACTGAAATTATTATCATTATTATTATCATTACATTCAATCAGTTAGCTGAGGTGTGATGTAAACTGTTTCAGAAAGTTCTTAAACAAAAATGATCTTTCTTCCTATAATGAACTTTTTTCACCTTAAATACCATGACGGAGGTTGAGACCACCAAACACCAACTGCGCAAAGGCACCAAACATGCCGTAACAAAATGGTCACTGCTACGGATGCGGTTCACGGTCGGCGGTTGTGGTGGGTGTGTGTGTGTGTGTGTGTGTGTGTGTGTGTGTGTGTGGTGTGTGTGTGTGTGTGTGTGTGTGTGTGTGTTGTGTTCGCTACACTGTCCACTGCTGTGGTGTGCACTTGGATGGGTAACTGCAGAGCACAATTCAGTATGGACACCATACTGGCTACGCTACACGTCACGTCACTTCTTTCAATGTTTCAATTCATTAAGTGTTTAGCACTCTTTCACATTTACACAATATGAGTATTAGTGCTAAATTGTAAATAGTTACGACTATACTAAAATATAAAGGGGGTTCTTTTGATGTTGCTTAAAAGTACATTATTTTGTGTATTTGGTGCAATGCAATTCGTTTATGCGGTTTAAGATTCAAAAAACAACATTTTCCACATTCTGTACATTATGGTTTCTCCTCTATGCCCCGCCTTTCGGAAACGTGTCGATTTTTACAAAGCTCAGCGGTCTGAAAAAGCGAGGTGTGCTCTGATTGCCAGCTATCCAGTGCGTTGTGATGTGGCCGAATACCTCAAGCGTGTGACGGAATGTTACACCCCTTACCATATTGTGAAGCCGTGTCCCGGAGCGATGAGACAAAAACAATAAAAAACATTATAACGAGGCCTTTGTTGAATACAGGGGGGACTAATGACGGAGGATAAGACTATACGGTCTTTTAAGGGCGGGGCTTGAGTGAGCGGAGGCGGGGGGGCTTGAGAGAACGGCAGCGGCGGCGGGTTTATGGCAAACACATGGTGACGACCCGGGCTGCCTATGCTTAGTCAATGGTGGAAGCCGATCTGGCGTCCTTAGCGTACGTTGATGTTTTCCTCAGCGACCGACGGATCAGCTCCAGGTAGGGCTGGGCAAAAGATCGAATGTGATTTTCATACGAATCTCAACAGTAAAGCCACTTCTGGTGATTAGTAGTAAATCTCCAGAACGTTCTTTCAGATGGAGCGGCATTTACTACACAGAGCCATAGATCTGGGGGGGAAAAAAAACCGTTTCACAAAATCGAGTTAAATCGCGGCGATATGCTTTTGCACAGCCCTAGCTCCAGGTATCCAAGCGGATATCGTCCTCTTTTTTGAAGGCCAAACAAAGTAGTTTCGCTTTCACAACGAAACACTCAGCATCTTCACGACATGGCAGGCAGCAACAATACTACAGCGAGAATAAAAGTTACGCCTTCTTTCTTTGTGTGAACATTTGGGCGGCGTTATGCAAATCTTCCCACATCGTGTCGTAGGTATGTGGGGGCGTGTTAGAACGAGCCGTTTTAGGTAGGCGTGATTGACTCTTAACTTTTATAAAGAATATCTCTTTGGATTTGAGACTTTAGTCTTTGCAACTTTACAGATCTTCTTTATGCACCAAGAGCTTGTAACACTGCAAAGAGAAAGGAAAAATTGAAATCACTTCATATAACCCCTTTAAGGACCCAAGCTTTTTATTTATAAGAAATTTAAATGACTGAAGCCTAGTGATGGAAATTTTGATTCTTTCAAGAGATTCGTTCATTTTCAGTTCGTTCACTGATTCGTTCAGTGACCATTTCTTCATATTACATAAATACGCCAGCAGGTGGCGAAAAAGAGTGTCTTATCTGTTATGTCTTAAGTCAACGAACGTATTCACTTATTACAAGAAACTGATTTGGCTTTATTAAAATGTGTGCATAATCTACTCATTAAATAAACAAAGTTTAAATAAGTTGTTCAGATGACCAAAGCACAATGTTTTCTTGCATATTTAACATTTTAATTGTTTGGTCAGACATTTACACATTCATAAATCGGGGATTAAACGTTGAGTTATGTTCTGTATGCTAAATATGAATATATAAACAAGTTTATTTGCACAGTACCTATAACTGCGCTTTGCATCCGCTTTCTGCTGATTGCTGATCGAGATTGACATGCTTAATGGCCGACTGACCCAGTACGCTCTCATTCATTTCATTCACGAACGAGATATGTACCAGTTCATTCAACTCGTTCACGAACGAGAAGATCTCTCTCGTTCAGACTCAAAAGAAACTCGTTCAGTGAAGGGCGTATTCGTTCACTACATTAAACAAATCACACGGTCCGTCACATCTCAAACTCGAAGGCTATTGGCTCGAGGTTTAGTCATTCTTTGACAGGATGAAACAGTCCACAGAGCTACCCGGTTCACTGATCTGCGCATGCGCTGCCAATAGCGCCGCGCTGCTGTGGAAGGAGGAATTTCAGTGAACGAGAAATATGAGTCAATGGATTACGTGAACGAGAATGATTCGTTCACCAAAAAGATTCGTTCAAAAAGAACGATTCGTTCACGAAGGTAACAACACTACTGAAGCCATAACACGACGTTCACTCACCCCGAATATTTTGGGCTCCTTTTTGTTTGTCTTGTAGCTTTTCCTCTACCTGAGTTGGGCTAGTGTTCACTGCCAGGTCCGTCGACACGGTCAAAGCCATCCTTCGTTTTCAAGTAAGTGAAGTTTGTAATAACAAATGCGACAATGATGAGCACGTCTTTAAAGTAATGTCAGATACTTTTAAGTACAACAAACTCGATGTTCATGCAGAGCGGAATTCCACATGAATGAGTGAGACAGGCTGACCTAAAAAAAATCTGTAAGGATTCTGCACGATCTTTTGAGTTATTTGTTGTGTCCTGGCTGCACTCGTCTCTTCAGTGCGCAACAATCCCAAGGAAAAGATCTGTGCTTCAATTCTGTCTGCAATACAAAAACAGTTTTTGCGTTTTTATGCAAACATCACAAAGAAAAGGTCTGTCCAGCCCCCTTCTCCCATAGGAACTTTTATTAAGTGTTTTCGATCACTTCATAAACAGCTCTCTGTTCCCGTCAGTCACGAGCTTTCTAGGATTCTCACATTCGAGGTGAGTCGGTCGTGCATTATTTTAATAAAAATTACATTTGACCTGACATGTTTATCAGTAACATATAACATAGCCTACTTTATATATTCATGAGTGTATTTATTTTTTTGGTGATACCTGAAAATAGTTTTTAAAAAGTGCATTTAAATTGTGTAGTGGCTTGCAATGGTTAGCGTGTGTATTTGTGATTGTATACTATACAAATACATAAAAAAGGAAACTGGAAGGAGTTTTGGACATCTGGGCAGTCCAGCCCCTCTTAAGGCAATGCATGTAGTGTACTATTTATTTTCCTCTGCAGTGCTGTTGAGCAATCAGGATTGTATCAAGCTGTGCTGCTCTTCTCTCCAGACACATTTTCTGTATTATATCCGCCCACTTCCTCTCCTCGCAAAGATGTTTTTCTCCACCAGCATCTGTATTCCTGCAATACGTTCTATTATTCCAGGGGGATCAGATCATGTTTCATAACGACTCTCGCTTTTATCTCAGTCTGTAAAGAGCCATTACAATCACTGAACTGGACTTTGAAATGTCCCTATTTTTCAGTACCTAAATCGAGTTTTAGCTGGGTTTTCAAGACGTCAAGCAACCAAATGCCGTCTGCTGACTCGGATCCTCCCAAATTCCATCGCCTGTTCAAGTTTTATGACCCTGAAGTGGTGGCAGTAAGTGGATGTGGACCAAATAATTTGTCATTAAGGAAGACAGATAATGGTAGTTTGGGATCTTACTGTAATCATGCTGTAATAGTTTCATTTGAGATGTTTTGCTTAATGTTATTGTTGAAAATATGTTTGAATTTTTACTCTCACCATGCGTTTTCCCTCTCTAGCTTATGGCAATATTACTAGGTTTGTTCCAGCTCCTCCTGACTATACCAACCTACAACATCAGCATTGATATAAAATATTTGTTTGTGTGCCCCCTCTGTGTTGGTTCTGTGGTATGTTTATTTCACTACTAAGATACTGTAGTTGTTATGGTTTTAAATGATTGTCATACTATTATGGCAAGTTTGCTAAAACACAAAATACATAAAATGATCATACACAAAGCAAACATATAAAAATATAGCATAAAGTCCCATTAATACGTTTTCGTACAATTGCATACTTTCTTCTGACAATTTATTTAATGCAAGATCAACTTTCTCTTCTTATTCTGATGTTTTTTATGTAGTCTGTGATTGCTGGATCATTTGGTTTGGCATCTGAAAGAACTCCTAAGAGAGAACTGGTAAATTCAAGTAACTAGAGCTTCTTATTGGATGTGGATTGTTAAGCTTTATTCTGAAGTATATGCAATTATCTGTTTTTCTCCCTCTAAGTTAAAAAACTCTCTGATCTTTGGTCTTGCTGGCCTGGTGGGGACACTGATTGGTCTTATTCTGTATGCTTATGCTGCAAATACGTCTCTGGACATCCCTCCTTGCTCACTTGAATCCCATGAAGACGATGCTTGTCCACAAACAATCTTTCAAGTAAGTGAAAATTATTGATTTATCCTGCCATTAGCCAGTTATACAAAGTAATATAAAAACGGACCTGTTTAACACATTAATATCTTCCTGCCTACTTCAATATTTTAACGCCAAAAGATGCCACTAAATTGCAAAAAAGCATAATACACATTCTGTGCTGTTACACACTATTTTTGGCATGGTTAATGGAATATGTATATGCCACAAATTATATATTATCAAATACTTCTATGTTTTTTTCTGATTTTTATTTCACATGAAATAAATCTTCTCTTTTTGTTTTGACAGAGTTTTTACAAAGTGATCTCTGGGCAGCTGTTGCTTTGTGATATAGCAGCTCTGGCTCTTCATTGTTTCCTATCATTTTCTGCATTTAAAGGACTGAGAATACACTAAGATTGCATTATCCATACACCTTCTCTTTTAGGCACAGATTTTTTACGAGCATTTAATCTTTATATTTAAATTAGTATTTTGTCTCTAAATCATAATCATTGCTATTGTTTTTCTATCTTTGTTTTTTTTCCCTTAAAATTGTGAATTTACAATATTGTCATGTACAAAACACATATTTGGAAGTCTTTGTGAAACTGGAGGCATTAACTTACACTGTAAACATTTTACCTGCTATTACTGAACATGTAAGATTATTTGCTACTTTATTATTATTATTATTATTAAAAAAAATGGTGTCAAAGTTACAACCTTGATGATGGTATTTTCGACCACTTTGTTTCATTAGCCATGAAATCATTGCTATGAAACGATCAATGAAACTCTGAAAGCTCATAAAATCACAAATTACTTTGACAAATGAAATGGATATAATCAAATATGTAAAATAAATGATGAAAATGTATAGTTGTAAAGTGCCTGTAATTCCAAACGCTAAATTAATGTTCTACTATGGGTGTCTCTTTAGTGCTTATATTTGTAAATCTGTAAGACAATTCTTTCTGCAATATTAAACTTCTATATAAAAAAAAATGATGTTGCCTTTCTGGTGAAATATTAGGACCAACCCTACTGCCATGTCACATAGGCTATGGAATATTCCCGTCACATCGATATATATATTTGGTCACATCGGGGTTTCCCTTTCAGTCAGCTGAACATACGACGATACCATATAAAATCAATGTTAGGGGAACATTATGATATTTTCACGAAAGGACGAGAACGTCTTTTAATTTTTCTGTATTATAAAACCTGTATATAGTTATTTAATCTATACTCCAAAACTAAATGTGATATTATTGGCAAGAAATGTAAATTGTGTTTTTAGACTGTTTTAAACATATCTCACTTCCCTCGACAAAATGGACAATGGTTTCATCCAAAGATGGCTACGATGTCTGTCAACGAGAAGTGAAACTTTCCTTTAAGAATAGGGATATACCCCGGCAGTTAACCTTCATTTGGACTATTTTGCTTGAATTGACATCGATGCGGTTTTAATGGACACACATTATCACGTTTTTCTGAGTTGTTATTTCGTCCGACGCCGTTTTGTATTGAATACCAACCCGCCTTGCTCAACTGCTCTCTTTTAAGTGAGCTAGCCGACCTGCTAACCGCGAGGAGATTCCTGTCTCCGGGAATAATTTCGGTAACATATTTCCACTTTGCCGCGCTAAATAACGCACTACACCTGGTACTGATACTGTCACCGAAGTATTTCTCGCAGGAAGCGGGCTTTAACGCCGAGGACGCTCGCGAGCTAGTTGTCAGGCTCAGCACTTCCGTCTACATCTGTACGTCACTCGCTTCCAGTTAAGTTTGATGTTTTTCCATGAGCACTGTGCGGAGAGGACTTTGATTTGCTTGTACCTTGTAAGTATTGGGGGATTCTTTAAGAAATATCAAGCAGGTAGAGTTAAGCTTAGGTTCATTAGCATAATTCCTAGCCATACTTTTAAGTAACCCACTGTTATGCACTGTCTGAATGACAGATGACTGCCATAGGTGATCCAGATTACCTGTCAGTTTTCAAGTAGTGGTTTGATATCCGAAATGACACCTACCAAGTATAAACTGCTAGCCTGGTTCAACTTAAAAGGATCTTTTACCACAAAATTTTAATTCTGATATCATTTACTCATGTTTTTTCCCTAACCTGTATGACTTCCTATCTTTTGTGGATCACACTATGAGATGTCTATAGAATGCTGGTCTTATGATTAAGATGAGCTGTAATGTAATAAGTCAATTATTAGCACACATAAGTAAGCTCACTGTTTATCCTTAGCTGTCCTAGCAAATCAATGGAGAAGCTTCAAGACCTCAACCAGTCCGAGTTGCAGGATTTGCTGGACAACTCGGAGCGGGTGGAGTCTATGGCACTGGAGTCTGATGAGGTAAGATGATTATGAAGGGATAGTTCACCCATTAATGAAAATGTTGTCATTATTTACTCACCATCATGTCATTCCAAACCTTTATGATTATTTTTCCGATGGACACAAAGAGATGTTAGGAAGGATGTTAAAGGGGTCATATGATGTTGCTAAAAAAATAAAATTATTTTGTGTATTTGGTGTAATGAAATGTTTGTGGTTTAAGGTTCAAAAAAATTCATTTTCCACATACTGTACATTATTGTTTCTCCTCTATGCCCCGCCTTTCTGAAACGCGTCGATTTTTACAAATCTCATCAGTCTGAAAAGCGAGGTGTGCTCTGATTGGCCAGCTATCCAGTGCATTGTGATTGGCCGAATACCTCAAGCGGGTGACGGAAATGTTACGCCCCTTACCATACTGTAATGCCGTGCTCCGGTGTGACGAGACAAAACCAATAAAAACCCAGTATCAACGAGGCATGTGTAGCATGCCAGTGGGGACTAGTGTTGTCACGGTACCAAAATTTGAGTATTCGGTACCAATACCAGTGAAAATCCACGGTTCTCGGTACCAATTTCGGTACCAGAGCAAAACACAAAAACATGCTAATTGAGCAACATTTTTATTAATAACGTTAAACAAAAATTAAATGTACAAAACCAGTGCCATTGTTTATACTTATTTAAAATAGTTTCACGTTTTTCCACAAGTAATAAAAGTATGAAAAAAAGTAAACAAGTTTCACCCAAAAGTTTAGTCATAGTTCTGCTGCCACTGAAAAACATCTGAAAACTGTTGTCTGTTTTAGGGTTTGCTGGTGTGTTTCAGGATCTTCCTCAGTCTGCAGCTGTAAAAGGAAAATATAATATACTTAAGTAAAGCAATGGGCTGAGTCTGACCAAATGCAACAATAGATCATTGACACCAGCTAAAATATAACTTTTCAGGAAATAACAAACCTCAGCTTTTATAATAAATTTAGATAAGGTTACATATATTAAGTAATAGATCCATAATAGATGGAAACTGTAGTATTAAAAACACTGTACAATAAGATTTTATTTGTTAGATAACATGACCTAACAATAAACAATAGTTATATAGCAATTATTCTTCTTAGGGTTAATTTCAAAATTTACTAATACATAAAATCAATCTGTTAAAATTATTTAATGCACAATGAACAAACATGAATGATCAAGTGTTTGTATTAAATAACATTCACAAACATTAATGAATGTTTTAAAAAATATATTGTTCACTCACTGTAAGATGTTACTAGATCTAACTCTCGTTAGAAAACATTAAGTCATTGTACAGTAGAGTCTGTACAGGAGATCTGACTGTACTTTTATTTAATCCAAACTGTTCATATTTAATTTTAGAGATATTCAGCCAAGAATTACAACTAATGAACTAAAAAAAAAAATATTTTGGTTACACAGTTCATTTAAAAGCCTCTGGTGTGTAAAAATAGTAAAAACCATTATGTCCTCCTGTTTTTTTTAACCCTAATAAAAGTTATTGGAGCATTAAATAGTTAACAAAGAAATCATTTTGAACAAAATGCATTCTAATTGCATTATATTAGAGTTAGCCGCGCTTATGCTAACGGCGATGTTTATTTCAATCCGAAATTCAAATTAAAATATGGAATAATATTCATTACAGAAGCTCTAAATATTAAAAATGTAATTGAAACTTTCCTGCTTGAACTTGATCACGGTGTTTTGTTAGTTTGATGCGTTTCCTCTTGAGGTCGCCACTGCTTTTATGAAGAGGTTGCCAGGTTTTCACAACAAAACCCGCCCATACGCGTTTCGAGGGGTCCCCCGGTAAAAATCACATTCCGAGGATAAAATACGCATGTTTTGGTGGGGTTCTCCTGGTAAAATTCGCATTCCAGGGGCTAAATATCACATTAATGGGGTAGTTTTTCACTTCGCGGGAAAACCGCGGACTTGGCAACACGGAAGGGTAGCTTTCGGATGCGCATATCAAGAACCGGGTTGAGCGGGTACTCGTACCCCCGGTACTTAAGAAAAACCTGGTACCGTAACTGTTTTCATTTTTTAGTACGACTTTCGGTACGAAATAACGGGGCTTTTGACAAACACTGTGCGGACATAATTACTGATTATAATGACTTATACTGTCTTTTTACGCACTGCGTTGCATAGCGCAGCGTAAACATAAAACCATGTCTGCATTTGTGATCAGAGAAATGGCAAACAACATCATCTACTATACACTGCTCAAAACTCGCGTTTGAAGTCGTCAGTGGCAAATTCTTTATATATAAAATACTTACAGTCTCTGAGTCAGAACAGCCAGCATTGTAGTACTCTCTCAGGATCAGGAAACAGTCCTCCATAAAAATGCATTGCATACACATGAATATTAGTTGAACTGTTTATGGAACAGGTTGTAAATACAACTAAACAACTGATTTCTAGTTTTGTCCTCTTTTGGAAGGCCAAACAAAGTATTTTCGCTTTCGCAACGAAACACAGCGTCTCCACGACATGGCAGCGGCGGCAACAATACTACAGCAAGAATCAAAGTTACGCCTTCTTTCTTAGTGTAAACATTTGGGCGGCGTTAATCAAATCTTCCCACACAGTGACGTAGACATGTGGGGGCGTGTTTAAACGAGGCGTTTTAGGAAGGCTGTGGACGAGTCTTAACATTTATAAAGAATACCTTTTTGGGTTTTAGACTTTAGTCTTTGCAACTTCACAGATATTTTTTATGCACCAACAGCTTGTAACACTCCAAAGAGAAAGGAAAACTTGAAATCGCATCATATGACCCCTTTAATGCTGCTCTCTTCCATACAATGAAAGTGAATGGTGTCCATGGTCCAAAAAAGACCTTCAAAAGTACCTTACATCCTTAAATGTAGAGGTTCATTATTATTGTCATCTATGGTTCTGTGAAGAACCTTTAACATCCATGGAACGTTTCCATTGGACAAAAGGTTATTCAGATTATAAAACTTTGTTCTTTAGGTTTTTATTGAGAACTGTTCACTGAAAGGTTCTTTAGAAAACCCAGAGTGGTTCTTCTAAGGCATCTCTGTGAAACCCTCTGTTTGGAATCTTTATTTTTAAGAGTGTAGCAGAATTCACCATATTGCATGTTTTTTTTGTTTGTTTTTTTAATAGTCCAACAGACCAAATTCTTATCTACTGAAATTCAAAAATTTGTGTCGGGATCAATTACAAGGCCTCGCTGCATTGTTGCCAAACCTACTGTGACACATCCTTATGTGTTATATTTGAATATACATGAACATAAATGAGATTTTAGTGCTTTGGTAGCGGAGAAAAGTTAATTAGTGAATAATTGGATTGTTCTTTTCATAATGAATATAAGGCAAATGCTGTATTTCTCAATCTATGTCTCTGTGAACTGTTGTTTTATAATTGGTGATATTTTGAAGAATTTGGGTAACCAAAAAGTTGCTGGTAGCCACGGACTTCCATAATATGGGCACCAAATACTATGGAGGTCAATGGCTACCAACAACTGTTTGGTAACCAATGCTCTTCAAAATATATTATTTTATGTTCAACATAAGAAAGAAACTAGTCAGTTTGAGCTGACAACTTAAGGGTGTGTAAATGATAACAAAATTTTCATTTTTGGATGGACTACCCCTTTAACCTGCTTATATTATTGAGGCAATAAATGAACATTCACGGTTGTATGTATTGCTAAAGAATTAAAATTAAACATCCGATTGAATTGTCATATATATCCACTCCTCTCTGAACGTCATTTTTGTTTGTTTGTTTCTGGTAATCTCTTCATCACTTCATTCAGAAATAACCACTTATCTACTTGGCATCAACAGCTATCATTAAGTAAACGCCACAGTCTTAAGAGTCCTGCTGAGGATGGATTGTCCTAGTGGACCTTATGGTGTCTATAGCGTTGTAGCTTTTGTCATGCGTCACTGTTATTCTTCTGCAGATTCAGAACATTCAGTTGGAGAGGGAGATGGCTCTGGCTGCCAACCGCAGTCTGGCTGAGCAAAACCTGGACATGAAGCCCCGTCTCGATACGGAGAGGGCACGACTGGTGGGAAAATACGCTCAACTAGAGGAAGTGAGGGAGAAATACAAACAGCACTGTGCCATGAGAGGTAGGGGAAAGAAGGAATTGATTTGGGTTGTGAAAGTAAAGGTTTCAAAGAGAATATAGCAATGAATGCTGGTTAAATTGATGTTTAATGAAGGGGGAGAGAAATTGATTGATGTCAGAGCAGGTTTTCTAAAAACCTGACGAGTAGTTTTGCTCTGAGAAGAAATTAATTATATTGGTAATGATGTGCTTTTGTATTAAACTATTTAAAACAGAAACAATTTGGGATTATCACGAAGAATAAAGAAATGTAAAATATTAAAAATTGCATATCCCTTTTGTTGAAATACATTTTTAAGATGAACATTTCCAGATTTCTGTTTACAACAGTATTCATTTTAATGATTTTATTATAATATAATGATTTATATTTTATTTAATAAATTTTTCCCTATTCTGTTTCTGTTCAACTGTAACTGGATGGTTTATAGCTTGATGTCTTAATGTCCTGTTGTGTATTGGCAAGTTTTTGAAATGAACAAAATCCTAAGAAAAATAAAATGTAAATATCTTAGGAAAGTGTTTCAGTGTAAGAAAATAAATGAATTTGAATATTCTAAAAGAGAAGGTTTAGGCAGTGTGAAAAATAGAATGAATCTTTTAAAAAAGATTATATTATTAGTACTGCTTTTAGCTCAAAGAAGTGTAATTAAAATTACAGTGTTCTTTTAACTTTTGTTCACACTACAGTTAAACTGCACTGGCAGTTTTCATGGCACTTGAAGGCACCCTGGAACCATTACGCTTTGAACAGACACAGGAATTCTTACTGAGTTTCTAAACAGAGCCATGTTGTTCAGCCAGAAAATCTTTTATATGTGCACATGTCTGTCATATAGTGCTGTTCTATGAGCTTGTTTTGTTCTGGCACTCATTCTCCTCCCCTTTTTTGCATATGTGATATTACATCACACAAAAGCTATGTATCTGGCCTCTTTTCCTGTAGTCTCATTCTCCTTTCTTTCTCTGTCTATTCATTACTGCTTTTTCCTTTGTTTAAAATTATTACACATTTTAGTCAACTGATTTGTTTGCATAACAGTTCTCACTTTTCAGTTTCTTACTCTTTTACAAGCCAGCCTATTTATGTATCAACTCTCTCCCACTTCTGTTCTCTTTTTCCCTTCCCCGTCTGCAGACAGTATCATGGGGCAGGTTTCTCCAGAGGGGCTGTTGTCTCGTCTGCAGACAGAGGGCACCAACACAGAGGCAGAATCAGAGGTGGGCCACCAACTCCTTTATAATCACCGGTGTCTTTTTAAAAAAAAAAATTTTTTTTTTTATGTTTGCGCTTTCTGTTGGTGAAACTGTCAGGTTTGTTTATTGATAAATAAGCAAAGGATGATTGTTCATGTAAGAAATGAAAGAGAATAAAACTCTGCTCTTGTTGTAAATAAAATCTGTTATACCTTATACTTATCTGTTATATTAACCTTATATGTTTATATTAAATCCATTATTAACATAAGACATTTTTACATTAAATAATCTACGAAACTGTATGTAATTACTTTAAAAATGCAAAGTTGTATGTTCAAATTATTCAAATCTGGAAGTCTTAATGTACTCAGTTTTTCATAAACACAACCATTCCAAATTTTTCAGAAATATCAGGGGCCTGATGTATAAACGTTGTTAACGCCTAGTTAATTTTTTTATTAATCACGATATGTGCGTGGAAAATTGCGTACGCACATTTCCATGCCCATTTTGTGCGTACGCAATTTTCCACGCACATATCGTGATTAATAAACAAATTAACTAGGTGTAAATATGTGCGCACCGTACGGACACTCTAGATGCGTACGCACTCTTTTACTGGAGGGAGCGAAATAAGGAAGCAAATAGAATGATTTAGTGTTGTTTTTTTGTTTTTTTACATACGCGTTTGATTAAATATGACACTGACTAATGAAGTTGTTTAAGCACTGTGAAATTTCATGAAAGTATATCGCCTGAAATTTTACAACTTTTTATATGATTTTAAACAGAAAATATTTGCAGGGGATGTGCTGCTTTCATAACAGTTTTCCTGTGGTAGCGATTAATGTTTTAATCACATGCGGGATGCTGGGCGCATGACAATTCCCTTTTTAAATTGTGTTCTAAATAGCAAAACTCATGTTCTGAGAAAATACTTTTGCGCGAATAATAATAATCATTTTTGTGAACTTTGTTTGATGGCTTTGGAACATAGACGGTAACGACAGACATAAGGATGCACTCGTTGATCAAACAGTACATTGGTCTGATGACAGTAGAACCTCTGTTCACAGGTGTCGCGCACAGACAGTAGCCTAATGATAACCCCTTTCGTGCTCTTCCCAATATTGTGACAAACACTATATTTAAAAGATAGAATTTGAAGGAAATAGACTTGTGTGTTTTATTTTCAAAATGTTTTGTTTTTGATGCGGTGTGTCAGACAGCTATTTACACTGCAAAACAAATAAGGCATATCTCTTTCCATAAAAATATAGGCTATAAACATTCTAAAATATGTTTACCTTTTAGGCAAATTGCATAAATTGGAATAGTGATGTCTCAAAACACATTTATAGCCCATATCTCATTTTCCTAACGTATTCCTACCCTTAACTGTGTTAAACATGGTGTCACGTGGATGGAATATGCATGGAAATGATATGCAGATGACGTTATGCATATTAAAACTAGGCATTGTAAATAGATCATATATGGCTATTTCGGGGAGGAGACAGGGTGGAGATTCATGTACACACAATCTTCCACTGACTGGGTATTACAAAGGGAATTTTTCGCAGGTTCTGGCGTACGCATGGCTTTATAAATCTGAAAACATTTGTACGTATGCAAAATCTAGCTTTTGTGCGTACGCACACATTTAGGATGAAATCTACGTAAAGTTTTATACATGAGGCCCCAGGACATTTTTATGTTTTTGAAATAAAATTCATCCTTCTGTTCCATCCATCCTTCTATAGCATTTAATGTAATCAAAATCAAATAAAAAAATCAAATAGTAATATTATAAGTTATTATAACTAGGAAGTAATTATAATCAAATTATGAATAATATTATGTTATAGTAGAATATTATGGTATTTATTACAAAATGTAAATTTTTAGCTGTCTTCCAAGAAAATTGTTATATAATCCTTAAAAGGATTCTTTGAACAGAGTTCTTGAATAATGCAGTATTAAAAATTTTTTTTCACATTTGAAGGCTTATGAACTACTGATTTCCTAAGCATAATATAATATTATAAAACTTGTATGGTGTTACCAACCCCACAATTTGAGGATTTGAAAATCACTCAATCTCTTTCTCTCAGGTTTTAGCAGATGAGTTTCTTGAAGGTTCGATATCGCTGGACTCTTTCCTCGAACGCTTCCTTTCCCTCCGCTCTCTGGCTCACACGAGACGAGTGCGCATTGAAAAGCTGCAAGAAATTCTCAGCCGAAAAAGCAAAAAGATTGGAGATGCTACAGTGACATCACAAACCTGTGCTAATCAGGATGCTGGATCATCATCGCCGTGGCAACAACCGCAGCCTCAACGGCAACAAAGCTCCAAAATCAATGCACCCTCCAATGCCTCAACTTCTGCTCTGCCCTACACCCCCTACCCCGTTGCTCCTCCCTCAGCCTCCACAGCGGGCACCACTAACCCTAGCACAGCGTTTCAGCCCTACCCCAGCCAGGGTCCCCCCTTTCCTCCATCAACAGGCTACACAGCTCCCAGGCCTGCGTTTGGTCCTCCCACTTGCCCATACCCCACCCAACCACTATTTCCTGCCCCACCTTTTGGGCAGTTTGGTCCCACGCCCGCCCCGTACCCCGCTCCATACGCTTATGGAGGATACAACTACCCCACAGGCCCCCATGGGCCATCAAACCAATCACCCACAGCTAGACCACTTTATAGGCCAGGTTTTGGGGTACCACAACCATACTCCTGAGCCACTCTGTGTGTGTCTGTCTTTCTCTTTTTCTCATGATCCTCCCTCTCCCTCTTTTCTCCTCCTGCTCTTACCCTCAGATTTGTGGTTTGCGTACCCACGTCACATCCTGTTCCTGTCTGAGGCTTATAAAGACAATTGAGATTGAGCTTGTGCTTGTTTCCCCCATGAAACCTCAGTCAGAGACTCAATATGGGCCGCACAGTCTTAAACGGCTCTTGTCCATTTTAAAGCATGTTATCAGTTTGCAAAAAATTCTGATTTATTATTATATTTAATGACGAGAAATTTTTTTTTTTTTTTTTACAACATTGTATTACAGCTCAGCCTTATTTGGCTGTTGTTTTTTTCCCAATCATTTTGTCAAAATTCTAC
Source organism: Sinocyclocheilus anophthalmus (assembly GCA_018155175.1). Lineage (NCBI taxonomy): Eukaryota > Metazoa > Chordata > Actinopteri > Cypriniformes > Cyprinidae > Sinocyclocheilus > Sinocyclocheilus anophthalmus. The sequence goes on along the minus strand of JADLZN010010213.1, from coordinate 38,736 downwards.
TGAGACGCTACATGGAAGTGTTACGTTAGCGTTAGGCTAATCTCTTGTCTATATCGACCCTTGTTGACAACATCAATCCAGAAAGCACAGCACCATTTTCCATTCCATCACAGATGAAAACTTCTTCAAAAAGCCGAGCTTATTCGTTATCATGAATACATTTAGACAACTTCCACGTGTGCAGATTTGGGTGCGGTGCGTCCTGTTATGAAAGCTTAGTGTACCAATGCACCAACCGATCACTCCAAACTCTCTCGATACTTCTTTTGCTCCCTCTTTTTTTTTCTTTCACACCCTTCCACTCCATTTATTTAATATACCACTTGACAATGATTGGAAGAAATAGACTTTTACTGTAAGTTTTCTACTGGGGACGGTGTACTTAACAAATTAAACTAAAATTAAAGGGAAATCGGAGAACAAGGGATATTAATATAGTCATATCTATCTTCTATAGCACAGGATTTGGTTGGGCAGTTGAGGCATAACATAGCACAGAGTATATGCAAAGAAAATAGGAGTTTCATAACATGCTTACTTTAGTCAATATAGCATTCTGCACCTACCGTTAATGTAGATAGACCTTTTGTGGTAAAACTATGCAGACGAATGCCTGGCTGCATATTTTACACTGAATTTAGACAGAATGAGACATTGATGGTCTTGCACAGCTAGCCGCCCAGTCTGTTTCAGAGGCACATTGCCCTCAGAATCATAACGTGAGTGGGATTGGATCTGGTTAACCAACAGAATGCTTTATTTTGTGGTTTGGTTTGAGTCCACCTTCAGATTCTGCCACATGAACACCCCGCTAGACCACAGTTGTAGGCCTATCCATCAAAACGGCCTGTGCGTGTCATTACGTGGTGTTATGCAGATCCATAAAAGCCCCATCTATTTGAGGTATCCTTGTCTGCCAACCGGAGAACCATGTGAATCACACTAGCACTCCACACTAACAGTCCCGAACTCTTTGGCAACAGGAGCTGGGAGCGGGGCCTTCGAACCGTCAGCTTTAGAATAGGCGTGTGGGGTCTCTTTATTTTTGTACTTTAAAGCAATTCAAAACCAGAGGCATCCTCAATCAGGCCTCGAGTGGCTTTATCTAATTCATGAACTCAGGTTTGTATTAAAACCCCCACGTTTAGGTTCCCTCCCCAGCACCTGGAGCGAGGGAGAGGGGTGATACGACACGAGGATGAGCGAAAACAAATGGGATGAAAATTTTATTAGCACATTGATTTGCAGCATTAGAGGAAAGAAATTATATTGCATTGGTTGTGATGTCTGTAGCCTGTTAAAAGTGTATTTTTATTTTTATTGTCATTTTTTTTCCGGGTGTGAATATTAAACACTGAAGTTGATCTACGATTTCTGTGTTGATTGGAATAACTGATTTTTTTTTTTACACTGTTTTATAAGTGAAAAATGAATTATTTTATCCAGCACATTGATCAAAGGTGACAGTAAAGACTGTGGACCCCATGGGACATTTAGCGGACATTTTCGAAATTGAGATTTATGCATCATCTAAAAGCTGAATAAATAAGCTTTCCGGGATACAACTATTTGAAAATCTGGAATCTGACGGTGCAAAAAAATTCAAAATTTTGAGAAAATCGCCTTTAAAATTTTTCAAATGAAGTTTTTAGCAATGCATATTACTAATCAAAAAGAAAGTTTTGATATTTACGGTAGGACATTTTCAAAATATCTTCATGTAACATGATCTTTACTTAATGTCCTAATGATTTTTGGCATAGAAGAAAAATCTATAATTTTGACCCATACAATGTATTTTTGGCTATTGCTACCAATATACCCCAGCGACTATAGGGGTCCGATTATGCTCTTTATCAAAGTCTTGATTTTGTTTTGGGGGTGTACTAGAACATGCTCTCATGCTTGGTGGTTCGAAAAACGCATTATTTTTCACATAATTTACATCATTACAATACCTTTCTCCCCAGGCTGGCACAAACGGCTCGATTAGTTCCGGCTTTGATGAAGGTCCACCTTCCGAAAAACAAAATGTGATGTGATTGGTTAGCTGTCCCAGTGCGTTGTGATTGGCGAACAGCTTCGACGGCGTTTCAGTGCTGCCACGCCCCCTTGCTCCGTCTTTAAACGAAAGCTTTTGGGAATCCGGCACTTCTCTTTCGTGATGTGGAAGCTGTCCTCAGTAAAATGCGCAGCACACAATAGCAAATTGGGGTTATAATGCTCAGGAACAGAGTTAAAAAGTAAATTGCAACCACTGTTTCCTGACATCATCCGCTTTCGGAAGTGAAAAAAAAACAGCGTTTCAGGCGGTCGCGCCACGTCTTTAAAATTCAAATACATTATTTTCTATGAGTGCAGGCACACCGCGTTCGGCGACTGTCCGCGGTGCCCAGCTACGTCGTGTTATACTTGTAAGAATTGTTATAGACCAGCGGTTCTCAATTCCAGTCCTCGCATAACTTTACCCCCGCTTTGCATGTTTTGCACGTCTCTCTTTGTTAACACACCTGATTCAGATCATCTCGTTAGAAGTGAGCTCCGTGCATGAACTGTGTTCCGATTGACATGGTCCCTACACAGTGTCCATTGCTCCCTACTCCCTGAGCAGGGGAAATCCGTTGAAGTTTACTTCACTTCGGAATATTCATTTACAGATTTGCGCTGCGCTGCGCCGCTGTCTGCAGCGTATTCACACACAAACGAAACTTACTAGAGAAGCGTGAAGTGGGACATAATATACCTCTGTAAATAAATACAATTTAAATTCACGTTTCGCACACTTAAATGCCATTTGTATGGAACATATACGCTCACTTCAAACTGGAATCATGGAGGAATATCCGGTAATGTCCACTTCGCAGGGCACTTACAGTCAAATATAGCAAACGTATGAAGCAATAAGAGAAACATACAAAATGTGCAGAGCGGGGATACGCGAGGACTGGAAATAAGAACCGCTGTTCTAGACATGCCAAAAATTTGAGGCTACAGCACAGCAGCTGCTCTTCTTCTCGGTTTTCTCTGATGCACTAACTCTGCAGCAGCACCACTTCTTCGTCGTCTCGTCTCATGCACTCACTCAACCAAGCGTTCTAACCACGACCTAGCCCCTCCCCACCCCCCAACCAGTCAAATTTCTGTAGGCGGGAATTATTTTAATAGTATTCTAATGGGCCGCTTTGTGACATCACAAAACCCTGAAAACCAACGCTGTAGTCCAAACGAGCTGTTTGTTGTAGTTCTTGAAAAGGGATTTTTTTTTAACTATTTATCTCCCTTTGGAGTGGGCTTTGAGATTTGTAACTTTCTAGATCTTTTTTATGCCCAAACATACACACTACACACTGACTAAAATTAAAAAAGTGAAAAAGCATAATAGGACCTCTTTAAGAAGTAAAGGTTTTTAAAAAGGTTTTGTGGTCCAGGGTCACATTTATAATGTTCCAAAATATTTCTATTTCCAATATGTGCTGTTCTTTTGAAAAACTTTTCACTTATCAAAAAAAGTATCAAAGTTTTCACCAAAAAACTATTAGCAGCAAAACTGTTCAACATTGATAAGAAGAAGAAGACATGTTACGAGTTCCAAATCAGCATATTAGAATGAAGGGTCATGTGACACTGAAGACCAGAGTAATGGCTGCTGAAAATTCAGCTTTGCCGTCACAGGACTAAATTACATTTATAATATATTCAACAGTTTAAAAATCATAATATTTAACAATATTACTGTTTTTCTGTATTTTTGATTAAATGAATGCAGCCTTGGTGAACTTAAGAAACTTCTGTCAAAAAACGTACTAACCCCAAACATAAAGTAAAAAAAAAAAATTGTTTTTTACACGTTTTCACAAATTTACAAGAATAGAAATGGTAGTTCAGCTCATTGACTCACTTTTGAAGGCTGTTTCAATTCCGTTCATATTGAATCATAGACGAGAGTTTCAAGAGGGTGTTGGGGGAATTTTTTTGTACACATACAAAACCCAGTCTTTATGGGTCTCTCTCCAACTTTACGATATAGTAAACCAACCCCGGCGACACCTGAGAAAAAACGAGAGAGTGAGGGAGGAAAAAAGAGGTGGCTGGGAAAGATTGTGAATGAAAAGAAGATATGAGTAACAGTGAAATGAAAGGATAGATGTGGATATCGGTGGTTTTACAGCCTTACCGATTGCCGCAGTTGATTCCTGTGAGCACGATTAATCATCTTTGTGCAACTTATGTGAGTGTTTTCAGTGTGCCGTACACCACAAGAGGCAAAATTATGCAAAAAGAAAGATTTTGAATATGCAGATTTTATTGCTGCTTCATTGAACCATCTTTAATTTTTAGATGAAAAAAATAAAATTTCGCCAATTTTTACCACCAACTTTTAATTTTTAAAATTACATTTTTACAAATAAAATTTTTTTTTTTAAACATTTAATATCAAGTTAGACAATATCACGCTACTTACTACTTTTTCTCCTCCCACTTACCTACGCTCACATTTTTTTCAAGCTTTTCTTCATTTTTTTGTATGCAGCTCTGTTTGAAGTGAGGAAGCAGTGCAATGTGCAATCAAACAACGCTTGAGATTAAAAGACACGCTCTATGTGGAGAAACAGAGGATGGGGGCGGGGAAACAAAGATTGTAGCTCCACACCTCTGCTTATTTCCTTTCACTTAATTTTTCTTGTCACTTGTTCCACACATTTGTTCTTGTCAGTCACCCGCAAGGTAAGATCTGATAATATATTGTTAAAAAGCTGGTTAGAAGTTGTGGTGGTTCATAGATGTTTGACTCTCTTTGAGAAAGAAAATCTTCAAACGCTGCTGAAACAGAGAGGCGAAGACAGCTGTCAACTACAAATGAGACATAATGTAACATTTCTAAAATAAGATTCTAAATAACTTGCCAAAAGGGAGTCCAGTTTGTATCGACAAATGTATTACTGTATGTCACTGTAGTGAATGATTTGTTCTTATTGTGGTTCAAGTCACGGAATGATTGGTCTTTGCCATTCTGATAAAAAAAAGAAAAAGTACAGGCCAAAGATTTTAATATAGCTAGTCATGGTTGTGTATTTGCTTTATCTGAACCACTAAAAAGTAAGGGGGAAAAAAATGAAACATTATAATTGAGCCGAGGCCCAATTAGATAAACAAAAAACAGCATTGCTTGTCTTGTACCAGAGGTCATTCATTTGACCTCTGGGCCTGTTATCTTTTTAAGTGCATAGAGTCACTTTGTTTGGTCAAATGAAGTTATGTTTTGCTTTAAATGTTCGGCAAACGTTTTGTCAGATGGAAAACTCTCTGCTGATGACTCTTACGGCGCTCCTGCTCCTTGGAGTTCGTAAGTAAATAGTTTGTTCTTTAAATATATTTCACTGTTGCACTCTTATATTCTATTATTATTATATGAACTGTTATGAGCTGCTCTGCCTCTGAAACCCTACCACTTGCAGAAAATATTTGTGGTGAGTTGTAGATGCTGATGTACAGTTAGATTTTTATCTGATTTAATATTTCTCTCGCGAGACAAAACGGTCCAAGGAACAATAGCGCACAGCTATATTCTGATGCTTTCAGTCACAGTATTGTACATTACTTTTAAAAACTTTTATAATGCAAAACATTGTTTTCCTTTAGAAATGAAGAGCTATAATGAATATCATATATATATATAAAATCACAACTTAAGGGCCTGCAAGAGTGCATTACAAAATGAGTGCAACTGTCAATAAAATGTCATATGCTTGTATTGATTTTTTTTTATTAATCTTTCTTATTCTTACTCTTAATGCCCTATTTACTGGAAACCAATGTCAACGCGAATATCTGAACATTGTTGCAAGCTATTCATCTAATACGGGTCGACCTTGCAATAACTATTCTTTACACATTTCTGTATTATTCATAAAAGATGTATTTTCGATTTTTTTCTTTGTGTTTAACATAAACTGCACATTACAATCATAAGAGTGTGGCCTCTGATAATGATTGTTGTTAACATGTCAAATGGTACTATTTTATCACGACTATGCATGTAAAGATGCTGGTTAAAAAAAAAAAAAGTTTAAGTGTCTTTGCTATGGAAAAAATGACAAGAATCTTTGAACGATTATATTGCATACTATTAAAAAGTGAAATCATGCCAAATTACACTTTTAAGCCAATAGTCTGCTAGATCAATCATTTTACCATTTGAATTTTAGAGAATAAGAAAACGTAAACAATACTTTGGGAAGCAATTTTCAAAGGAATCGGTCTTAACTACATAAGGTTTTATGTTTTTAACATACACCATTTAACATATTTAACCCCAGAACTAATGAAAGAGCTTTTAATATATTTTAGTTTTCCATCAAAAATAAATGTAAATGGTTTATCAACAAGGATACTTTCTTAAATATTAAGCAATGAAAAGTGAAAATCATATAAATGCCATCTGTATTACACAAAATGTATGTTGTCGAAGAATGTTGTTGTGAATAAACACAGGCATGGTGCATGAGAATTCAATCTTAGAATCCTAGAATTTCAAATGTATATATAATAGTAATTATGTATTCATATGAATAATCATGCATAGGCAGTTTAAACATGTAAATAAGTTAAGCATTTGAAGAAAAAAACAATTCGCTCATTCTATTCCACTCACATAACCATAATGATTACATATATAAAATCATTATGGTTAATTTTGGTAATACAAATTATAGATCCGTTAAGGCCATGATTCGGAATATTATGAATATCCATCTACAGGTGCATCTCAATAAATTAGAATGTCATTCATTTTATTTCAGTAATTCAACTCAAATTGTGAAACTCGTGTATTAAATATATTCAATGCACACAGACTGAAGTAGTTTAAGTCTTTGGTTCTTTTAATTGTGATGATTTTGGCTCACATTTAAACAAAAACCCACAATTCACTATCTCAACAATTAGAATACTTCATAAGACCAATAAAAAAAAAAAAAAACATTTTTAGTGAATTGTTGGCCTTCCGGAAAGTATGTTCATTTACTGTACATGCACTCAATATTTGGTAGGGGCTCCTTTTGCTTTAACTACTGCCTCAATTCGGCGTGCATGGAGGTGATCAGTTTGTGGCACTGCTGAGGTGGTATGGAGGCCCATGTTTCTTTGACAGTGGCCTTCAGCTCTCCTTTTTTTTTTTGGTCTCTTGTTTCTCATTTTTCCTCTTGACAATACCCCATAAATTTTTCTATGGGGTTCAGGTCTGGTGAGTTTTGCTGGCCAGTCAAGCACACCAACACGATGTTCATTTAACCAACTTTTGGTGCTTTTGTGGGCAGGTGCCAAATCCTGCTGGCAAATGAAATCAGCATCTTCAAAAAGCTGTTCAGCAGAAGGAAGCATGAAGTGCTCCGAAATTTATTTGTAAACGGGTGCAGTGACGTTGGTTTCAAAAAACACAATGGACCAACACCAGCATTGACATTGCACCCCAAATCATCACAGACTTTGGAAATTTAACACTGGACTTCAAGCAACTTGGTTTATGAGCTTCTCCACCCTTCCTCCAGTTTCTAGGACCTTGGTTTCCAAATGAAGTACAAAACTTGCTGTCATCTGAAAAGAGGATTTTGGACCATTGGGCAACAGTCCAGTTCTTCTTTTCCTAAGCCCAGGTAAGACGCCTCTGACGTTGTCTGTGGTTCAGGGGTGGCTTAACAAGAGGAATATGACAACTGTAGCCAAATTCCTTGACACCTCTCTGTGTGTGTGTCTCTTGATGCCTGAACCCCAGCCTCAGGTCCGTTGGGAAGGTCACTCAAATTCCTTGATCGGTTGCTTCGGTTGGTTGTGCATCTTTTTCATCCACACTTTTTCCTTCCACTCAACTTTCTGTTAATATGTTTGGATACAGCACTCTGTTAACAGTCAGCTTCTTTGGCAATGAATTTTTGTGGCTTACCCTCCTTGTGACGATAATTGAATATTCAATGATTTTCTTCTGGACAACTGTCAGATCAGGAGTCTTCCCCATGATTGTGTAGCCTAGTGAACCAAACTGAGAGACCATTTTGAAGGCTCAGGAAACCTTTGCAGGTGTTTTGAGTTGATTAGCTGATTGACATGTCATCATATTCTAATTTGTTGAGATAGGGAATTGGTGGGTTTTTGTTAAATGTGAGCCAAAATCATCACAATTAAAAGAACCAAAGACTTAAAACTACTTCAGTCTGTGTGCACTGAATTTATTTAATACACAAGTTTCACAATTTGAGTTGAATTACTGAAATAAATGAACTTTTCCACGACATTCGAATTTATTGAGATGCACCTGCATGTTTGCAAAGTGCAATCATGCAATCGAATGTGCAAAATGTGTGTGAATGCCTTCGAGCACTGCATGTGCAAAAAGTGCAAGATTGTAATGAGTGCAGATGATCCAGCTATCTGCTCTCTGACCTCAGTAACAGGGCGTTTTTATGCTTGAATAATGCAGTGCATATCATGGCATATTTTACATAGAAAATATTACACGAAGATGTGAAGTTTTTAAAACAGAATATGTATTGAGATGTAACAAGTTGGAGAACTATCAAAACTATAATATCTCAACTGAAGCGATATCTTCACATTAGTTGCACTGTAATTAAATAAGAGCACAGAACAGCAGTCTGCAGACGCTAATTAACTACAGTTTCTTGGTACAACTCTCATTACATTTACATTTGAAACTTGAAATATTTTAAACTCCTGGAATTTATTTAGAAACTGCACATTTCATGTGGAGAGGAATGATTGTATTCCAACATTGTCATGAAAATAAATTATTTCCACGTGCCTTTTCCCTTTACAGAAGGAATCTCAACTCAGACCCAGACCAACAACCTTACAATCCCCTCAACCTCACAACGCATTAATGTTACGACAGCCACTGCCCCACAGACCCCATGTCCGATAATCATCCATAATATTACAAAGTCTGTTCTGTACCGGCTGAGAGTAAAATGGTTAAAAGGGAGTCCATGTGAAGGTCAGCTGTATCTGTATACTCGTGAGCGTCAAAAGCCTTTGTGCTCTAACAGTCACACATCAGGCAGCTGGTGGACTGAAGTGTGTAAGGACACAAGATGTGGAGACGTCAAGGGTTTTAAGCCCACTTCAAGCCAAACTAAATGTTTTATGCTCACAAGCAATATGACGATCATCGATACTACTGAGTGCAAGGGCCTGCATATCATGTGCCAAGGTGTGTATGTACGTGTTTATTTACAGGGAACAGATTTACTGTATAGATTATATATGACTCTGCTGGAATGTTTCTCTTGATGTTTTTGTTTCCTATCAGGTTTCATAGGCAAAATAATTGTTACTGTGACTATTTCATATGCTGTGCATTTTGAATAACACATTATATTCTTTCCTTCCCACATTTTCTCAGATTCTCTAGGAACAGAGCTGGCTGCTTATAAAGCAGTAATCGGCATATTAATTTTCTTGATCTTGGGTGTCATTCTGGTTCAGTTCAGTCGGCCTATGTACAAAGCCATCCGCAAAAGATGTGAGTCAGGGAAGTCAACGAGCATGCCTTTCATTTCATATTACTTATTATAAAAAATGATAAATGCTTTTGAATTCAAGCACATGGCACCATCAAAATTTCTATGTTTTTTTTTTGTTCAGTCCAAAAGTCTAAGGCTATATTCAAAATCTGGGGAACATTTTTAAAGAAAGAAAAATGATGAAAACAAAGAAGAAATATGAGATTTTGCACTTTTTCTGGGTCACTAATCAAATATAAGCACATTTTTTAAAGATTGATCATGTGAACTTTTTGTTCAGATGTTCTTCTTCCATCAAAGCACAAGAGTTCATGCAGCTCAAGTACCACAAAGTTATCAAATTCATCTTCATTTTCAAATTCTTTTGCTGAGAATATAATTTGTAAATGCATTTTCACTAGTGCTCTCAAGCATTTCGATTTCACTTATGTAATGACATCTAAAATCAGTATGTTGACATATGGCTTTATATAGTTAGAAAAGTACTCACATTTTCCTGTTCTTGTGCCACAGATTTTTTTTTTTAAACCAAAGTTAATTGCTCTGTCTAATTTGACTATTTGTACCTGGTTTATGCAGTTTCACAAAAACGGCAGAGTCGCTGGATCGGCCCTACTCAGAGTGGTGAGTCATTCATCTCATACATTAACATATTCATGACTGGCTGCTCAGAAAAGATTCAGTATTTTATCTTTCTTCTTTAAGTGTGCTATAACAGAGGTCAAGGTCCCGCAACCAAAAACACAGAGAAGAGACAGTCCTTTCCTGGTGAGTAATCTCCCTCTTTCTCTCTATCCTGACCATTCTGCGCTCTTTCTATTAATCTCTCAGTCGCTTTCATGCTCATTTACTTTGTACTCAATTGCATAATGATGAATTGAGTATTATGATGTATTGGACTTTTCATTCAAACTGCTCAGCAATACAAATCACATGTGTGTGATTTTTTTTGGTTGTGAGATCTATTTGAATATTTTAGAATATACTATTATCTAACATAAAATTCACTTTACATGAAATTATCTAAACCATCATTATCAGTTATCAATTTTGAACTTCTCGACTGCATACAACAATTAAGATCATGCAAGATCATAATTTTTGACAATCTATAATTCTTTAGTTGAATGAGGGGAAAACTTCTAACATGTATGAAAAAAACACTGCATATTGTCCCAAATGCTCTAGCACCTATGTGTGATAGTAGGGATTAATTTAGGCTAATTTTGAATTACCCATTTATCTATTTTTTATGTTTATTTAATGCTAAAAACATGACATTTCAAAGTTTTATTTAGAATAGAAAATGAAACAGCTCATACAATATTTAGTTGCATATTTGGTTCGACCTCCTGAGGCTGGTGATTACTGACAATTTGGTGGAAAAAATATATTTCTTAGAAAGACACTATGTGTGGGGGGTCTGTAGATTTCAATTACAATACACATTTTAAAGACTATTTTACTCAAAATAAGTTTTGTTCTGATGCACTGAGCCAGAAATCTCCACTTCAGCAGCAATTACATACTGTATATCAAACTTCCAGTTTTATTCCTGTCTATATTCTGTTTTTACTGACAGGTTTGATGATATATCATTCACCTGATTTTATACATTTCATTCCAAAAGACATGGTGAAAATGTGTTATTTTAATAAAAAATCCCAAATCAGAGGGCTGTTTTGACTCTCACATATCAACAAAATGAAACAATAATTTTGAACCTAGCTTTATCCAACATTCAGATTTCTGTTCTGCAAATTAATGTAAATTAGTATGTATTTAATTAGATAATACCATGAATGTAACATTTCTCAAAATATATGTATAATAATAAAAAAAAGTGTGCAATTCTTAATGTGATCAAACCCTTAAGAATTAAGTATGGTGATTTCTGTTAGTTAAAATCTTTCTACTAGTTAAATCCTCATCTGGGGTGTCTTGTCTTAAGAGTTTCAGACTCTGTCCGTGAAAAGAGCCATGCACACACTAGGTACCCATTCTTTCTGTGTTGTCAGGTTTGGAGAGACTGACAGTAAACCAGAGCAGAGAGCCCTCCTCCAACAGAAACAGTGACTATGACTCATACGGCTACAGCTGAAGGCCTGTGCTCACAAAAGACTTACTGACCCTAAGCACAACTCTCTCGTCATCAACAATCAGCAGAGTGTTCTACATTACACTGCTTCGGTTGTTTGGCAAGTCAAGAAAGGTGTACATAACCACAAAAGCGCTTACTTAGCAGGCTTCATTTTATTCTTTTTTTAATGTTTTGTAATGACTTGATTTTGCTATGTTTGTTTGTTTTTTGGTATTGTTTTTAAATAGTCAGAAACAAAATAGGATTTTGCTTATGTCCTGAATGATGTTGGCTTTTTAAAAAAAAATGTATTTATGCAAGTGATTGATTTTTTTAGTTGGAGTATGAATAATTTTAAATAAACTACAAAGACAATCATTTAGATCTTTTGTGACTTTTGACTTGGGTGCAGAATCAGAATAAAATTGGGAGTAAATTAGTAGAACAATACATAGTATGGTCATGTTTGAACTTAGATGAGAAATTTGATGAGAAATGTTTTCTGAGGTGGCATGGAAGCCAAGTTAAGGTTGGGAGAGGGAATGTGGTGTTAATGCAGAATTTTGCAGCAATGTGGTTTCCTGTCGTAATTCTATTAACTTCCTGTATGTGTTATTTCTGTCACTCATGCTCTAAATATACTGTAGACTCAATGTGCTCATTCTCTTCAGTTGGTTTCTTTGTCTTTCTTTCCTTCCTTTTTTTCTTTGAATATTATCTATTCTCTCTCCCTCTGACCCAGTTGATTTTTTAATACTGCACTCATAGAGGGTTTATTATCACAATAGCTTAAAATCGTATGCCTTGCCTGACTGATGGCAGCTAAGTAAAACTCTCTTTCTAAGTGCACCAGTGAGAGAGAAAGTTAAAAAGCTTGGTGGGTTTCTGCTTAAACCTTTCTATGTCTTTGTGTGTGTTTGCATGCATAGCAGTTCAAGATGGTTGTTTCAGTTCTGTACATTTTTTTTATTGCTATGTGGCTTTTTCTTTGCAGCTGCTTTATTCTCTCTTCGTGTTTGAGAACAAATACACAGCCGAGAGAACACATGCAACTGCAGGGTTTCGTGGGAGAATGTGTGTTGTGTGTGTGGTGGGTGGATAAGTGTCATCTCCTCCTCATCCTCAGGTCAGAGTGAAGGATTAAATCTGTAGTTTAAATGAGGTTCCAGCAGAGAACAATGACAGATGACAACAGATTACATGCACAGATTAACAGAGAGACCACACTGGATAAAATATCTAGTGCATCTATCCGTCATTTCTCACAAAACACTTGTGACACTGACATCAAACCTACTTGTTACCTGCTTTCAGTCTGTTTTCACATAAATCTTCTGATAAATCTTTTGCATTATCCAACAATGTCAGACTGTTAATCTGGCACTTCTTTTTTTTTTATATAATACTAATATTTATTAAATCGATAAGCCCATCGAGAGAAGTGTTTCTATGTTTATATGTATACATAAACACATGAATATATGTAATATATATATATATATATATATTATATACATACTCCCATTATTTTAATGTATATTCAGAACCGCCCATTTGTGACAACATAAATTCTGCATGTTTTATTATTGTAAACAGAATTGTAGAGGACCCGGGGAGAGAGAGCGAGATTAAGATGAGATAGGAAGTGGGTTTCATCTTCAGATTTACCAGGAGTTTCTTGGAAGGACGTCATCTATCTTTGGCCAGACAGAATATACAAAACGGGGAGGGGGAGATCTGAGGGAAAGAGGAAGAGAGAGGATTATTTACCATTTTAAATGAATAAATCTGTATTGTGTGAATCCGGCACACCAGCCAAAGAGGGACAGAGAGAGTGACAGACCGAAACAGTGCAGAGCTACAAATGGCAAAAAAGAGAGAGAAAAACAACACATGAAAATAAGGAATCAAGGATTTTAAAATCATTTGGATACCTCTGAAGTATAACTTAACTTGGAATATTTATATATTTACAAAACTAAGAAAAACTTCCAAAGCATAGAAGCAAGTATCCTGACAGAAGATGGACTGATGAAACTCTGTGACTAAAATCACACATTGGACTGAGCATGTCTGTGAGCGAAGAGTGATATCTTACTTTCGGTTTTGCACATCTGAAAATCTGAAAGGACCGTTGAGGCAAGTACAAACTTTTGGGAAATTTTTAGCGTATATATAGCTAAGATATATATTTTATACTGTATATATATGTAGAATGTATATACTTTTTTCATTTACATTTTCTGCTTTAACTGTATGAAGCTATTTTAAGACTTAACAAATCTTATTTTACCTGAAATAATTACACGTCATCTTCAAAGATGAAATCTTGAGTATTTTGCGATGGTTTTTTAAAATGCATATTCTATGGATAATATTAAAGGATGTTCACGCAAAAATGACATATTGCTGGTAATTTTTACCTCCCTCAGGTCTCAGATGGATATAAATTTCCTCCATCGGAACAGCTTAGAGAAATTTACCTTACATCACTGCTGACCACTCTCTGCTCTGCATGGAATTGGTGCCGTCAGAATGAGACTAAAAGCAACTAAAAACCTCACAAAATCCACAGGTAATCCTACTCCAACTCCATCTGTCATTACACTAGTGTGAAGCAAAAGTTGCATTTTTTGTAGAAACAGATCCATCAGACATTTTTAACTTCAAACTGTTGCCTCCAACTAAATGAATCCTCAATCCGTTATATTGCCTTCTCCAGTGAAAAAGTCACCATGTCTGATTCAGGAGAGAAATATGCACAAATCAATCAACAGCTCTGTCTATCCCCTTTAGCAAAGGTTCAACAACAATACAAAAATATCAGAACAACCATTACAGCAGCAACATAACCCACAACTCTTATAATCTTAAAAATCACTTAAGATCGATTTAAATACCAAGGCAATTTGACATAAAGTCTTCTCATGGCATTTTTCATCAAAGGAACTTTATACCGTCCTGCCCATATGAGTACACTGAACTGCACTTCCCAGTGGGGTGGGAATAGTCTCCCACAATCACAGAGGCTTTCTTTTTAAATTCCATAGTTAAAGGCAGTGAGAGGTACTTGTCTCTCACCAGTTCTTTTACTCGCCAAATCCACGTTTTTAATCTTAAGAGTCTGTTTTTGCATTTAACAGAAAGAGAGTTGAAACAGGATACAATATTAAAAAGTAAGGACAGATTCAATAAGTGATTGTATAACAACTACCAGAATGTCCTTTTCAATATTAAAACTCCTCGGTTTCCTCAATAAGCCTATAAACCTTTTTAAAAACACTGTCTGAATGCTTATCAAATGAAAATTGGGAGTCAATCTCGGTCATAAATATTTAAAAGATCCCACCTGCTCAACTTCATCTCCATTACATAACAAAGGCTTACAAAGTGCTCGTACATTATTAGCCCCACAACACATTTCTTTAGTTTGACTAATATTAAGCTACAAAGAACTCTCCTCCCTCCAAATTGTGAGAAAATTAACAAAATTGAGGTAAGTACAATGATTGAATATCCTTTACACATCCCACCAAGGCCATGTCATCTGCATATTTTAGAAGCGTCAAATTATCATTATCACAGGTAATTTCATTTGTATGAATAGAAAAAAGAATTGGAGATAAAACACATCCCTGTGGAAGACCAGTGTTTAAAACCACATTCTCCGACTTTTTGCTATTTACCAGCACATGCTGTGGACAGTCCCTTAAAAAATTATGAATCCATAAAATAAGAGTTTGGTGCACCTGCAACTCCTTCAGCCACCTTAAAAGTGTATTTATGTTCACAGTGTTAAAAATGCAGAAATAAAATCCTAATGCAGAAATCTGCCGCATCCAAATATTTTCCAACCTTATCCAGTAGAGTGAGAGTGGCATCTTCAACTCCATGCTCAACTCTATAAGTAAACTGCACAGGATCAAGTTTCCTTTTTTCCTGTCAAGCTGTGTTTACAAGTGAAAACTATTCTAAATAAATTTCTCGTTGGATTTTGATGAAAGAGTTTTGATTATGGATTATGGACTCATTATGGATTTGGCCAGATGTTAAAATGCCTTGATGATGGATTTGTTTATTACAAACACAAGGCTTTTCACTTGTGAATTCTTGTGGATTATTGTGATGTTTTTAATAGCTGTTTTTGGGCTTCATCTTACGTACCATTCCCTGCGAGTGCATTGGTGAGCAAGTGAGGCTAAATTTCTCCAAATCTGTTCTGATTTAGAACTCATCTACTCATCTTGAATGCCTAGAGTACATGTTCTTTTCTGGTGGTGAACTATCCTTTAATATATTTGTTTTTAATAAGATCAATGTAACAACGAAATTTGACAATATTTATTCATTGACTAAGAATTATTGTTCCAGGGTGTTATGGATGGTAGATCTTTCTGTGACCAATTGAGTATTCTGCTATGAGACTTGCCCCCGTCACTTATTCATACCCGTTGGAAGTTTTTATTTACACTGTTTTTCACAATCCCCCCAAAACACTGCATAAACACACACTCTTAAGAATGAAGGTTCTTTATTGGCATCAGTGGTTCCACAAAGAACATTCATGGAATCTTTACATTCTGAAAAAGGTTCTATAAAGTGGAAAAAGATTCTTTAGATTATTTTAAATGTTCTTCCCACTGAAAAAAAATATGGTATTTTTAAGTACTGGTTACTGAAAGTTGCTTTGGGGAACACAAAAGGTTCCCCAACACCTCAAAACCCCTTCTTTTGGTACCTTTATTTTTAAGAGTGCACTTTATGTCCTTTGAAAGTAAGATTTTTAAAAATCTTTTTGAATGTTATTTAGATGGGGAAAATCTTTAGAGCACTATGAAGTTTCTCAGACCAAGTTTGAATTTAAACGAAAGAGTGTGGGCTTTTTTCTTAAATGTATGCATCTTGTATATCAAAGTTTTATGTTGCTGTTAATATGAGAGATCAGTGCTTGAATAATAAAACAGTTGTTACTAATCTCACGAACTAATATCCCGACTCTCCTATTTCTCCATCAAAAGCCCATTGTCAGACACCCCCATCCCCATCGCTTCCAGTCCGGGTCACTGTTCCATCATCATGGCAGTCTCTCCCCCTCTCTCAGGCTGATCTGGGGCTTCTCTTCACCAATTCCAGCCCCTTCACCTCCACCCAGTCCCTGTTGCTCATGCCTCCATCTGGAACGGCCTCCAAACCGCTTCCTTCACGCTACATTTGGTTCCTATACCATCACACAGGTATTGCAGTCTCAATTATGGTTAATGACTTTTATATCATCTTCAAAGATAAAGTTAAGTTACTTATTCTGTTCTACCACTTCTTTTCTTCTCAAGGTGATGTCTGAACCCATTCCTCCCCTGACTCCATCTCTCACTGCATCACTCCTTTCTAAAACCATCGTGAAAGAGATGGAGGGTGACAGAGGAGAGCAGTTTAAGGTGCGAGTGCTGTTTCATATGAGGGGTGATGTTAACAGAGGAACCTGTGTTACTCTCCATGCTTTCAAACAGACAGAAGAACAGAAAGCTTCCTGCTTCACTCAGGTACCATATCACATATGGATCAAGACAGCAATATAAGAGAAGAATTTCAAATAAACCTCAGTATTATGTGATCACCTAAATCTTCAAATGAACACATAAAACAAAATATTTTCGACCAATATATATATTGCTCTCTCTCTCTCTCTCTCTCTTTCACTACACACAACAAAAAACCAAAAAAAACCCAAAAACGATGCGTCAAACTCCGCATTTGAACAGTCAATAGCAAATACTTAAACTAATAACAAAACAGTAGCTGATTCAGAAGCGCCAGATTGTCATAGCAAAGTCAGAATTACCTCCTCTCCTAGGTTCACGAAACAGTCGTCCATAAAATGCATTGCTGTTCTGTTGTAAGTCATCTTAAAGATTTCTAAATGCATCTACTTTCGGAAGGCCAAATAAAGTGCTTTTGCTTTCGCCTAGAAACACACAGCGTCTCCCTGACAATGGCTGCTTCAACACTAACTGCGGTTACTGAAACCGCGCCTTCTGTCTTTGTGTGCACATTTGGGCGGCATTACACAAATATTTCCACATAGTGACGTAGATATGTGGTGGCGTGTTAGAACAAGCCGTTTTAGGAGGGCGTGGCACAGTCTAAGTTTGATAAAGAATATCTTTTTCCCCCCCTTTTCCCCCCCCCCCCCCCCACCTTTTTTTTTTTTTGAGCTTTAGTCCTTTGCAGCTTCAGGGATCTTATCTATGCACAATCATCTTGTAACACCAAAGAAAAAGGAAAACTTGAACCCCTTTAGTTGGAAACTTTTATGAATATATATTTATGACATATATTTAAAATATAAATATCTTATGCCATGTGTATTAAAATCTATGAAAATGGTCTTTAAAATATTAAGAAATATACATTTCTTATATATCCAGGTCAAACCTTTTTTTTCATGTTTTTGTTGAAAAACTCTCCTATGCTCACAGTCGATTTTGTTTATTAAGTACTGGTAAACAGAAATAGTGGTCATTTATTGCAATTTGAAATTAAAATGTAATTGGAATTCAATTAAAAAATCTGCATATTAGAATTTCATATTAGATTTTTGTAGGATCATGTGACACTGAAGACTGGTATAATGGCTGCTGAAATTCAGCTTTGCCAACACAGAAATAAATTACATTTCAAAATATGTTGAAATGAAAAGTTGCAAAAATATTTTACAATATTACTTTTTTTTTAAATATTAAAAAAAAAATTTTCATCAAATTATTCCAAACTTTTGACTGGTTTATATTTATTATATTTATGTAAGTATTTAGCCATATAGGAATCCACTTTGTATTCTTCCATTTCTTCTCAGCCACCTTTTGGGTTGTGTGTGGTCACTCTGACACTTTCAAACGACTGGTTTGAGCCTATTCAGAATATCAAGGCAAACCTGGACCAGATTTTCAAGCAACGTTACCTGAGCAGAAACCGCTCTCGTTCTCGTAACCGTGAGAGAAGGCACCCGTATATGCCACGAGGACCCAGGGGCCAGACTGATCAAATTCAGCTCTACTACTCTTCCTTTGGCATTGTGTCCAATCCTGAAGCCGGACCCCCTCGATGTGTGGAGGAAGTATTGCAGCAGTCTGAGAGGAAGTTTCACTACGTTGGTCCTGTGGGACTCGAAGATCAACAGATCAACAAGACCGAGCAGAGCTCTAAATGTTTAGACAGACAAGTGGAGGAAAAACTTTGGTTGGATTCCAATGTGCTAATTGTCTTCAGCAAAGGGCCTGTACGAGCTGGACGACCAGTCAGAGTGTCAGTAAACCTGAGGGCAAATTTTAGTGTGGAGTCTCTGACCATTAGTTAGCATTAATATTATTACATAAAATTTCTCAGCACATTTTATGCTATAATCTATTGAATATTACTGTTCACTTTTTTTTTCTTCCAGACTGAAAGTGAAAAAAGGGTTGTTGTCTCTGGAGGTCCATCCAGTCACAAACTCTGACCTGTGGCTGGTTAATGTAGAAAAGACAACGGGATCAAAACATGACGTTATTTCCATCATTAGCCACAGCACTGGTACCCATCCAGACAACACTGGGTAAGAGGAATAATTACTGACTCTAGAATTAATCACTACTAATCTATTATATATCAAAAGTTTAGTTTGTTTGAAAGAAAGAAAGACTTTTTTGGTAAATTTGCATTAAACTGATGCATTAAAATGACATTAAAGACATTTATAATGTTACAAAAGGTTTCTTTTTCAAATAAATGCTGTTCTTATGAACTTTCTATTCATCAAAGAATCCTTAAAAAAATATTTTCCATTTTTTTCCCCCCAAAATTTGTTTCCACAAAAATAGTAAGCAATGAGAAATGTTTTCAATATTGATAATAAGAAGAAATGTTTCTTGAGTACCAAATCTGCATATTAGAATGATTTCTGAAGAAGCATGTGATTCTGCAGACTGGAGTAATAGATCCATCACAGGAATAAATTACATTATAAAATAAATGTATAAACTAAATAAAATAAACACCTAGGATATCTGCCAGCCCACCCTTTTATAGCTGGCAAAAACCGGGCCTGCTGACAAACAATTATATTAAAATTACTGTAATATTGAAGCTTGTGTCATGTATTTAAATATACTTGTACTTCATGTGCTGTAGTTTAGCTTTTTGTCAACACATTAAAATAAGTGTACTTGTTTAAAGCATGACATGATATACATCACAAACCCAAGGGCTGCTTCAGTGTAAGAGTCACTCAGTTTGGGTTGCTACACCACACCTCCTTTTTCTCCCACAGTATTGCGGAGCAAAGGAGACAATGAGTCCACACATTGCAAAAGACAGAGCAGGCAGCACAGTACATCAGCAAGTTATTCAGACCAGTCAGGTCTGTAATTTGTTGTAATTTATACTCATGCATGCTGAGTAGTCAGCCTCTCTCTCTCATCTTGTAATGTGTGAACACAGGCAGGCAGGTCAGTGAGTTACGGTTATGGTTACACTCTGTGTCTCCCCGATGTGTTTAGGTTAGTAACTAATATGCTGTGTAGCAATAAGTTAGCATTAGCAGTTATTTGTTTTGCAGCACTGCAGCAGTTATTGTACAGCTTTTCACTGTTTTCTGAGACAAGACAAAAGGACTCTTATCCCAATGTGGGCGACTAACTCCAAGCTGAAGTTGGCAGCCCTGCTGAAAGCTAGTTCAAACAACAATCTGACATCCAAACTTTTATTTTTGTCTTTGTCACTTTCCTTGTGTTACAGCACTTCTGCTCTAAGCCAGGTCTCCTGTCTCTCATTTGAGGCTTTACACAGAAACTTTGACGTAGCGAGGACTGTCACTGCTAGCTGGTGGGTGGAGTACTCAACACGCAAATTTGCAGTATCGCCACATGGGCCAGCGACAAGCTTTTTCTCCTTTACTGACAGAGAAGTGTTGGGCATTGCCCCCATCACAGAGGTATATCAGCAAGATATTGTTAATTTCCATATGCATCCAATAAATGATCATAAGGATCACTACCAGAATGAGAAGTCCCAATGTCTTCAACTTGTCTGAGACTGTTATTTGATGTTTGATGTAATATGTGTAAAGAACAGGAAAAACATAGTGTTTACTGAGATCCTATTATTTTCATTGGCAAGAGCAACACAATTATCAACACAGCCATCTTGACGAGCCAGCCTGTGTCACTTCCAGTCATTGTCCTAGCGGTGGACCTTGATGGCAAAGTATCAGATGTTACCAAAGCGGTGAAGTGTCATTCAGCCAATGAAGATATTGTCAAGGTATAACGATTTTGGAGGAGGTCAGTTCTGATGCATAAAATATATAAATTCATCTAATGGCTCTTTTCTTGTCTGGCAGGTGTCTCATGATTGCTCTGTGCTTTTTGTGGATGGGAGTGAATCAGGAAGGGGCAGGATCTGTGTGGAGCTGGAGTTTTTTTGGGGAATGCACAGTGGCTCTTTGTGCTTGGTTGTGCTTGGGCTCCAATAGTTCCACTGCGTGTGTCTCTCTCTGACTCTGTCCTGAGTCCCATTAAAGGCTGGAGCTACTACAGTGAGAGTGGGTAGGCAATATTTGGTTACACTTAACAATAAGGTTCCATTAGTTAACGTTAGTTAATGCATTCCCTTGTGAAACCGAAGCGAATACTTTTAAAAAGAGTATTACGGAAATAATATACTTTTAAAAAAGACTATAATTAAGTACGAACTGAATATAATGTTTTTGGTCACTTAACTGCATGTTAATTGCAATTAAATGAAAATGGATTATAGTTTAAGTTTATATTAAATTCAATTAGTTGAGCTTAAGAGTGCTTTTGACCCACTTAAGTAGGACTTAAGTACATATTTATATGTAATTTCATAATTACTTCTATTGCCTTTCACATATGGTTAAAATACCGACAAATGTACTGACAAGCATTTATGGTAAACGTCATTTCTATTAAAACTTGGTCATGGTTTTAAATATATTTGTAATGATGATAGTTGGAAATTTAGTACTTTAAAATTACAACTTCCAATAAACTCTCAGATTCATGAAAGTATAACTCTCTTTAATCCATTTTAATATTAAGATTTTAAGTAAAGGTTATTTAATGTTAACTAATGTAGTTAACTAGTTATTCCTCTGCAGACTGTTCAAATGACTGTGCAAGGTAATGGCTTTGATCATAAGGAAATTGAAATGTCTCTTTCTTAGGTGTGAACCAGTTTATCAGAGGTCCACTATACAGATTTTGGCACAGTTCAGTGCCCAATCAGCAGCTCAAGGCCAACCAACCTACATGCTCGGATCACCCGATTGGTTTGTGGATGTGACTGAACTTGTCCGAGACTGGCTGAGGATAGAAAACCAGTATATTGCTGCTCTTGATAAACAAAAACATCTAATTGGCTTGAAGCCTGGAATTACATCATTATATGTTGGTATCTGAATTAAATACACCTAAAGGTTCACCCAAAAATGAAAATTAGATGTAATTTATGTCAATCCAAACCTGTCTTCTGCGAAACTCAAAAGAAGTTATTCTTAAAAATGTCTCCGTTTTTGGCCATACAATTCAAGTAAAAGGGGTCCAACGTTGTTTTGGACCCCAATGGCTTTTATTGTTTGGACCTTCAAAATATCTTCTTTGGTGGTCTACAGAAGAAATAAAGTCCTACAGGACACAATATGAAGGTGATTAAATAACGACTGGATTTTCATTTGTTGGTGAACTATTCCTATAAATGTGGGCCTATCTTGCCCCCCCCCGCCCCTCCCCCCCCTCCGATCCCCATGCTTCACATATTTCTGTTTTCAAGGTGATATCAAGTCAGTGGGATGAGTGCTTGGAAGTGCTAATGTCACTGTAACCTCTGAACCAGTCACTCCTGGTGACCTCTCAGTTCAGTTGGTGAGAGGGTTTGGCCTGTCCATTAATTCCAGCCCATCTCATCCATCTATTGTCACAGCAACAGTGAATACTCACAACACACTGTACAACCACGGGCAAGTAAGTATACTGTGTGCAAACATTTTAACACTAATATACCAGCCTTGTTCTAGTACTCATTATTTCCACTCTTTTTTATTAGGAAGCATCCATCAGTGTTTGGATCCAGTTTGATGATGACACCACCATACCTGTCTATGCCTTTAGTGGGATTCCCTATATTCTCCGGATCTCCTCTTTGGCTGAGTCTGTGGTTGCTGTGACACCTGCTCCATCCCAGCGCATTTTAGCACAAGGTGATGGCGGAGGGCCTCTTGTGAATGCCGAACTTCTGGTCTCCACTTGTGAACCAACATTTAACCACGTTGAACCGGAAGTAATCCAAAAAGGAAGTGAAGCAAAAAGATTGTCTAAAGGCTCTGGCTGGATAAGGGTGAACTTGAACATGGACTTTTGGCCAATGGGAAGTGAGGAAACCAACTTTGAGATGCATGATGTGACTGATATGTTTGTTGACTCCAACAAGGATCTGTATGATAACTTAGAAGATCAGCAAAATACGACGATAAATTCCACAAGTGTCTATGTTGTTGATAATGACTTGTTCAGAAGAAATGACTTGGAGCAGGCAGTTTTGATTCCCACCCATAAAGAGAGTGCCGTGTATTTATCTCCTGGGGTGGAAAAAGAGAGGAAAGAGGTTAAAACTGCTGATAGACAAGTAGAGATTGGCACTGGAGCTGTCCTTTCTCTTCTCTGTCTCTCTTCTCTCCTTTTCCTGGTCAACTGCCTGCCATGTGCACTGAGAGAACAGAGGCACAGAGAAAGCCCAGAGGGAAATGTAAAAGTCACTGTGGAGGAAGATGAGGAAACTGGAGAAGAGCAAGAAGAGAAGGTAGAGGGAAAACAGTGTGAAGTGGTAACAGGATAGGACAGAGGGGAAAGGAAATTACTTTTTGAATTTCAGAATATCACACATTGCATATTACTTTGTGCATATCCGGGAAAAGTATAATTATATATCATGTAATTATACTAGGCTACTGACCACCAATGTGAGTTTTTAGGCGAAATGTGGGAGTATGTTAATGTAAATTATGTATTTTTTGTAATTGTTTACTGTTATTTTCATCAGTACAAGAAAAGACAATGCATAGTAATATGAATAATCATGCATTAGATACAACATATGAATACTACTACACAATATTAATCTAACAAACTTTTTTATGATCTGAAATGATAACTTAAAATCACAAATACTTGTAGGATTTTTAGACTTTTTTTGCACACCACTCATTAAAGGTGAAAAAGATTCAAATGTTCATGTTCTTTTCATAAAACAAAGAGCTGACAGTGTTCCGTCATACAGATCAAATTTCTAGGACTTTATTACCGTAATAGAATTGATGTGGTTCATTCCAATTACCATGGTAAGCAGAGTTAATTCAATTTCAACTGTTTTTGCGAATACAATGAACCACATTGGCAATCAAACCTAATAACTGCATAACATAGACTTCAGCGTTAACAATTTACGCGAACCAGTGTTCACAGCTCTCCCTGGTGGTCTAGTGGTTAGGATTCGGCGCTCTCACCGCCGCGGCCCGGGTTCGCTTCCCGGTCAGGTAAGACAGTTTTTATTACAGTCTTATTGTAATTAAAAGTTCCTAAATAAATATTGTGCTGAAGGATTTGCGCAGTGATCACCATAGATACACAATTATAAGAATATCACAGAAAATCGTCTGGACAATGGTATGATAAAGTGTCGACTGGTATGTAAAATACAAACACATTAAATACATCTACGATTCACATCTTCATAACCTCTTACCCCATATATCTATACACCAGATATTTTGAAGAATTCAGATATCAAGAAACTCAATTTCACCAAACAAACCCTCGTTCTTATCACAGCAGAGTGGCGTAGCGGAAGCGTGCTGGGCCCATAACCCAGAGGTCGATGGATCGAAACCATCCTCTGCTAAGTGTTTTATTTCGCTGTGTTTTTATTATTATTATTATTATTTCAAGCATTATATTTGGTTCCTTTTTTCATAAAGAAACCAATTTTTAATTCTCAGCTTCAACAACTTTTACAGTTTTATTTCAAATCTTAGATTAACATGAATCATAAAGGTTCCAAAAGATCTTTAAAGAAGCAACTCATTTACATAAAATCTAATCTTGCAGACATCTACAAGCTTTATAAACTAATTTCAACAGTTTCCACAGTGAGTTGTCAGTTGGAGATCTGGATATGCAAGATGCTGGAAAATATCAGAGCAACGCTTAGAGTTCAGGTTATGTTGGCAGAACTATTATCTGGGGGAAAAAACATATTTACAAAAACACTTGCGCCCAACGTGGGGCTCGAACCCACGACCCTGAGATTAAGAGTCTCATGCTCTACCGACTGAGCTAGCCGGGCAGATACATAAGAGTTTTTGACCAATATATTCGAAACAGACACCGGCTTCTACCGCTAAATACACACCGATACTTCTATATGATTAAATACCTTTAATAACAATATTTACAGTACTTAAAAAAAGCTGACTTTTTGTATTGCAAAATCCGTTTATACCGTGCGGGTAATACAAAAGTAAACGCCGATGGACGCTCCATTTATTTGTGTTCGTGCACCACCTGCTGCTCGCTTTTAATATTACAATCCACGGACAGTCATTATTAAAACACACCGAAGACAAATTGATTTAACCGATGCTAATCTACCGACCTTAATCTTCCTACTAATGTTTCTATTTTTATTTTTTATGCCCCTTTTCTTTATTGTGTAAATTATTCCATGAATATTATAATGATTCCTTTGACATTCAGAAGACTGCTGGGTTCATAAGAGGCAGGAGTTGGAAGCCCTGCATTGTCATCAGATATGTTATATCAGACTCCTCCACAGGACGCCGACTGCTGATGGGTCTTTAGGTTGCAGATCCAGGCGAATCGTTTCCCACAGCGGGGACAGATGAAGGGTTTCTCTCCTGTGTGAACTCTTTGGTGTTTCTTGAGGTTGCCTGCCTCTGTGAAAAGCTTCCCACATGTATCACACCTAAAGGGCCTCTCCCCT
This sequence comes from Sinocyclocheilus anophthalmus, assembly GCA_018155175.1. Lineage (NCBI taxonomy): Eukaryota > Metazoa > Chordata > Actinopteri > Cypriniformes > Cyprinidae > Sinocyclocheilus > Sinocyclocheilus anophthalmus. Next base: position 13,068 of record JADLZN010010213.1, on the reverse strand, counting down.
GTATGCACACGCTGGTGGGCCACAACATTGGACAATCCAGGGAACGCCTTTCCACAATACTTACAAATGTAGCTTTTCCGTCTACCTTTCTCTATGTGCTTTGGTAGTTGCAGCCTGGCATGAGAAGCCCCAGGCTGAGGTAAGTTGGACATCATTTGGGGAATCACAGTGAAATATGAAGAGTTTGTTCTACTTGCAGTCTCTGTCTGAATCACTTCGGGACTACTGATTTGCCCTGATGCTTCAGTTTGGCTTTGCCTCAAAATGGCAGCTTGATTCCACCTTTCCTCTTCTCTTATAGGCCCCTCTGCTGCTCCTGCATTGCTTACAGCATGTGTTCGGGTAGATGATGCTCCATCCCGTCCACCTTTGGAGCTTCTAATAGATGATACAGTCTCTGACTGAACCAGCATACAGTCTTGATCCTGGTCCAAATTTGTATATGAGCAGGATGGATGTGTGGGCCAGTGCATAAAGCTGGTTTTAGGTTCTGCATGTCTGTCATACAACAAGCAGTCCGTTCCTGACATTTCAGTGGCTGTCTTTTCTCTGCCGAGCAGAGTCTGGTTTGTGGGCGAAGTTCTGCTTTTCACCATTCCCTTGTGTACATGCCCTGAGCCTGTGAGAGCTGCAGTTTCTCCTGTTGTTAGACCCTTGCTAGGTCGACCAGCAAACCTGTGGTACTGGTGCTGTTGAGGCCTACTTGGACTGGACTCAACAGTACCTGGATGTAAATATGTTCAGATACTGTCAGACCACTTCTAATCTGCAAATACTCTTAGCTCTAAATTTAAGATGACATTCAAATCTGTTTAGTTAAAAAGCTTTATATAGTGTGCTTATACGTACATATTCAGTGTATATACGCATTGAAAGGTTAAATCTTCATCTGTTTTCTTCTTTTCATTTACTCACCCTGTATATGCAGTCCGGTGGATGAAGACATTTTGGTTTTCTGGCTCCTATCCAGCCCATTTTCACTCAAATGGGAAAATTCCACCTCTATGGGCTGGAAGTAAAATAAAACTACATTCATTTGTTTTGTTTTGATCCTAAAGTGGCTTACTTTTACTTTGCAGCTGTAGCGTGACACTTTCCTGTTGGCACTATTTAACTCTGTCCTAGGTTTTTGCATCTTAAGAGAGCAGTAAATCAACAAACCTTCTCTGTACCAGGTGCATCTGTGCTTTTGGCTGGTGAGGTAGAAAGTCTTCCGCTACAAAATTCTGTATTTGACTCTGGTGAGGAAAGAGAACGAATGGTCATTTTATTGGATACTAGATTCCAGGCAGAAGTATCTAAATGTTTTACATACATGTTACAAAATAGTTGATGACAATTTTTATTTTTGGGTGAACTCTCCCTTTAATGAAATATATGCATCTATTCTTATTATAACAAAGACATTTAATTCAACACAGATGGTATCATAATATTCTACCACTGACTTAAGCATCAAATAGAGGACTCATTGGCCCTCTACTCACCATCTTGCACAATTACAGCTTGTGCCTGGCTTCTTTCCCACTGGTTGTTTAGATCTTCCTTTATCACTATTGTTTCTGGTTCTCCGACTTCCACCTGTCCTTGCTGCTGAACACATGAAACAAGGTTTTGTGTTACAACATGGCCCTGGCTGGCACATAAACATCAAGGTAATTTACCGAAATGTGTGAAGCTTTCCGTGTGCAAATTAACTAGCTATTTCTTGTATGATGAAGTGTGTTCAGTGGATTGTCAGGGTGTCATAAGGTTCCTAATAACTGAAGTCTGACTGTACAAACAGCTGTGGACATTTCATTCTTTAAAAAGTAAAGTGTGTAAGTATTTATGCCACTGCTGAACAGCCAGAACATGATTTATTAGTATTTAACAATGGTTGTGTTTCCTTTAGTCAGGTATGTGGATCTAATCATGTATCACATTTTACTCATCACGTCATAGTTGTTTCATATGGAAAATCAGAAGTTCTGTTATTGCACAGTGCTGACTAAATTCTGGATATTAGTTAAATAAGTTTGAACTGTCCTGATATTGGTAAGGAAATTTTACACTTGTGGTTGCAAAGGCAGTGACCACCTGATGATTCCATAAGGTTTTACTTCCTCCAACTTCCTGCCTTCAGAGTCATCATTTTTATAAGACCAATGTTCTTCAAAAGACAAACACAAAATGAGTGCAGAAATGTTTATTTAAACATGTTGAACACTTATTATACCAAAAACTATTGCAGACTAAGTTGCTTCATCTTTTTGTACAGTACACCACAGGACAGAGCTTTACTATGAATTTGCTAATTATATAAAAACACTTCGACTAAAAAAAAAAAACTATGTAAATCATGTATATAATTTAAATGAAAGTCTTATCCAGAAGAGATATGATGGTGGTATAATACACACTCATGAGCAGTAATCTGGTGATCATTTTTTGACTCCTAGAGAAAGCAGTTCTTCTGAAGTTAACATATCAGAATGGTACTTCTGTTGGTGGTTTTTGAGGTTTCGTATCCAGGCAAACGTCTGTCCACACTGAGAACAACTATATGGTCGTTCTCCTGTGTGGACTTTCTGGTGTTTTCTCAGATTTCCCGCCTCTGCAAAGAACTTCCCACAGGTGTTACACTTGAATGGCTTCTCACCTGTGTGAATCCGCTGGTGGATCACCACCTTTTTGGGGCGGTTGAAAACTTTGCCACAATATGTGCAGGCAAAGAGTTTTTCGCGAGGAACGCTGTCATTTCTAGTCCAAGCAACTCTTTGTTGGTTAAATATGACATCTCTGACATTGGGGTAGCTGTCCGTGCCTTGTATTTTTGAAGATGTTGATGCCACTGCTGCAAAGTCATTCGTTACCAGAGGCGGATTGGAGGAAGGCAAGAGGATCCTGCTATCCTGACGTTCCTCCCTCACGAATTGGGGATAAACACGTGGAGCCTGGCTTTTCCCTCGTGCTACTTTGCTAGCCCACACAGAAATCTCTTCCCCCTCCTCTGCAGAGTCGACTTCTATGACCTCTGAACGGCGCAAAGGGCCTGTGTATTGGCTCTCAGCCGATCTTGCATTGTTCACGTATGTGCATGATTGTAGCCGTGAGTCTGCTTTGTCACTCCCTTGCATTAAATAATCCCTCAAAGGACTGGATTTTCCATTCAAATCAAACTTTCCTGCAGCATGTAATTCTATGGGCTCTTGGGATATCCCCTTAACACTCTTAAACTCTGGCTCAGATTTAAGCGCAGTGTCAGATCCACTGACCTCCAAAGTCGGCTGCTGCCTCCCAGAGACCTGATCATCATCTTTCACCATCTGAACATCACCAATACCTGCCTCTCCAGTCTGTGATGGTGTCTCTTTTACTCCTAAAAGCAGAGAAACAGTGTCAAGACAAGCTTTGGGTAAAAAATGGGTATTGTTAGCTACCTAACCTCTGTTACTTTTATAACAAGTGGCTTATATTCTCCTATACACTCACCACCATCTCTGATGAACAGTCTCTGCGGTGTTTGGTCCTCCTCAAACATCTCATCCTTTATCAGCACTGTGTCCGCTTCTGATAATACTGCATCTCCTGCCTTTCATGAAAGGATAAATCTCTATATATTAAACAGATATTTATGTAAAAAAAAAAGTAATTGCAGCCGTTTCTATCTATGTCAGTCAATATATCTTCAATATTTGATTTATTTCGTTAATATATCTATATTTTATTTGTCTATGGCAGTCAAACTATTGTTAGATCTACCTATAAAGTTAACAGCTTACCATACTGTTACTTTCATTTACAGCTTGCTGAGCAGTCGAGTCTGTCCCTCCACCTCTCCACAGACCCGAGTTAAACTGAGCTCCATACAGGACGTCTGGATGTATGAAAACCGGAGAAACAACAGAAAACAGGGTACTTTAACCACACTAGGTTTTATAATTTATTTGGTGTGACAGAGACACTGGCGGTAGAATAGTTCATGTAAGGTTTCATGATCACACACCGTTAGCTTGGTTCCTGTATTTGTCTGACAAAGCGGCGCTCACTTGAACCCGGTTAGTTCGATTCAGTGAACTAATCCTCCTCTCTGCGAATCCTCGTGCCATCTTAAGCTCCAGTATGTGAAGTTTTCTCTTCAGCGCTTTGTTTTCACGCTGACATTGAGTCATCTGTAAGTTTATGACCGCGTAGTCGTCGTCTACGAGTTTACATATCTCAGCCACCGCTGCATTTGCCAGCACCTCCATAATGGAAGCTAGCTGCGTGTGGAAAGCGATGCGATTGGACATGGTTAACGTTTACGCGTCCTACAGCACGTTTCAGTAAACGTTCAATGATTTGGGAGCTGGATGAAAATGGTACAGAATTCAGAAATGTAAAGACACGTCTTCAAAACATCGTGGGAATAACAATCATTCGCTCGGGTTTGACATCGTTCAGCACTTCCGGTCAGTAGTAGTGACGTAAAAACCATAAAGGCTCTTTTACTGCGCACACCAATCTAGCGTCGACACCGTTCAGTACATTTACTGAATGAATACAACTATAATTATTGTCTTGGCCACTTTGTCAGTTAGCCTATAGTTTGATTAATTTCGGCTAAACCGTTTGTTTGTGGCTTTTTAAAGGTTCACCCCAAATGAAAATGGTCTCATTTATAAACCCATATTATTTCGGTAAAACATTTTTTTGACTGGATACCGGAATTATTTATTTTTTTAAATTATCTGACCCATGGTGAGATTTTAGCCATTGAAGCCATTCTTTGAAAGATGCATACATCTCATAAAATAAACATTTAATTCTGTTTTGGTACAAGAAAATATATAAACAATACATGCAACATATTTGGCTTGTAACAAAATAAAAAATAAACCTTTCATACTAAAACAAAAAAAAAAAAAAAAAAAAAACAACTTCTTTCATAAGTCATCAATGTTTCGACATACAATTTATATGAAGTCACATTCCCCAATCATTTTGTAGAAGTGGATTAATAACTAAGGACATTATTGGGTGGGTGGGTGGGGGGATAACATTTCAAAGACTTTAGATTACAGATTTAATTAATCATTCCAAGGTCCTCAGAGACTACCTCTGGTGTTTGGCTTAGCTTCTTTTCTTGGTGAGGGGTTTTGGGTGGTTTGTAAACTTTGTTGTAGATGGATTGGTTTTCATCAGGCATTTTGTTTTGTTGAGAGCTGTCGTTTTTAGTTGACTGTACAAACTCAAGTTCACTATAAATGGGCTCTTCAGTCTGGTCAAGTCCTTTACTTGTGTTTAGTTTGACATGGTCGTACACCTCAGAGTACACCGATTCTTGCTGCTTGTCATTGTTTGGCGTTGTCTTGACAGGCCGGCAGTCCATCGCGTCAGTAAGGTTGGCATGGACACAAATGTTAAGCTTTGGGCGGATGACATCTGCAGGATCAGAATACACTGGTTCTGATTCATCCCAATGATGAGATGGCAGGGGATCTGTCTTTATATCTGCATACACAGGTTCATGTCTGCCTATTAAAATCGCAGGATTTGAATACACAGGCTCAATCAAGCTAATACCGCCACCAGGATCCGAGTGTGTGCTTTTTAAGGAGCAAATGGAATCTTTCGGTTCGGTTAAGCCAATAGGACTTGCAGGTTTTGTATGTACAGCATATATGTTTGGGCCAAGGACATCTGCTGGATTAGGGTTCAAGGGCAGTTTTGTGTCTGAAGGCTGAGGGCTGTTGCTGCCCTCCGTATCAAGCAAAGTAAAACTATCAGGGCGTCTTGGAAGGGGTGAGCGAGGAGAACGAGAACGTGGAGAATGTGGCGAGTGCCTGTCTCCAGTAACGGCAAGGCTCTTCTGTAGGCGAATAGCCGACTCAGTAAGGCGAATGATCTCGTCACTCTGTCTGGTCTCAAAGTTAAAGGTTCCAGGGCCTGATTCACAGCGCCTGCCTGCTTCTATAGAAAACAGCATCTAGAAAGGAACAGAGAGAGAAAGTCAAAAATTGGATTATATTGGAAAAAAAGAGTTTACCATATTATATGTCATTTTACTGTAAAAATTTTGTAAAATGTATAGTTTTTTTGGAATTATTTTTGAGAGACATAGCGTTCAAAAGTTTGGGTTGGTTTTTAATGTTTTTGAACAAAGTCTTTTCTTGTCACAAAGGCTGCATTTATTTGATCAAAAATACAGTTAAACTGTAAAAACAGCTGTATAACAGCTGTTTTCAATTTTAATATATTTAAAAATGTAATTTATTCCTGTGATGGCAAAGCAGAATTTTCAGCATCATTACACCAGGCTTCAGTGTCACATGATCCTTAAGAAAACATTCTAATATGCCGATTTGGTGCGCAATAACCATTTATTATTATTATCAATTTGAACCGGATGCAGCTTAATATTTTTTCTAAAACATTTGTTTTTTCAGTATTCTTTGGTGAATATAAAGTTCAAAAGATCAGCATTAATTTTAAATATAATTTTTTTTAGAACATTGCAAATGCCTTTACTGTCACTTTTGATCAGTTGAGCCCTTATGGAATAAAAGTCTTATCAACTTAAACATCTTACTGACCCCAAGCTTTTGCCTGGTAGTGTATAATTATAATGCTTTAAAGTAATTAACAAATAATTTATTTTAGTTAATATTCAACAAGAATATACATGTACCTTTATGGTAATTATTCTTAAAATTATGTTTTTTGTTTTGCTAGTAAAAATATGAGTTACCTTATAATTTCCTCTAAAAAAAAAAAGCAGCATCACATCTGATTGTATTTTACTTAAATCAATTTGTTTAATCTTATTTCTGTTATGTACATTAAGTATTTTTCTGCTGACCTTATCTCGCCCATAGCGGCGCAGCAGCTTATATGGCCACTCCATTACAGTCCTCCTGGTCTCCAGATCTTGAAGAACTAGCATGTCCTCACCAGCTTGTAGCCAGTACTGTCCTTTCAGACCACATCGAACTGAAGCCTCGTTCTGCAGTACAACCACTTTAAAATCGCACACTAAAATGAAAGAGACATTGAGTTCAAAATTAAACATAAGCTGTGATTCGGAGGTCAAAGGTTATACCATATGTTTTTGTTTTAAACCAGATCTGCATGAAGGTGGTTGTCTGCTGTCTTGTTTTAAAAAACCCCACTCTTTATACAGCAATGACATACTGTAGGAAGTGGTGGGACTGGCCTTTCAGGAACATGACAGCGTGAATGATACATTTGACCTTTGTTTGTACTCACATTGTTCTCTGGACATGTAGATCTGATTGTCCTCCATAAGAGGTACTGGCTGTGGCCCACTTTTAGTGTGTTTCTGTGAAATGATGAATACCATTGAGAAACACAAGCAGGGAGTGGAGTAAAGGCTCCAGTACATTACATAACCAGTTATGTGGCTGGAATGATCTGCATTTTTCAATTTATTAGATTCTTGAACTTTTTTTTTTCATACATACACCACTGTTCGGGGTCCCTAAGATTTTTCAAAAAATGTTTTTTTTTTAAAGAAGTCTGTTAAGGCTGCACCAAGGCTCATTTATTAATTTGTAAAAACTGTAAAAGACAGTACAAAAGCTTTTTAAAGTAATATATTTAAAAATATATTTTTTTCTGTAATGGCAAAGCTGAATTTTTGCAATCATTACTCCAGTCTTCAGTGTCACATGACCCTTCAGAAATCATTGTAATATGCTGATTTGGTGCTTTTTTTTGTGTGGGAACTGTGATCTTTTCACGATTCTTTAATGAATAGAAAGTTCAAAAAACAGCAATTATTTGAAATAGATTTTTGTAATCTCAGAAGGTAGCTTTACTTATGTTTTGACTCTTTTGTATCGTGCATCCTTTCGAATAAAGTATTTTTTTTGAAAAAAAATCTGACCCCAAACTTTTGAATGGTAGCGTATATAACAATATATCTGAAAAAATCCAAACCCTCACCTGAAAGGCATTGTTACATATTATGTCCACCCATTCTCCACAGCTTTCTTTCTCTGCTGCAAATACAAGCCTCCTGTCCTCCATCTCCACACAGAAAGCAGCCATGTTTTCCCCTGGACAAGCCTCTGCATGAGGCGGCAGCTTGACAACACTCACACAGTTGGCCAGACGTACAACTTTCCTCTCTGGATGTCGTCTGACCACCACAGTTGACCGTTCATGAACGGCTTCTGATAATTCTAACCGTGCCACGCCGTGCTGACTAGCCGGATGAAGGGCCAACCAATATCGCTTCCACTTCTGTTAAGAACAAATAGAAAATTATTACTTGTATTATTTTCCTTCATCCATGTTTCTGCAATACAATGACAGTTAGATTTATAACATTTGATAAGATCTATTCAGACTGATGGATCCATCAGGTGGAATTTGTGCTTCAGGTAATGAACACACCTCTGGATTGCAAATATTATCATTAAAAAAAAGTTCTTAACAAAGCCGTCACGTTGGAGATATGTGTAAATACTCACTCTTGCCACTCCCTCATTACTCACATGTTTGTGTGTGTGTGTGTGTGTAAGGCATGGCCTGAATCTAGTACGTGAAGTGCACTTTCATGAGGGCGTGTGTTTGCAATGGAATGTGCTGTAATACAAAAAGCAAGGCAGAGATGCGCACACCAAGTTTCAACTTGTAGAGTTAGTCCTGTTCCAGCTATCTCATACCAGAAAATAAACTTACACCAGAGTTCATGCCAAAACACAGGGGCATGGTGAGCTATATTTAAAAAGTACAAGCAAATACCATCAGGCTTAAAATCATATATTTTTATATGACTACCCTACTTTGTTTTTCCAATGTTTCTGAATGCTACAAACTATAATATCAATACTAAGTGTAACATCATTGTAAACTCTGAACTATTTTAATAAAACTGTTTTATTTAGATCAGCTACGACCATTTTGTAGTTTTAGACTTGAAGTTGACAAACACAAAAACATCTACCTGTCTTCAATACCAGAAAATAAATGACAACGTTCCAATCTTACCTCGCCATGTTTCTGATGTTGCAGGTAAACTTCACCTTGTTTCCTGTGAGTGTCCATGTCTGCTTGCTTAATCTCTGACAGCTCGAAAAAGTGCTTTCTTTAACAGTTTATCATTCACAGCACAATGTGTGACCTCCTTTAACTGTTAACACATATTACCAAGCCTTTAACATGAGTTAGTGTAAATGTACACTTAGACTCCACCTCTAAAAAAAACAGCCATTGTTTGATTTAGTGCAATGAATATTCACTTGATTTATGTCTGAATTATACATTTGAATGGTTTTCTTATTTCCTCTACATTTATGGCTCAGTTTGGCATAACCAATATATAAATAAAAATCAAACTGGATAATGCACTCAAATAACTGGTCGCATGGCCAACTATATAAAAATGGTTATCCAGCCTCTCTACAGTTGCATACGTATAAATAACCATACTTAAATATGGTGACCATACTCCCCATACATTCCTTCTAAAAATTCGTTCGGTGTTGCTAGCAGTTGCTGTATTGAGGGTAGGTTTAGGATTAGGATTGGGTTTAGGAGTAGGTTGGATTAGCTCAATACAGTGCCTTCTATGGTCACATAATGCGGTGGGTCACAGAATTTGGGGCAGCTGGCGATTGTAGCACAGAACAGACAACGCTGGAGGGCAGTCGTCGATGGCCTATGCTCCAGGAAGGAGCAACGGGCCTAAGAAGAAGAGGAGAACTGCTCCCGCAAACATTCTAATATTGCATATAATTTCGTGCATCAGGGAGCCGCTATCAATATGCAGAGTATTTAAATCTCCTTTGAATGAGCGCTCGCTGTTCACTTTCACGATTCTGTGTAAAGAAAGATCAGATATTTGATAATAAACTCAGGATCTGTTGAGCAGCAAATCCTCCAGCATGGTCTGTCAGCCATCTCTCCTCGCAACCCGTGATCAATCAAATCTGACTCCTGCTGCTCGTGTTGAATCCGTGTATTGATTTAATATTGAAAGTAGAAAAATTAGAACACGGCTCCTTTTTCGTTTTTTCCCAAAAAATAATTCAGCTTAAATTTTCGTTTTTAGTTCATGGGTGGAAAAATGAATAAACAGCTTGAATATTTGATTTCTACATGTGGGCGGGAATTAAACGCCCCTTTCTGGTGATTGGTCAACCGAAGATCAAACCGTGCCGTCATCAGTTCTTCCGCAGTATCACGCAGCAGAATAATAGTCCTCTGCTGCTGCAGTTGTATGGATTCTTAACACATTTATTGCAACTACATTTCATCTTTTTTCATCAAACAAACAGGCTAATGAATAGCTCGACACAACTCGTACCGGGGCAGAGTCTAGACAGGGCTTTCTTCTGTGTAGATATAAATTCTATGCTTTGCATCAGCTGGGCATGGCAGGGTATGATATGACAGCTGTCATAGCCTACCCTGCTCACCCAGTAAGTCTGTTTGTTTAATTAAGAAATTAATTAATTTGTTTCAAAATAAATATTTAAACACTAAGAAAGAAAGGAAAGAATAATAAATTGGCTTGGGTATATATAGGCCTATGTTGCAAGAACTGTCATTTTGACTGACAACCAGAGAACAACAGATATTAAATATAGCCTACTGTTAGAGTTATTTAATGTTATCTTGTGTTTTATTAAAATTGATTATAACTGATATCTCAAAAGGATATGCACTTGTGCGCAAGCGGGAGCTGCCACACCGGTGTGATCAGTCTTGGCTGGTCCCTGAAGCGTACGATCACACCGGTGTGATCAGTCTTGGCTGGTCCCTGGAGCGTACGATCACACCGGTGTGATCAGTCTTGGCTGGTCCCTGAAGCGTACGATCACACCGGTGTGATCAGTCTTGGCTGGTCCCTGAAGCGTACGATCACACCGGTGTGATCAGTCTTGGCTGTCCCCTGACGCGTACGATCACACCGGTGTGATCAGTCTTGGCTGGTCCCTGAAGCGTACGATCACACCGGTGTGATTAGAACTTTCAGTGCGTCACGTCATCAACTGCTGAATTTAAATCCGCTTTCGCGCGGAGCCAGATCGGACGCGCCAAGCGCGTGTCATATTATAACAAATATTCATTGTTTTCAACCATATAATACTTATTTTAGGGTTCAGACATTTAAATACACATAAGTACTAGCAAAACCATACATTTACAGTTTGTAAAATACACACTGATGTCTATGGAAGCTGCAATAATGATCCTTACAAATATAATCTGACATGTTTTATTGATATCATATACATATTGTTTAGGTAACTATAAAGTTTACTCTGCTCTTTTCCCAGTTTACCGGAGACCTACTTTAACGTGTTTCGGGAGGAGAGGATGAATTTGCTTGTTGTAAATCCCACAGCTCGGATTCAGCGCGAACTAACATGGCGGCGCCCATCACCCGGTATAGATAAACTAACACGGTCAATATAAAAGTGTTTAAACTACCAAACAGATTTAATTGCACATATTTCAGAATCGGAATATCAGATAGTTCATAATATAGTGAGCATGTTTGTGAAAATTTTGAATAAAACAGGAAAAACGAAATAAAAGCGATCCATGTGTCACACAGATCTATTGTGGCTGCGTTGTGTCACATGACAAGCATGACGCGTCGCCATGGAAACAATAAGGCGATACATTTTAAAATAACGGTCGCCTAAAAAAAACTCACGCTGGGGGCTCAGCTAGAATATTTTAAACTCACGTGCGAAAGGGTTAAATTCCGCGGAAAAGAATGGTCGTCTTAGCTAAGCATTTTCACAAAAGTGCGTAAGTTTCAACAGCGTTTGAAAACAACGGTCCATTAACCAAAACCAATCATTAACCAAAAAGATATCGTACAATTTAGCCATTGTACGCTCAATGCATAGCCTACTAATGCGCAAAAAAGAAAACTTCGCGTGAGGAGGTAGCTAACATCAACAGCTGATCTACATAACAAACAAAAGCTGTCATTATCACGTTGTTAATTTACATTCATTTACATACTTACACTTCACAAAAGTCTACCCTGTTTGTTTAAAATGTCTTAAAGATAGTTGAGAGTCGGACAACTGCGCTAGGGGCGCCAAAAGACAACTTGGGTTGCGCTAGCCGAACCTGCGTCCAGAAAATTACTGACAGAAAGTCGCCCCCCCCACGAAACTCGCTGAATAATTCGCGCACTGATCATCAGTAGACTAGAAAGGGCAAGCAAGAACTCTGGTATTTCTGTACTTCCAGCACTTTTGGTCGTGTTCTGTTTACTTTTTTTACCCGTCTATCCCTGTGTGTACAGTCTGGCTCGGTGTTCAGTAATCCGCGCCGTCCATGATTTCCCCACAACCCTACTAATGCCCCAAAGCTGCAGCTGCCAGTCTTCGTACAAGCAGTTCTGCGACCACCGGCGCTCGCGGAGAATTTCAACCGAGCTTGTGAATTCCCCGGCCGGTGCCCACAGCGAGGCTCCATCGTCCGGCCGATGACAGCAGGAGAAATATATTTTAAACGGAACAGTTTAGGGTACATTATACGCACAGAGCCCGGGGACGGCGATAATCCATCGTTCCGTAAAGCGTTACTTTTACAGACGGAACGAGCTGTGGGAAACTTGAGTTCTTTTTTCGCTTCCGGTATCACCGAAGAAACCGACTGGTGCACCCGCTCCCTCTCCTCTTCTTTTGGACGCTGAAGGTTTAAAGAAAAATGGGTCTTTGAGGAGTGCTGGCAAATTCCCCTCAACTACAATGGTACGTGCTGTGAGAATCAATATCTTTCCCACTGTTTGCAGAAATCGAAGCCAACAGATTTCAAACATCAAAGCAGAGCTATTTAACAAATTGAAAAAGCACAAAACAACTCGTCGCTCAAATATAAAAATAGTACTTTCACCTCTCTTACAACACGCAGTTAATAGCTTTTATAATAACATTGTTGTTTGGAAAATGCTGTGAAATACCAAAAACATTTAATTTAGTTTTTCTGTGTCTAGCAGGGAATATAATAATAATAATGTAATTATTATTAATAATAATGATGATTATGATTCCTCAAGATACAAAACAATTAGTCTATAAGATAGTCTCATCTAAATTAATGTAACGG